>CM065800.1:4936696-5324196 GCA_033296515.1 Macrochelys suwanniensis | reverse complement strand
TCTCTGACTTTCTAGGCCCTTGCATGGGCCCTGTCACCATGAAAGGATCTTAAGATACCGGTTGCTTTGGTGTTAGAGAAAGGTAAAATGGGAGGGTTATCAAACTGTTGGGAACTAGCAACACTGATTGCATTGCCATACTCCCTCGGGGGACTGGAGTCCTGGATTGGGGCCCCCGCGTGCTAGGCGCTGCACAAACACATCACCAGGAGACAGCGCCTGCCCTGAAGCTCTGACAGCGGGGACAACAGGCAGATGCAGACGGCAGATGAGGAAACCTAAGGGTAGAATGAAATTATTCTGGGCAGCGTGAGCGCCTTAGAACCGTTTGCTGTCAGAAAACGCAGTTTCATTGAAATCCAAACATTTTGCAGGACTGCGTCCATTGCCACGAAATCTTCCACCAGGAAAAAGTCAAACCGGATCACGTCCGCTTTCTCGGGGCAGGAAAAACGTGTTGTTGCAACGTGAGATCCCTCCGATTCCTTTCCCTTCGTCTCCTGTTGGAATATCCCACTCACATGGGTATGACAGCACAGGACGGATTCTATTTAATAGTTTTTTAGAAGGGGTCAACGTTCTCGGAGCAAGGCTTTTTCACCAAATCGGGACAAAGAGAAGCGATCGCCCCCACCTCTCCACTCCACCCCGTCAAAAGGATTCGGGGTTTTCGTTCTGCGGGAAATTGAAAGTTTCAGCTTTGGGGTGGAAATAAATTCTCCGCAGAATAAAAAACTTTGCTTTCCGACCATCTCTCATTCTAATTTAGTCAAACGGGCATGGGTGAGCCTATTCTGTTCTGCTCTATCCTATTCTAACGAGCGCTGGTGAGTCTGTTCTAACGAGTGCTGGTGATTCGATTTCATTCTATTCTGACCTTACCCCACCTTCCTCACTACAACCTCTGGGCATGTCTCAGTCAGGCACTAAGCAACATGACCAACCTCTGTCCCAGCCCACGTGTGCTGGGGAGCGGTTTGTTTTGGTAGGGTTGTCTGTTTTGGAGTGTTTTGTGTCCCTATCAGAGCAGATCGGCCAGCAGAGGCTCCCAGCTCTGGGAGTGGAAGGGGGAAGGTTTGGGGTGGGGTTTGATTCTGGTTGGGGTTCGGTCCATGGTTCCATGCCCGGCGGGAGTGCTGGGGTGGTACTGTGGCAGAAGGGGGAATCTGAGGGGAGGCAGTGGGAGGCTCTCAGGAGGTCTCTGGGGAGCTGCTCCCATGAATGGGAGTTGGGTTTGGAGACAATACAATGGGACTTAAAATTTAGTAAGTGGGTGATGATGGGTCGGTGGTGACACCAGCTGGAATCTGGACGAGCTACAGATGGGGTCTGGCCCCACTGACTCCCATAGAGCTACGGCCGATTGACACCAGCGGAGGTCTGGCCCATTGACTCCAATGGACCTAGGGCCGATTGACACCAGTTGGGATCTGGCCCATTGACTCCAATGGAGCTACGGCCCATTGACCCCAGCTGGGATCTGGCCCATTGACTTCCATGGAGCTACGGCCCATTGATACCAGCTGGGATCTGGGCCATTGACTCCAATAGAACTACGGCCGATTGACACCAGTTGGGATCTGACCCATTGACTCCAATGGACCTAGGGCCAATTGACACCAGTTGGGATCTGGCCCATTGACTCCAATGGAGCTACAGCCCATTGACACCAGCTGGGATCTGGCCCTCAGTCTCTTCTAACTGCTCTCGCCTGGTTCTGTGCTGCCTCAGCCCATCAGTGAGCGGCAAAATTCTACTCCTGGGCACGTCGGCCTGGTCCTTAGACCTCAGGATGGAGCTGCCTTCAGTAACACTGCCAGCAACAAAGAGATTCCCTCCAGCTGGAGGTGAGGAGGCAGGCGGTGGGTCTGAGAGCTGCTTAGATACTACAGCAGTAGATAGATAGATGGGGTGTATGGAGACAGAGACATAGACTGGGTGTAAAGCGATAGAGACATAGACGGGGTGTATAGGGATCAATAGGCAGAGACAGGGTGTATAGGGATCCACAGACAGAGACATAGACGGGGTGTATGGAGACAGATACATAGATGGGTGTAAGGCGATAGACAGAGACATAGACGGGGTGTATAGGAATCAATTGACAGAGACAGAGATGGGGTGTATGGAGACAGTGACAGTGACGGGGTGTAAGGCGATAGACAGATACATAGATGGGGTGTAAGGTGATAGACAGAGACACAGACGGGGTGTATGGAGACAGAGGCATAGACGGGGTGTATAGGGATCAATAGACAGATACATAGATGGGGTGTATGGAGACAGATACATAGACGGGGTGTAAGATGATAGAGACAGAGACGGGGTGTATAGGGATCAATAGAGAGACGGGGTGTATGGAGATGGGGTGTATGGAGACAGAGACATAGATGGGGTGTAAGGCAATAGACAGAGACAGAGACGGGGTGTATGAAGACACATACATAGATGGGGTGTAAGGCGATAGAGACAGAGACGGGGTGTATGGAGACAGAGACATAGACGGGGTGTAAGGCAATAGACAGAGACATAGACTGGGTGTATGAAGACACATACATAGACGGGGTGTAAGGCGATAGGTAGACAGATGGCGTGTCAGGCACGGGGGAGATTTCTGGAGCTCTGTTGTATCTCCCCGTCGCACTGAAGAAGGTCTCTGCAGAGAAGGACCCAGCAGCCCCTCTCCAGCGCCTGGAGCCCGGTCCAGCCCTGCCCCCCCACCCCCGCCCGATGGGGGATGGGGCTTCCCAAGGGCTCTGGGAGGGATGGGTACGGGACGAGGCTCCGTCTCTCCCTCCCCAGAGCTGTTTTTAGCTGTGCACGCCCGACCAGAAAGGGCTCTTTATGTGCCCCCGGCTGGGCAGCCAGATGTCATTCCAGCGACACCTCCTGCATGAAAACAAGGCTGCTGGGAGAAGGTCACCGGTCCGCAGTGAACTCAGCTCCGGGTTGCCTGGACCCCCCTGCCGGGCAATTTCCATCAGGGAACAGAGGGGGAGGGGTGTCACGCTGGCACTAGGGGCTGGCCTGAGGCCTCCGGAGACTGAGGGACCCTGCGTATGTCCCTCAAGCGGGTACAGCCTTGTGAGTACCCCACGCCATGTGACCCAGCCATACCCTGGGCAGGGGAGTTCAGTCCCCAGGGCCCATCAGAGCCGGTAGTGGGAGGGGGCTGTTTCAGCGTGGTCATACCTTGGCCCGGTTCAAGGGAGATGTCTGGGAAACCCCACAGCCCGGGAAAAGGCCTTTCCTGGTGGAGGCAGAAACTGGCTCCCAGAGCCCCAAAATCCGACACTGGCAGGGGCTTCCTGACAACGCGGCATGGAGGCGAGGGGGGTTAGGGCACCGGCCTAGGCCCCAGGAGACTGGGGTTCAGTTCCCAGCTCTGTGACAGACTCCCTGGGTGACCTCAGCTAGTCACTTCTCCGCCCTCAGCCTCAGTTTCCCTTTCCAAACTTTGTCTATTTAGACTGTGAGTTTTTGGGGAACAGATTGTCTCTCGCTGGGTCTGTGCAGCACCCAGTGAGACGGGGCCCTGATCTCGGTCGGGGTCTGTGCAGCACCCAGCGAGACGGGGCCCTGATCTCGGTCGGGGTCTGTGCAGCGCCCGGCGCGACGGGGCCCTGATCTCGGTCACTGTGTGTCTGGCAGCGCCCGGCGCGACGGGGCCCTGATCTCGGTCGGGGTCTGTGCAGCACCCAGCGAGATGGGGCCCTGATCTCGGTCGGGGTCTGTGCAGCACCCGGCGAGACGGGGCCCTGATCTCGGTCGGGGTCTGTGCAGCGCCCGGCGAGACGGGGCCCTGATCTCGGTCGGGGTCTGTGCAGCACCCGGCGAGACGGGGCCCTGATCTCGGTCACTGTGTGTCTGGCAGCGCCCGGCGCGACGGGGCCCTGATCTTGGTCGGGGTCTGTGCAGCACCCAGCGAGACGGGGCCCTGATCTCGGTCGGGGTCTGTGCAGCACCCAGCGAGACGGGGCCCTGATCTCGGTCGGGGTCTGTGCAGCGCCCGGCGAGACGGGGCCCTGATCTCGGTCGGGGTCTGTGCAGCGCCCGGCGAGACGGGGCCCTGATCTCGGTCGGGGTCTGTGCAGCGCCCGGCGAGACGGGGCCCTGATCTCGGTCGGGGTCTGTGCAGAGCCCGGCGCGACGGGGCCCTGATCTCGGTCACTGTGTGTCTGTGCAGCGCCCGGCGCGACGAGGCCCCAATCTCGGTCGGGGTCTCTGCAGCACCCAGCACAATGGCCGTCCATATCTCCATCGGGTCCTCCAGTTGCTACCACAATACACCTCTGTGTGTGTGCCCAGCTCCCTGTGGGGTTGCAGGCTCCAGGAGCATCTCTAACACCAGGCCTGCCAGCACCATGGTTAGGGCGTGGGGGAGGTGACCGTCGGAGG
Source organism: Macrochelys suwanniensis (assembly GCA_033296515.1). NCBI lineage: Eukaryota > Metazoa > Chordata > Testudines > Chelydridae > Macrochelys > Macrochelys suwanniensis. The sequence continues at coordinate 5,319,798 of CM065800.1, read as the reverse complement.
ATAGCTCTGGAGCTCTGCAGCAAATCCCCAAAGCAGGAACTGGCATCCTGGAAGGCTGGTGACAAAAGACCCCACCCGCTTTATGGCTGGGGCGTGAGCAGGCTGGAGAGCAGTAGGCGCTCCCCAAGCGGCAGGAGACCTGGGGTGGGGCAGGGAGCAGTGGCCCCAGCCCAGCACCCCCTGCTGTTCTGCAATGACTTTTCTCTGCCAAAGCCCTCCTGCAGCCCCTGGAGGCCAGCCGGGGGCAGTGGGGCCGCACCGCCGGGGCACGGTCCCGGGGAATCCCCTGGCATGCGGGGCAAAGGGGGCACGGCTGGGCTCTGGCCAGTCGGCTGCCGAGCAAAGTGCCGTGGGGGGGGGGGGGGGGGGGGCCATCGCCGCAAGGGGGCCCTGCCACGCGGGTCACGTTTCCCCGAGGTAAATGGCCGCGGGAGGTCAGGCCCCAGCGGAGACACTCCACCCACCACTGATGTCATTAAGAGTTTGTCCCCTAGCTCAGCCTGGGCCCCAAGCCTTGGTCCTGGGCAAGGCCTTTGTCCATGGGGCCCCCTCCAGGTGTGCCAAGGGGCCAGACGCAGCGCCCTCATTTCAGACCCCAGTGTAGCTTCGAGCAGGGCACCGCTGGCGCCTGGCCCAACGGGGCCCTGATCTCGGTCACTGTGTGTCTGGGCAGCGCCCGGCACAACAGGGCCCTGATCTCGGTCACTGGGTGTCTGGGCGGCGCCCGGCCCGACGAGGCCCTGATCTCGGTCACTGTGTGTCTGGGCAGCACCCGGCGTGACGGGGCCCTGATCTCACCGGGGGCCTGCAGACTCCACTATAGTAATGTGAGACCAGTTTATAGCCCCTTTGTGGTGCACACAAGGGAATCTGACCTGCGACAGCCATGCGGGCTCTGGGATCCCCCCACCCCCTCTGCTGTAGGAGGGTCTGTACGAAAGGAATAAAGTTGCCATTTGGATCCCTTTTTTTGGGACAGTTCAAAACAGCTCAGCCAGGCCAAGTGATTCTAAATTTATCGTCCGGAGGCGCGACCTGACTTCACCCCCCATTTCCATCCAAACCAAGAAACACTCCTGGTCCGTCTGATTAGCCCCGCTCAGCAAAGCGGCGTTTATTCCCAGCCCGCCGGGGCTCACCACAGCCCTGCGCTGGGCCCGCAAATAAACCCCCGTCGGCTTCAGCCCCGGGCTGCGCTGCCCCCTGGAAACAGAGGCAGCTGTCCCGGCAGCCCCGCTGGGGCGGGGAGCAGGGCAGGGCAGGGAGAAGGGGGGACGCCCGGCTGGAGAGAGGGTGGAAAGGAAAACAAGCTCCAGCCGGGAATGGAAAAGTACAGGGGCGACGCGGGCCTGGCTGGGGAGGCACACGGAGACACACGCCGAGACACTGGCACATGTGCCCGCACGCACGGCCCCACCCACAGGCCCCCCCGGTGACGCCCCCCCTCAGCCCAGACCCTTCCGCTTGGTAGCACAACTCTACTAAGTGCCCCACAGTCCACACACACACACGTACACACACACATGTCCATGCAGACACATGTCCATGCACACACAACCACACACACACACGTGTGCACACACGTGTGCACGCACGTGCATGTGCACAGACATACACCTGCACATGTGTGCACACAAACATGTGAACACACATGTGCACATGCATGCACACACACGTGCACGCACACGCAGACACACACACGTGCACACACACAGAGACGCACATACACAGCCTGCAGCTTATCTCGCCATAAAGAAGCTATCACCTATTTCCCTGGGGATCAGGGAGAGGGAGCGGGCAGGAGGCCTATGGGGGGCAGGAAGGGGGAGGGGACAGGATGACTGCAGGGGGCAGGAGGGAGGGGAGAGGACGATTATGGGCAGTCAGGAACAGGGCATTTCACGTCTTAGACCCCAGGTTTGAATCCTGCCCGTGTCAGCAGTCAGAGGTGCCCCCGCCTGGTCTGAGCCCAGTGCCCGGCAGGGGGATGCTCCCAGCCCCACCTGCTTGCCCAGCACGAGGACTGAGACGGGCCCCCACCCTCCACATCTCCCCAGAGCGAAGCCGGGGGCGGGGGGAGAGCTGGGGCTGTGAACCTGACACCAACCTCCGATGAGGAACCACCCCGATGAAGATGCCCCTTCCCAGCCACGTCTCCCTCCCCTCCAGCCACCAGGATGCCCCACATCCGGCTCCAGGGTCTGGGGCTCACTGGGCCGTGGAGGCCGATCCCCGGGGCCCCCGGGCCCAGCCCTGCAGGGCTTTCCCGTCATCCCTGTTTGCTTTGCTGTGAAGATTTCCTCCCAGGCCTGCGCGAGTGCAAACAACGGATCCTGGGGAACGCCCGGCTACCCGGACGCACCTGCGTCAGCCCAGCCCGCGGGGTGTGAAACCGGACCCGCCCCAGGCCAGCGCTGCAGGGCGGGGCCGGGATCCCGGCTGGGCTCTGACCTTTCACCCCCCGGGTTTGGGGCCCCGGAGCGCGGGAAGCCCACCCCAGCTCCACGCCCCGCTGGGCTCGGGACGCTGGAGGGTTTGCAGCTCAGGAACCACTGGACACGCAAACACACCCATGTACAGAGACGCACACAGACACGGACAAAATACGCAGACACACGTGCAGAGACACGTACACGCACAGACACATGCAGGGTCACAGAGGCACACACATGTAGACATGGATGCACAGACGTGTACACACACACTATGTGGACTGGGTCCCCACAGTAACACTGCTTAGCTGTCACGCAGCCCTGGGGCGATGCTCGGAGGGTTACCCCCAAACCCCAGCGGATTGTGCCCCAAGGGGCCAGCCGTGCTTGGGGGTGGGGGGTGACAGAGCAGCAGTAGCAGGGGGCAGCCCAGCCCCCCCTCTATCCACGCAGCCGTCCTGGATCAGGTGAGTTTCCCTTCGGCGGTGGCGGGCGGGGGGGCAGCGGCGACGTGGAATACCTGCCCGTGGTTATAAATAACCGACAGGACGGCCCGGCAGCCGGCTCCGCTGAGACTACAATGGCCCCTTTGAGGCTCCCAGCCCAGGGCCTCCGTCACGGCCACCCCAGCCCCGTCACTGCCCAGCGGACACCTCCTCCGAACGCAGCCTGGTTCAAAGGCCTCCAGGGCTGGCCTGAAGCAGCTCCCCCCATTCGTTCTCCTCTTCCTCCCATCTCTCTATCTCCGCTCTCCCCTCCAACCTCCAACCACCAGCCCAGCCGCTCCAGCCTTCCCCTCGAACTGGGCCAGAGCCAACCCTCAGTGCCCCCGAAACGTCAGAGCAAGCGTCTCCCCTCCTGCCTGTGCCCCCTTTCCGTCAGTGGGACCTCGCCTTGCTCAGAGGGGGGGCAGGGTGACTGCCAGCAGCTAGACACAGCCGGAGTCCATAAACCAGAGCCGCAATCCTTGCTAGTTACCTTCTCTCTATTCCATGAGCAGCTACAGTCCCCAGGTGAGACCAGGCCCCCACACAAAGGGGGGTGTTTGTGCAGCGCCTGACACAGACACCCAGTGACCGAGATCAGGGCCCCGTCCAGACCCACAGTGACCGAGATCAGGTCCCCGTCACGCCGGGCGCTGCCCAGACCCACAGTGACCGAGATCAGGTCCCCATCAGGCCAGGCGCTGCCCAGACACACAGTGACCGAGATCGGGGCCCCGTCAGGCCGGGCGCTGCCCAGACACACAGTGACCGAGATCGGGGCCCCGTCACGCCGGGCGCTGCCCAGACACACAGTGACCGAGATCGGGGCCCCGTCACGCCGGGCGCTGCCCAGACACACAGTGACCGAGATCGGGGCCCCGTCACGCCGGGCGCTGCCCAGACCCACAGTGACCGAGATCGGGGCCCCGTCGGGCCGGGCGCTGCCCAGACCCACAGTGACCGAGATCGGGTCCCCGTCGGGCCGGGCGCTGCCCAGACACACAGTGACCGAGATCGGGGCCCCGTCGGGCCGGGCGCTGCCCAGACACACAGTGACCGAGATCGGGGCCCCGTCACGCCGGGCGCTGCCCAGACACACAGTGACCGAGATCGGGGCCCCGTCGGGCCGGGCGCCGCCCAGACACACAGTGACCGAGATCGGGGCCCCGTCGCGCCGGGCGCCGCCCAGACACACAGTGACCGAGATCGGGGCCCCGTCGGGCCGGGTGCCGCCCAGACACACAGTGACCGAGATCGGGGCCCCGTCACGCCGGGCGCCGCCCAGACACACAGTGACCGAGATCGGGGCCCCGTCGGGCCGGGCGCCGCCCAGACACACAGTGACCGAGATCGGGGCCCCGTCATGCCGGGCGCTGCCTGGACACATAGCTAGAGACAGCCCCTGCCCTGAAGGACTCACCGTCTGAGCAGACAAGACAGATTATTTTCCCCATTTTACAGCTGGGAAGCCGAGGCCCAGAGAAATTGACACTTCCAGGAATCGAACCCCAGTTTCTCTACCCCAGCCCAATGCTGTGCCACACTGCCTGGGCCTCTGTCTGCCCCCCAGTGTGTCTCCGATAGGCATTACTCGTGAACCGTGGCCAGCGCAGCTGGAGACCTCACCCGTCAGAGGTGCCAAACACCCACAATTCCAGCCGAAGCCAACGGGTGCCCAGCACCCCTGAGAGTACGGCCCCTCCCCCGGCTGGGCCCCAATATCTGAGGACACTAGTGGAACAGACAGGCCTGTGTTCTTGCAAGGTGCCTCCTGACTGCCTGGGTTCCCGAGCAAGGGCAATGACCCTCAGCCTGACTACTATGGAGGAGATGGGGAAGCGCCAGGGCACTGAGAAATGGGGTATGGGGGGGGTGAAGGAGCACAGCGCCCCCTGGCCCCTGTCATGGGCACTGAGAAAGGGGGCGTGGGTGGGTGGGGAGCACAGCGCCCCCTAGCCCCTGCCATGGGCACTGAGAAACGGGGTGTGGGTGGGTGGGGAGCACAGCGCCCCCTAGCCCCTGCCATGGGCACTGAGAAACGGGGTGTGGGTGGGTGGAGAGCACAGCGCCCCCAGCCCCTGCCATGGGCACTGAGAAACGGGGCGTGGGTGGGTGAAGGAGCACAGCGACCCCTAGCAGCCTTCTGGGGATCTGCTCCATTTATCACACCCCGCTGCGAAAACGAAACGACTAAATCTTTCCGGTCTCCTGAGCTCCATCCTTCCCAGGAAGCGGCCGTCGCGCTCGGCTCGGCAGCTGCGGGCCCAGCCTGAGTCCAGGCGTCGGGCCACCCCCGGGAACGCGGCGGCCCGGCTCCGGCAGACGGGGCCACGGGCGGGTGTGAAAAAAGCAGCTGACCGGCACTTCTGCCGGGCGAAGCGCCGGGAAGCTGCCGATCCTGCCTTCCTCACATCCTCACGCGGCTTCCCTGAAAACATCCGTCCCCCGGCCCGGCTGCTGGGAGCAGTTTTATATATATCCATACATTCTTAAATCAACACGGGCCCTGTGTGTTTTCCAGGCAGCCAGAGCTGGGCGAGGCGGGCAGGCCGGCTCCGAACACACGGGCCTTTGTCTCCGGCAAGGTGGGCCGGGTGCGGGCACGGCAGCGAGTATAAAGATGCTCCTGTCAGAGCTGCCAGTTTCCTTCCAAGGTGTGAGACAGCGGGACACTGAGACAGGCAGAGGCTGGGGGAGGAAAGGGGGGGAAAAGAAGGCAGCAGTTGATTCCAGGGAGGTGGGTTTCCAAGCCTGGGGGGCGGTGGGGGGGGGGCAGGGAGTTAAACTTGCCGTGTTTTTATTCAATGGACCTTTCACGCGTGATGGAATTAGCTTCTTCCGCTCGGCTGGGGGGAGGCAGCCCCAAAGGGCCCTGGCACCCCCAGCCGTGCCAGGGCAGGGTTCGGGGACAGCCTGCCACCCAGCCCCGTGGCACAGCCAGCCCCTGAGCTGGCTGGCTGGGGGCAGGAAAAGAGTCGGGGGGGGGGGGGGCGGGGAGGCTAAATATCTTGACCAGTTCTCAGCCTGACCCTTTGCCCACCCGCCCATTCTCCTGCAGCTCGTAGCTCTTCAAGGTAGGGAGCCTCTGTTCTGTGTTTGTACAGCACCGAGTGCGGGTGGAGGTGGGGCGGTGCTGGGCCATGCCTGTGATCACAAAAATGGGCTGGGGAGAGGGACGCAGAGTGGATCCAGTCTCTGACAGCGGCCTGCAGAGTGGGGTTAAGCTGCCCCCCAATCCCCATCTTAGGTCTTTTCCTAATGATCCATCCATGGGCTTGAATCCCCCAGGGGAGGAAGAAGCGAGGCCCTGGAGGGAGGTGGTGGGTGCCTCCCAGCAGTTCCGCGACCCCAGCCTGCCCGTGGGTGCTGGCAACGCCCCCAGCCAGAGCTAACCGCAGCAGGATTAATGGTTAACCAGCAGCCGGGGAGCATGAGCCGGGCTGGAGCAGCCTCGCCCTGTGGCGGGTGATAGGAGAGGAGCAGCTGTTTGCCTCCAGCAAGCGCCGGCCCTGCGGGCTCCCCCTCCATCACCCCGCGGGGCCATCGCTTGGGCTCACAAGCTGGGGACAGGGGAGGAGGGTGGCTAGTCCCCGGGAGCTGGGCACAGGAGCTAACTGGGTAGGGAAACAGCCCTTTTGGCAAACTTACCCCAGGATGGGAGTCCCCGAGGAGCCCCCAAAGCCTCCCACATTTGCGGAGCCGCTTCCACCTCCCAGTCAGGGACAGGCCAGGGCCTTGGCTCAGGAGTGTTGGGTAGAAACCCAGCCAGCGCCCAGGGTTCACTGGGTCATGGGGCGGGCGTTTTGTTTCAGGAAACCAAGTCAATTCAACTCCATTAATTCTTGGCTCGTGGGGTGGCTGTCGTGTTTTGGGAAAGCCAGTTAACTCCCATGATTCCTTGGGTCCTGAAGCAGCCATTTTCTTTTAGGACACCCTTCAACTTCCATGATTCCTTGCCGCATGGGGCAGCCATTTTGTTTTGGGCAACCCAATCAACTCCCATAATTCCTTGGCTCATGGGGTGGCCATATTTTTTGGGGGGGAAACCCAGTCAACCCCCATGATTCCTTGGCTCATGAAGCAGCCATTTTGTTTTGGGAAACCCAGTTAGCCATTTATCTAAGCAAACCCAACCAGCTCCCATGATTCTTTGGCGTGAGCAGTGGCCAGCTGATCTGAATAAATCCAGTCAACACCCGTATCTCTTGGCTCCAAAAACGGCCATTTTCCTTTCAGAAACCCAGTCACCTCCCCTGGTTCCTTGGCTCGTGAGGCAGCCACTGTGTGTTAAGGCGCCCGGTCAGCGCCCGCACTTCTTGGCTTGTGAAGTGGCCATTTTGTTTTCCAAGCCCAGCCATTTCCCTTGAGTCCTTGGCTTGTGTGGCAGCCATCTTGTCCTTCCCCGCCGCCCTGCTAGGATCACATGGGTGATCATTTCGTTACTGTGTGTTGATGGGGGGCAGGGTCCGGTTTGGGGGGTGCTAAGACAGGCCTGAGGCACATTGGTAGGAAGTGGTGGGCACATGGGGGTGACCCAGGCTGGAGCCTGGGCTGCAAGAGGCCATGAAACGGGGATCTTGGTTGAGCCGTAAATTCACCAGGGCCACAATAGGGGCTGCACCTCCCCCCAGGAGCAGCACCAGCCGCGAGCCTCCAGCCCCGCTGTGGGATGGCCCCCTTTGCCGCAGGGAGCTCCCCGCCTGCTATCAAGCCTTTTATATCAGCAGCTGCTGTTTGCTCAGGGGGCGGATCCCCAGCTTCAATTAGCTCCTGGGAGCAGGATCTGGCCACCACCACAGTAAAACCGGCCCGGGCGGGGCATGCCGATGGGTGTAGGCTGCAGGGTCCCGGTGCCCAGCAGCTGAGCAATGAGCTGGGGGCCCCTGGCTGGGGCTGCGCCCTGCACCCCATCTCCCCAGGCCCCTGCTGGAGATCTGTGGGGGAGCCCAGCACATGGAGATCTTTTCAGGGGACTGCATTGGAGCCCTTCCCTCCCCAGAGGAGGCTGCATCCTGCTGCACCCGTCCCACCCCTCCCTGCACTCCCCACAAGCCCAGCCCCTCCATAAACACCTCGGAGACATTTACAAGCTGTTTGCCCAGGGCTTTTATAGGCGGTCATTATGCTATAAGGGGCCAGGGCGCTGCAGACAGGAGCTGCCCATCACTACCTGCTCACGGGCACCAGCCCTTCCCTGCAGGAGTGTCACCCACAGGCAGGCTGCTACACGGCGTGGGCACGGCAGAAGGGCTGCAAGTGTGACTTCTGGCACTAGTGCCCAGGTGTGTCGGGCATCTGGCAGCTAAATTACCCCCTGGACCCTACGCCAAATGCAGCTGCATCTCAGTGCCAGGCGAGGGGTCCCTGTATAAACAACCCCATGCCCTACCCCAGAGGTGGCTGCATCTCCGCGCCAGGCAAGGGGTCCCTGTATAAACAGCCCCCATGCCCCACCCCAGTGGCAGACGCTTCTCGTTGCAGGAGAGAGCATTCCTTGTAAATATATAGTTTGTAATTTCAAGAGACACTCAGAGGCTTTCTATAAATAATAATAAATAAATAGTTGACTTTAATGTGATACTTTCCATCTTCAGAGAGACATTAACACGCCGCGTCTTCCTGCTCCCCTGGGATCCTTGTGACTATTTCATAGGGAGGGGGGACGAGCCCCAGTCTGGGGGAGTGACCTTCCCACGGTCACAGCGAGGTGGGGCTGGCATTAGAACCCAGGTGTCCTGACTCCCAGCTCTAACCACTAGACACCACTCCCCTCCCAGAGCTGGGGCTAGAACCCAGGAGTCCTGATTCCCAGGCCCCCCTGCTCTAACCACTAGACAGGGGTGCTGCCTTCTCTCCCGCTGCTCATTGCTGAGCTCTCCGTGTTGGAAAGGTGATTTCCCCAACGACTCCCCCATGTGATCGGATTGGCAGGAACCCCCCCTGCTTACCCTGCCCCCACTGCCATGAGCGCACCTGCCCCCACTCCGTCCATCATGTGCTACCCACCCGGCCAGGCTGCTGTTTCCAGGCAGAGACGCAGAAGCCACGTCCTTTGCGAGAGCCGGCTGGGACCGCTCTACGCCTGGGCCGCAGCCTCCCCCACCTCTGCCCCGAGTCAGCACACCTAGAGCAAAGGTTAGCGAGAGGGAGAGGCCCTGCCCTTCCCTCACTCCGGCCAGACAGAACGGTGGAGGCTGAATGCCTGCCCAGCTCCGCCCGAGCGCCGGCACCACCACAGTGGCACTGAGCATTAAGAGGGCATTGCTCAGCCCTGCCCTGTGTGGGCAGGCCCCATTATCCCTCCAGCACAAGTGGGGAAACCGAGGCACGGAGCGGGTTTTTTTTTAAGGCCAAAACTGCCCCCCTTGTGTTTGGGTGTTTCTTTATTCTGGGGGCTCCTCCGTGGGAGGAGGGGGAGCTGCTGCTCAGTGCTGCTGAGCACTCTGAATGCCAATGGGAGCCATGGGTACTCGGTACCCTGGCCCTCCCAGGGTGGCAATCTGGGCTCCTTTCAGGGGCTGCAGCTGTGTCCGTGCAGCACCTCACACATCTCAACCTGAGTTCTATTCCCAGCACCTTCCCTCCCCGCAGGGTGAGGCTGGGTGAGCCACCTTCCCCCGTGCCTCAGTTTCCCCATCTGTACAACGGGGACACAGGTTCCTGTCTGTTCAGGGCCAGGTGTGAGCCCGGGCTTGTCGGGTGTTGATTACCCTCTGCCCCGAGGGGTCGGATCTCTCTGCTCAGGGCGCTGGCGGAAGATTTAGCCCAAGGATGTCGGAAGCCCCCGTGCGCTCAGTCCCTCACGCTGAGCAGTGAGGACGCAGCACAACCCCGGCCTGGGTGTTGGTGCTGGGGAACACGACGGAATCACGACCTCACCCCGAGGAGAAGATTGGCTGCGTTTTGTCATTACAAAGAGCACCCAGGAGCCAATGATACTCCTTGGAAAACACTCCTCCTACCTAGAAGGGAAGTGAGGTCTAGTGGTTAGCACAGCACGGCCTGACTATCAGAACTACTGGGTTCTATCCCCAGCTCAGGGAGTGGGGTCTAGTAGTTAGAGCAGAGGGGCTGGGTGTCAAGACTCCTGGGTTCTCTTCCCAGCTTTGGGAGAGGAGTGAGATCTAGTGGTTAGAGAGAGTTTCTGCCCTGAAGATCTTATGGTTTAACTAGACAAGCCAGAGGAAGGGTGGGAGGCAGATGTTAATATAATTCCATGCAATTGACCTGCAATGAGAAAGAAAAGCAGGGTTGTAGCCTTTTGGCTCTTTTAATTTTTTGTTAACTACTTGCTGACCTGTTGCAGATATTTGCTATGAAATATCGGAACTGTCAAGTCTGTTCCTTCCCTGGTTTTCCAGCAAGGAAGGGCTGAGGAATGAGGAGTGGGAGATTGGTTGAAGATTTCACAAAGGACGTTTTTCTCCAATGCGTTTCTCTGGCGTTTGAGTTAAAGCACAGAGTTTTCAAGCAGACTGACGACAAATGAACAGAGTCCTTTCCGTCTCAATGGTCGGCAGTTCGGTGGCATGGCATCTCTCATGCCAGTTTTCCAGTTGTCCGGACGGTCTCATGGGAGGGAGCAGGACAATTGTAACAATAATTAATACCTAGCTCTCGTATAGGGTTTGTTAACAGCTCAAAGCAGACGAGCCCCGGGGGGCGAATGGCAAACGCAAGCAGAAAAAATGACGAGAGAGACAAATATATGTCCGGTGAAAGAGAGCACCGAGCCCTTTCGTAGCGTTACTGCTCCCTTGGCAGGCGCCTGTACCTGTTCGTGTGTGAATCACAGATCCTCAGGGAGGTACCTAACTCCCATGGGAGCCTGGACTCTAAGCACTAGACACTGAACACACACCTGGAGTGAGACAGAGGCTGCCCCGGAACAGGCCAGCGACAATCACAATCCCGATGGGACAGATGGAGAAACTGACGCCCAGATCTCCAAAGGTGTTTAGGCGCCTAACTCCCATTGGCTTCAGTGGGTGGGGAGCTGGGCCTAAGCAGCGAATCTGGCACCCAGCACTCCTAAGAGCCCGTCCAGGGCTTTCCCTGCAGCCCCACCCCTCCCGGGGAGGGCTCTCTCACAGCCAAGGGGAGCTGAGGGTTGTAGGTGGAGGGATGGGGAAACTGGCCCCCACTGCCTTTCTGTCGGACCCCAGCCCTGCCTGAGGGCTGGCGGGGGACTCAGTGCCCAGGCCGGAGGCTGGCACAGGGGGCCCCGCTGCTGATGGGGATTATTTGGAGCTGGGCTGAGACCCAGCAGACTCGTTCCACACAGAAGCCGGCGCGCAGCCACTGCGTGGGACTGGCTCTGGGCGCCCGCCGCTGGGATTCTCAGCTGGGACGCTCTCGGTCCCCTTCCCATTTCGCCAGGAGGCCTGGGCCCAGGGCTCCGCTCTCCGAAAGGGTTAAGTGGCTCTCTGCCATGGGACATGCCACAGCTCGCCCTGCCCAGGGCCCTGGGCGAGTGCTTAGTCACAGCAGGGCTGGGTGGAGCTCTGTGCGGTCAGCTCTCCTGTTCCCAGAACAGGCTGGCAGCCCGGACTCCGGGGCTCTGCCCCCAGCTCTGGGACAGGAGTGGGGTCTAGTGGTTGGAGGGGCTTAGGAGCCAGGGTTCTGTAACCAGCTGTGGAAGCCAGTGGTTTGAGTGGGGGTGGCTGGGCATCAGGGCTCCTGGGTTCTGTTTCTGGCTCTGGAAGGGCAGTGAGATCTAGTGGCCAGAGCAGAAGGGATTAGGTGTCAGAACGCCTGGGTTCCATGTGCAGCTCTGTGGCTCATTGGCTGGGTGGTCTTAGGCAGGTCACCTCTGCTCTCTGTTCCTCAGTTTCCCCTCTCTGAAGCAGAGTGGATTGCCCTGACCCACAAACCCCCCTGCTCCCCCACAGCTGGTGGTGGTGGGAGGGGCTAGCGACCGTCCTCAGAGGGCTTTGGCCAGAGACAGGGCTGTAGAAATGCAGACTTGCTCCTGGGAGGATTCAGCTCCCCCAGCCCCTGACGCTCCGGCGCCCCCCTGCCCTGGCCAGCTCGGGCGATCCTTGGACGCTAGCCACGGGCAGTTCTGCTTTTGTGCCACGCGCTGGCTGCTCCGTCCCTCTTATCGCCGGGGGGGATTTGCATGGACACAGCAGCCCAGTGTCTCATGGACCTGCTGCCGGCTGACCAGGGGTCCTGGGACACCACAGCCCACACTGGGCCACAGCTGCTTGTGCTCTCACACACAGGGGGCCAGGTGCGAGCTCCTGGGACCAGACTGGGGGCAGTCACACACAGGGCTGCCCTGGAAAGGCAGTTGGGGCTAGTGAATGGAGCACTGGCCTAGGACACCTGGGTTCTGTCCTCAGCACCACCCCTAACTTACTGTGTGAGCATGGGTATATTATATCCCCCGCCCCCCGTCTCTCCTGCCACCCTTTGACTAGTTAGATGGCAAGTTCTACAGGGCAGGGACCATCTCTTGTGATGTCTGGACAGCACCCAGCGTGACAGGGCCCTGATCTTGGTCATTGTGTGTCTGGGCAGCGCCCGGCACCCGGGGCCCTGATCTCGGTCACTGTGTGTCTGGGCAGCACCCAGCACGATGGGGCCCTGATCTCGGTCACTGTGTGTCTGGCAGCGCCTAGCACGACGGGGACCTGATCTCGGTCACTGTGTGTCTGGGCAGCGCCCGGCGCGACAGGGCCCTGATCTCAGTCACTGTGTGTCTGGGCAGCGCCCGGCCCGACGGGGCCCTGATCTCGGTCACTGTGTGTCTGGGCAGCGCCTGGCGCGATGGGCCCCTGATCTCGAGTGAGGTCTCTAACCATTACCGTAATACGAGTAATAATAGCAACCTGCTAATTCAGTCAGTGTGGCACAAACACCTTGGCTTGAGGAGCTCCCCGACCGAGATTGGGGCCCTTTCATGCCCGGGCGCTGCACAGACACCCAGCGAGAGACAGGCCCAGTCTAAACAGAGACCCGTACGAAGGGCGGACGAGTCTGCCACAGGTGGGGAGGAGTCTGGGGCGAGCAGGGAACTGACCCCATGACTCCTGAGTCCCAGCCAGCGCACTAACCACAAGGACGCGCTGCCTGTTCCCTGTATCTCTGCCTCTGACACCTTTCTATTTGCTTGCCACCAGTCTCCAGCTGGCAGCATTGTGTCCACGTCTCCAAGCCCTATTACAGGGCGTTATGGAAGCCAGTCCCTGGGCCAGTGATGCCCGCAGGTGCCACCCTGACAAGCGCCCCCCACCAGCTTTGCGTTGGCCTTTCTTCTCCTTTTTCTCTTTCTCGTTCCTCTGTTCGGTCCTGCTGCGTTTGGCGGCAAACAGGAAGTCCTGGTTAATGGTTAACCCCGGCGGCACCGCACTGACAGGTGCGGGCCAAGGACATGGAGAGATAAGGGAACAGACGGTGGCAGCGGTGGGATCGCTATGGGGACCCGCCCCTGCGATAAGACGGCGCTGCCCTGGTTAACTCTTCACTTCCCTGCGCCGAAAGGGCTGAGAGTGGGGAGAAACGGGCACCCGGCTGGATCGGGGCCTAGCACTCGGGGGGGATCCAGCTCCAGCCAGACGGGCACTAGGACCAGGCTGTTAAATGCATCAGGGGGGTTAGCGAATGGCCCCCACCTGCCCACATGCACGGGCTCAGCGGCTGTCACCAAAGGCTCCCGCCCTGCAATGGGCTATCGTCCCCTGGTGGAGTCAGGAGGGAACTGCGTCCCCACACTCATTCCCTCCTGGGGAGAGGCCGCCCCAGATCCCAATGCGCTCAGCTCCCTCGGGGAAAACTCCCCCCGCTGCACCATGGCAAGAACCGGCACAAGAGCCTGACGCTGCTTAGGTCCCATTTAAACCAGACGTGCCAGAAAGTCCTATTCGAGCCGCTCCCCCCGGAGGCTGATTATCCCAGCAAAGGTCTGAGCCCCCCAGCACACAGCCCTGTGCCCAGTGACCAGGGACTCGGCCAACCATCCTGCCGGGGGCCGCGTTGCCGACTCTTATGGGTTTCCTGGCGCTAGGGTGACCAGACAGCAAATGTGAAAAATCGAGACGGGGGTGGGGGGTAATAGGAGCCCATATAAGAAAAAGACCCAAAAATTGGGACTGTCCCTATAAAATCGTGACAGCTGGTCACCCTACCTGGCGCTGTTATTGTGTGTGGGGGGGAGGGGTGTTGAAAAGCCCCAGCTCCCGGATTCCTGGGCTCCTGGGAGGGCCTGAGTCGCCCCTTTTTTAACGAAGGAAGTCGAGCAGCTCGTCACAGGCCGGCGCCCTGGGGACCTTCCAGCTGGAAGTAGAAATCGATGGAGTCTGGGATTTTCTTTGATGCAGCCTCGTTTTCTGACCAAGAACGTACCCAGGCCTCTTTAGCCAACACCAGACCCAAAATTGCTCTCTTTAGCTTTTTCCAGGGTGTGTGTGTGTGTGTGTGTGTGTCTTTCTCTCTCTCTCTCACACACACACACACGGGGCTGCAGAGGGAATGGGCAAACGAGACACCCCCAAGAGCTCCGACGACTTGGATCCGCTTGGGCAGCCCCGGATTTTGTCGTTACTCTCCTGAGGTTTTTGGGGTGCAGCTCCAGAGTGGGGATGCCTGCGCCAGGCTCTGCCTCGCCCTGCCGGAGCTGGATTCACCCTGCAGCGCTGACGGACGGACATGACCGTGGGTGGAGCCGGCAGGTCTGGCTCTGGCGGGCACACGGGGAGCAGAGCTGCCGGGCAGGGGTTAGAGTGGGCATCGACTGGGCCTCGGTTGCCTCCGATTCACGGCTGCGCGCCCGGGGGAGACTGAGAACTCACCTGTCTCTAGCCCAGCCAGGGGAACTCTGCCGGCGAGCCGGGGGGAGCATGGAACTGCGGGGATTCTAAGGACAGCCCGAAAGGGGCAGATCAGGGGATGGAGCAGAGGAATTGCCCCCAAAGCTCCATCCGTTCCCTGCGGGGGCTGGTTTCCCACAATGCCCTGCATACATCTCCCGCAAGGCAGTGCACCCGACGGCAATGGGGTGGCGACCCACAGTGCAGGGCGGCTTTGGCTAGCGAGGACGCTCGGGCTCAGCAGTGCCTGCGCAGGGCAGCTCTAGTCATTCCTCCGAGCCGTCCCTGCCCTGACTGTGTGACCCAGGGGTTCAGGCAGTGGCCGGGGAGCCAGGACTCTTGGGTTCTACTCCCAGCTCCGCCCCTGTGTTTTTTCTCCTACGTGCCTCAGTTTCCCCTCTGCCCGATGGAGGCTAACGCTCCTGGCCTGGGCGCAGCGCTGTGGGCGCTGCGTGGCTGAGCCGAGCAATGTCTTAGGGCTTTTCTACGCGGGGGGGTTACGCCGGCCTGGCTAGAGCTGTACAGTGACTGGGCTGGGGAGGTTCAGGTTGGTTTCCCCCTGCAGACCAGCCTTAACCAGCCCCCCTCCACCCCCCGCGGGGAGCAACTGATCCCCACAGGGGTCTTCGTGCCTTAAGTGGGGGGGTCCTAACTGACCTTTGACCTCATACGTGTCGGTTACCCACGAGGGTCACCTCCAGCGGAGGTCAAAGGACAACTCGGTCTCTGCCCTGTCCCTCGCTCTCCTACCCTAGTAGATCCCTCCCCTCCCCCCTTCAGTCAGAGCCGCTCAGGGGCTCTGCAGCCCTGGGGTCGTGCTGGCCTGTGGGGGCCATGGGGCCAACCAGACACAGATCAGAACCCCCCTTCCCTTGGTCAGGCTAAGCCAAAAGGATGGGGTTCAGATCAGTGTATACCGGCTTCTTGGTGTCCGGTCACGATGCGGGGCAGTTGGTTTGTTATTGTAGGGTCTCGCGGGAGCCACGGAGGTACTCAGGGGGCTGAGGTCTGTGCCTGGCAGATTCTTATTGTAGGGTTGCATGGGGGCTGGGACTGTTGGTTGTCGTTGTAGGGCAGCAGAGGGGCAGGGTACGCTGATTTGGGTGGGGGGAGAGCTGTGCACACTAGCATGTTACCCTGGGCTTGCTGAGGGTTATGGAGGCTGCACAAAGTAGATTGTTATTGTAGGGTAGCTCGAGGGCTGTTGATGTTGGTTTGTTATTGTAGGGTTGCTTGGGGGCTGTTGATGTTGGTTTGTTATTGTAGGGTTGCTCGGGGGTTGTTGATGTTGGTTTGTTATTGTAGGGTGGCTCGGGGGCTGTAGACGTCGGTTTGTTATTGTAGGGTTGCTCGGGGGCTGTTCACGTTGGTTTGTTATTGTAGGGTTGCTCGGGGGTTGTTGACGTTGGTTTGTTATTGTAGGGTGGCTCGGGGGCTGTTGATGTTGGTTTGTTATTGTAGGGTTGCTCGGGGGTTGTTGATGTTGGTTTGTTATTGTAGGGTTGCTCGGGGGCTGTAGACGTTGGTTTGTTATTGTAGGGTTGCTCGGGGGTTGTTGATGTTGGTTTGTTATTGTAGGGTGGCTCGGGGGTTGTTGACGTTGGTTTGTTATTGTAGGGTTGCTCGGGGGCTGTTCACGTTGGTTTGTTATTGTAGGGTTGCTCGGGGGTTGTTGACGTTGGTTTGTTATTGTAGGGTAGCTCGGGGGCTGTTGACATTGGTTTGTTACTGTAGGGTAGCTCGGGGGTTGTTGACATTGGTTTGTTATTGTAGGGTTGCTCGGGGGATGTAGACGTTGGTTTGTTATTGTAGGGTTGCTCGGGGGCTGTAGACGTTGGTTTGTTATTGGAGAACCCTGCACACATGTGTGCTTCCCGTGTGCCCTGTGCAGCTGCACACACGTCGCCACCTTCACACACGCTTTGCACAGCTCCACCCACCCCTTCACGCACATTGACACGCACCCATCCACAGGCTCCCGTGCCGCACACATGCCAGGAGCCCGAGTCAGCCCAGCCGTTCTGGGCCTTCGGGGGTGGGGGTCATTGTCTCCCTCAACTGCCTGCCCACCAGGGGCTGCCACACAGTGTGGAGCAGCCCTGGGAGGTGAGGAGGGGTGGGGAAACTGAGGCACGGGGCAAGGCAGTGACTCATTCCCAGTCCCACAGGGAATCTGTGGCAGAGCCGAGGACAGAACCCAGGAGTCCTGACCCCAGCCCCCCTCTAACCACTGCACCCCACTCCCCTCCCAGAGCTGGGAGTAAAACACATCCCTCCCCACCCCCCGTTCTGCCCTCTAGACCCCACTCCCTCCCCTCCCAGAGCCAGGACAGAACCCAGGAGTCCTGCCTCCCAGCCTGCCCTGCTCTGACCACTGGACAATGCTCCCGCCCCCCACGCTGTCACTTTAGAAGATTGCTTTAAGATAGGAGTTGGTTCAGCCCTTGGGGTCCCCCCACTCACCATCCCAAAGGAGGGATCTTATCTGGCGGGAGGCACCTTTCCCCTACTCCCCAGAGGTGAGTGACTGATTAGGAGGCCGGGGCTGGACTTTGGCCCCCCCAGCCCAGGGACGTGGGCTCCGTGTTTGCCATCGGCCAGGGGACGGGTGCAGGGGTCAGCACCAGGAGCTGAGCCATTGGGAAAGAGGAGAAGGCCGGGGGCGGCGGGGAGGGGGGAACACTGCCCAGGGCACAGGGGCGGGGTGTGTGTGTGTGTGACGGTGTGCGTGTGCACGCGTGTGATTGTGTGCACACGCTGTGTGTGAGACTGTTAGTGTGTGACTGACTCTGTGTTCACGCACAGGTGTCCCTGCTGCCCCCTGCTGGCGGGGATGAGCCCTCATCTGTGTGTGTGTGTGTGTGTCTGTACATGCACGCTCTGTGCGTATGTGTGTGACTGAGTCTGTGTGTGTCCCGGCTGCCCCCTGATGGGGGGTGTGTGGGGGAAACGACCCCTGCTCTGTGTGTGTGTGGGTGCGTGTGTGATTGTGGGCACACATTGTGTGTGTGCGTGTGTGTGTGTGTGAGAGAGAGAGAGAGAGAGAGAGAGAGAGAGACTAATTCTGCGTGTGTGTGTCTGCTGCCCTCTGCTGGGGGGAATGAGCCCTGCTCTGTGAGTGTGAGTGTGGGTGCATGTGTGATTGTGTGCACACGCCCTCTGCGTGTGTGTGTCCATGCACGCTCTGTGTGTATGTGTGTGACTGAGTCCGTGTGTGTGTGTCGCAGCTGCCCCCTGATGGGGGAGGGGGGAAAACGACCCCTGCTCTGTGTGGGGGTGGGTGCATGTGTGATTGTGTGCACACATTCTGTGTGTGTGTGTGTGTGTGTGTGTGTGTGTGTGAGAGAGAGAGAGAGACTAACTGTGCGTGTGTGTCCCTGCTGCCCTCTGCTGGGGGGAACGAGCCCTGCTCTGTGAGTGTGAGTGTGGGTGCATGTGTGATTGTGTACACACGCCGTGTGTGTGTGTGTGCATGTCCATCCCAGATGGCCCCTGCTGGAGGGGATGAGCCCTGCTCTGTGTGTGTCTCTGTGCGTGTCTCTGAGTATGTATGCAGTATTGTTGTAGCTGTGTCAGTCCCAGGATATCAGTGGTTGTACCCCTGGGGGTACACAGAGGTCTTCCAGGGGGTACATCAACTCATCGAGATATTTGCCTAGTTTTCCAACAGGCTCCATAAACAGCCCTAGCGAAGTCAATACAAACAACAATTTCATCCAGACAATGACTGGTTTATGCCACTCTATGGACTACACCCTGAAATGCAAGTACAATATTTATATTCCAGTTGAGTTATTTGATAATGATATGGTAAAAACGAGAAAGTCGGCGATTGTTCAGTAACGGTGTGGCTGTGACACGTTGGTATTTTCAGGTCTGAATTTGTCAGCAAGTTGTTTCAAAGTGAGGTGAAACTCGGGGGTAGGCCGGACAAATCAGACTCCGGAACGGGGTACAGTCGGATGGAAAGGTTGAGAGCCGCTGGATTAGCGAGACAAGGTGGGGGAGGGGATATCTTTTATTGAACCAACCTCTGTTGGCGAGAGAGTCAAGCTTTCAAGCCACACAGAGTTCTTCTCCAGGGCTGGGAAAGGAGCTCAGAGCATCCCAGCCCCATACAAGGTAGAACAGAGGGTTTAGCATAAGGAGTTCACACAGATTTCAAGGGCCCACGCGAGGCAGAGTGGCCCGTTAACACCCCTGCAGTCACAGGACACAAAGGGGTTGGTGCATAGGTGGGGAGTTTTAGTGGGCCCGGCTCCACCAATGTTTGGCCTTTCCACGCTTTGGGGAGCCCCTCGATTCAGGCGGGCACGGGGTCCAGGGCAGCCTGAGGGATTAGCGGGGGCCCAGCAGCAGTGAGCGACCCAGACCTAGCCCGGTCCTGCTGCCCCCTCTCTCGCCCCATTCCACCCCTTCCCCCAAACCCTGCCCCGCCTCTTTCTGGCTTCTGCCCCCTCCCCCGAGCAATGCCGGGAGCTGGCAGGGTGGGCTGGGGCCAGGTTGCTTGCAACTGCCAGCGCCAGGCCCCCCATGTCCCCCTGAAACGCAGGCCCCCCCCCCAAAGCACAGGGCCTGGGGCAGTTGCCCCGGTCCATCCTATGGATGGGATAGCTCTGCTTGGACCCATTCTGGGCACCACCAAAAATTATACTAACCTGGGGGTTACTGATTGCTGTAATAAGCCATAAAATCAGTGTCTCTGCTCAGTCCAGGATTTCTGGTGTCTAGCAGAGTTCGGGCCTGTCTACATGACAAACTTAAGTCAACCTACGTTAGGTCGACTTACAGCCACTGCAGTCGTGAATGTGGTGGGCCGTGTCCACACCGCTCTCCTTCTGATGTAAGAGGGGCAGCGTGGGGGGCTGAGAGCCCAGGCTGTCCCCTGGGCTCTCGGCTCCCCACTCCCAGCTGGGAGCAGGGCAGCGACCCGGGCTCTGGACAAAGATCTCTGTGCTGGGCGCCTGCCAGGCTTCCAGTGGGCAGCCGAGAGCCCGGGCAACACCCGGGCTCCCGGCAGGGAGTGGGGAGCTAGGCATGCACAGCCCGGCTGGGAACACGGAGCTGGGAACCTGGGTGGGGGAGCAGCCGGGCTCTAGCTGAAGCCCCCCACCCGCTGCGGGGCGAAAGCCCGAGCCATGAGCCGCTTTCTTGTCAGTTTCCGACACAGCGCCATGATATTGACAAGAATGCCAGCCAAGGGCCCATGTAAGTTAGGCCCAGTCTACACAGACACCACGTGGCGCCAACGCAGACGGAAGCCCGATGCTTCTCGTGGCGGGGCAGTTATCAGCGCCGTAGGGCGCGGACATCGGCGGGACAAGGCCGTGGTGTGGACGCTGACATCATAAGGCAGCGTACGTCGCCCGAACGCTGGGGTGCGGCCCAGGCTGGAGCTCCCAGGCCAGGCGCTAGAAGATGTGCAGGTTTATTTGAGGCCGAGGCCGGAGAGGGCAGACGATCGCTGTGTGGCCAGGGCTCACCCCCAGGGGCAGGGGTCTGGCTGTTATTAGCTTGGGGGAGTTCACTGGAGAGCACAGGGGCTGTCTGATTTCAGGGGCACTGAGAGCACTGGCTGAGGCACACCACATGTTGGGCTAGGCACGGGTAGGACCCATGGAGCTGGAACGGTGCCTTGCGGCGGGGGTGGGGTTGGGGGTGTCGTAGCTGTGGGGATATGCCTGTGGGTTTTGCACCTGTTCTCCTGCCAGGACACCTGGGTTCTGTCTCCAGCTCTGGAACGGAAGTGGGGTCTAGTGATTAGAGCAAGGAGGCTGGGAGCCAGGACGCCTGGGTTCTCCCCCCAGCTCTGGGAGGGGAGTGGGGACTAGTGGTTAGAGCAGGGGGGCTGGGATCCAGGATGCCTGGGTTCTCTCCCCAGCACTGGGAAGGGAGCAGGGTCTAGTGGTTAGAGCAGGGGGGCTGGGATCCAGGATGCCAGGGTTCTCTCCCCAGCACTGGGAAAGGAGCAGGGTCTAGTGGTTAGAGCAGTTACTCGCTGACTCCAGCTGGGACTGCGCCCAATGTTGCTGCTGCCCATGCCGGGGGGGGGGGCTGGTGGTTGAAGGGGGCTGGGACATGTCAGGGGGAGGGGCAACCCTGAATCCCCTCCCGCATCCTGCTGAGGTTTCCCAGGAGCACAACGGCCAGGAGTGATGGGGTGCTGGGGGCCTTGGCACTGGGGGTGGGATCCAGCCACCCCTGACCAAGAGGGGATCACAGCTCCCCAGGGTTTATTGGGCAGTAATGGGGGGTGGGCTCACTTGGAGGGGGTGGCCCAGCCCCTGTGCATTTTGGCCAGTGCTGTCATCACTGAACCCCCAAGCAGCGCAGCCCCCGCCCTGCCCCCGCCTTTGGCCAGACTGGGGACAGGGCGCCCTCACTGCATCCCCATGGCCTGGCCCCTCTAGCCTGCTCTGCCCCGACAGCCCATGCCCAGGCCTACCTAACTGGGCACAGCTAGGCAAGCAGGGAGCACAGGACACTGCCCCGGCCCCCCCACAGGCAACACCCCCCCACCCCCAGCCCCCCGGATGGACTCAAGCAGGGACACAAGGAAACCACCACATAAAAGCCCGGTTCCGGGATCAAAGGGGGTTTATTGTCCCCCCGTGTAGGGTGACCAGACAGCAAGTGTGAAAAATCGGGACGGGGGTGGGGGGTAATAGGAGCCTATATAAGAAAAAAACCCAAATATCGGGACTGTCCCAATAAAATCAGGACATCTGGTCACCCTACCCCCGTGACACAGGGCACAACCCTCCCTAGCAGATATCTCAGGACTGGGGGCAGCGCTCCCCCCAAGTCAGGCTCCCCTTGGCAATCACACCCCAGAGCAGAGCTGGGTTTGACAGAAAGATGGATTCTGGTCTCTGTGTCAAACCAGTGTGACTCCATTTATTTCAGTGGGCTGAGCCCAGATTTACATGGCTCTCTCTGACATCAGACATAAAAGCCCGGTTCTGGGATCAAAGGGGGTTTATTGTCCCCCCGTGTAGGGTGACCAGACAGCAAGTGTGAAAAATCGGGACAGTGGGTGGGGGGTAATAGGAGCCTATATAAGAAAAAGCCCAAAATATCGGGACTGTCCCTATAAAATCGGGACATCTGGTCACCCTACTGCCGAGTCCAAATCCCTTCAGTTCAAGCCAAAATGTTGTCACTGGCTGAAGCCTAGGTGGAGGCTGAAGGTCAGAGGGCAGGGTCGGGGGGTGGTGGGGGGCATCCTACCCTTTCCCCTCACCCACATGCTCTGCACAGTCATCCTTTGCCCTTGAACCAAGGTGCGGGTCAGCACTGGGGACGCGGCCCAGCAGGGGGCGCTCCAGGGTAGAGGGGCCCCAGGGTGGGCCAGCGGGGAGCCCTGGCCTGGAGTGCTAATTGCAAGAGAGACGGGGGAAGGGGCCAGGCTGAGACCCGCCCCCCCGCCCCGCAATTCATTGCACACAGGAGGCCCCAAGCAGCTGGGCCGGATGGCTCCTGTGTCTGCGGGTGTCAGTCCTGCCCCCCCTTCCGATCTCAGTCAGAGTTTGGGGTACACATCCCGGTTTGGGGGGGTCAAATTCCAGCTGAAGATTTGGAGTGGGAAGGGGACTGGTTTGCAGTTGCGGGGGTTGGAGTTTGATGGGTGTCCTGTAAGAAAAGGGTGGAGGAGGTGCACAGCCCATAGGGGGGACCATCACCCCCACTCCAGGCCCCCCCCCCGACACAAATGGCCCCGTTGCGATCAGACGCCCGAGGCAGCTCAAAGGGGCAGCGTCCTGGCGCCACCTGGCCCTGGAGTTGGCGCCAGTCCAAGGGGGCCAGCATGGGCTGGCTCCGCCCCCTCCAGGGCAGTGCTGCTGGTTGGCTGCGCCTTCAGGAAGTCCCGCCTTTCCCGTGCCCGCCGGTTCTGGAACCAGATTTTCACCTTGGAACAAACAATAGCAACAGTCACCGCAAATGTGGCCCCCAGATGGACCGGACACCTCCCTGGGTGCCATCAGCCCCAGTGCACAGAAAGGGAAACTGAGGCACAGAGCCGGGGCACAGCTGAGAATTCAGCCCTGGAGCCCTGATCCCCAGAGTCGTTGGAGACCCTCTGTGATGAACTAGGACTGTTGTTAATGTTTTCCCTGAGTACTGTGTGGGTGCCTCGGTTTCCCCTATGCAGTGCTTGAGTATCTAGGCGGTGGGACAAGGGTGCATGATTGTTACAGAGCCCTAGAAGGCAGGTGTGGGCAGGGGCCTGGACACAGAGAATGGCCGACACTCTGTCTCCGGGCAACTGATTGCCTGGGCCCCTTCTCTTCAAAGGTGCGAGCTGAAGGTGTTGGAACAAAGGGATCAGGTGACCTCCTCGC
The DNA here is from genome assembly GCA_033296515.1 of Macrochelys suwanniensis. Lineage (NCBI taxonomy): Eukaryota > Metazoa > Chordata > Testudines > Chelydridae > Macrochelys > Macrochelys suwanniensis. The sequence continues at coordinate 5,296,726 of CM065800.1, read as the reverse complement.
CTGGGAAGGAGACAACGGAGAGAGGAGGGGCTGGACAGTTTCAGTTGGGAGCTGGCTGGAGAGGAGGGGAGAGGGGCAGACAGGGTCTGGCCTCCCTGCCCCCGTTTGGAGCTGTGGGGTGAAATGCAGGGAGCCCCCGGGCTGGGGTCTAAGCTCCCTGCCCCCCGGAAGGGCCCGACTGAGGGGTCCTGGTTGTACTGACAAGCTCTGTTTGGACTGTGTTCCTGGCATCTCTAATAAACCTTCTGTTCTACTGGCCGGCTGAGACTCCCAATGAATCCGGGGAAGAGGGGTGCAGGCGCTGACTCCCCCACACTCCATGACACCCTCCAGCAGGGGGCGTCGCGGGAGTAGGAAAGCTAGTGCCTGCGAATCTCCGGGATCCTCCAGCAGGAGTCATGGACAGGCTGGCTGCCCCAGGGTGCCCCCTGCTGGGGGATCCCCCTCACCCACGGGCTGGTTGGCCTCAGGGAGCCCCCGCCAGGGGGATCCACCTCACCAAGGGGCCGCCTGCCCCTCTGGTGTCCCTTGATGGGGGATCCCTCTTGCCGAAGGGCAGGCGGCCCCAGGGCGCCCTCTGCTGCGGGATCCCCCTCTCCGATGGGCCAGCTGCCCCTAGGACGCCCCCTGCCAGAGGATCCCCCTTGCCGACAGGCTGGCTGCCCCGCTGGTGTCCCCTGCCAGGGGATGCCCCTCGCCGACAAGCTGGCTGCCCCGCTGGTGTCCCCTGCCAGGGGATGCCCCTCGCCGACAAGCCGGCTGCCCCTAGGACGCCCCCTGCTGGGGGATCCCCCTTGCCGATGGGCCGGCTGCCCCTCGCTCTAACAGGTGCTGATAACTGAGAGGCTCCGTCTGGGGTTAATTCCCTGCCCAGCTCCCCAAGGCCCTGCCCAAGGCCAGAGCCTCCTACCTGGGTCTCGCTGAGCCCCAGCAGCGCCGCCAGCTCCCCCACCTGCCCGCTGCTCAGGTAGCGCGTCTGCCGGTAGCTGCCCTCCAGGACGCCGATCTGGGCCGCGGAGAACGGGACACGGGGGCTGCGGGAGGCCCGGCCGGGGCTGCCCCCCCGCTTCGCCTCTGCGGGGAGGGGAGAGGTGAAGCGGTGCCTGCACAGCAGCCGGAGAGGAAGGACCAGGGCCGCTAGGCCCCCTTGCTGTTAATACCAGCCACACACATTTCCTTCGGGAAGCCACTGCCCCAGTGCGGCACTAGGGGGCGCTGTGGAGCAGGGGGGCTCTCAGCAGGGGGCGCTCTCCCCTCGCACTCAATGCTGGCCCCAATGGGGCACTAGGGGGCACTGTGCTGCAGGGGGCAGGGCGCTCAGCAGGGGGCGCTCTCTCCTTGCACGCAGTGCTGGCCCCAATGGGGCACTAGGGGGTGCTGTGCTTCGGGAAGCGGGGGGCTCAGCAGGGGACGTTGTCTCCTGGCAGGCAGGGCTGGCCCCAATGGGGCGCGGTGCTGCAGGGAGCAGGGTTGGGGCTCAGCAGGGGGCGCTCTGCCCTCGCACTCAGTGCTGGCTCCAGCCTGTTGCTGGAGGGGCTGAGATCCCGCTCACTGAAGCTGCAGGGGGCGTCTGGGGGAGCCGGGGTTGAACCCCCACCGTCCCGGCCATGCCCGGTGCCTCGCGGCACTGCCATTCACGGGTGGCTGCAGGGCTCAGCCAGGGGCCCAGGCCACAGTGGGGCTCACCCCAAGGGCGCGGAAGGGGGGGGGGATCTTACTTGCCAGACGAGGCGGCTTGAAGCGGGAGCAGTGGATCCAGGCGTAGCCAGGTGGGGTCGCTCCCCACGCCGCAGCCCCCTTGCCCAGCTCCTCCTGGCGCCCCCGTTCCCCCGGCCGCTCCGAGCTGCCCAAGGCCAGGAGGGAGCAGATGGAGAAGTCGGCCACCCGCCGGGGGGGCTGGGCTGGCCGGGCTGGGGGGTAGCCTAGGGCTGGATCCAGGGGTCCCGCTGAGGGGGCAAAGCCGGGAAACCCCTGTCTGAGGAGGAGGGGCCAGGAGGTGAGCACCCCGAGCTGGGCACTGCTCTCCAGGTTGCTGATGCTGAAGCTACCCATGGCCCCTGTGAGTAGGACAAGGGGATGGAAGAGCCCGGGAGAAGGAAGTGGGGAGCAGATAACTGGGGGCAAGGGTGTAAGGTGGGGAGTGGAGCCCTGGGGGCCAGAGGAGTGTGCACTGGGGCAGGAGGACCAGCCAAGGGAGTGGGGGGTAGGGGGAGCAGAACCCTAGGGGTCAGAGGCCAGCCAGAGGAGTGGGGGGCAGGGGGAGCAGAACCCTAGGGGTCGGGGAGGTCAGCTGGGGGAATGGGGGGCAGAGCCCTGGATGTCAGGGGCCAGCTGGGGCAGTGGGGGGCAGGGGGAGCAGAGCCCTGGGGTCAGGGAGGCCAGCCGGGGGGAGTGGGGGGCAGAGCCCTGGAGGATGGGGGGCCAGCTGGGGAAGTGCAGGGCAGGGGGAGCAGAGTCCTGGGGTAAGGGAGGTCAGCTGAGGGAATGGGGGGCAGAGCCCTGGAGGATGGGGGGCCAGCAGGGGGAGGGCACTCAAGCAGCACTGGCTGAAGCCCCAGCCCCTATTTAAGGGCAGAGCGCTGGCGAGAGGAGCTTTAGCGGGATTTACCCGGGACCAATCAGGGCGATAGGATCACCTGGCAGCAGCGAGGGGAGAGGAGGGGCCGGGGACGCTGGGTTCCCAGCGTGGGGGCCCTGGGAGCTCTGGGCCTGAGCCCACGGGGAATGTGGTCCCCCCAAACCTCACAGCTGGATGCTTCCCCGGTGAGGGGGACTGTGACAGCACATGGGGAAGGGGGCTGCTGGCACCTCAACACGAATGAGAGTCGAGCCCTGCAGTGAATAACGGGTGGGTTTCAGGGATCCCTTGCCCAGTGCGGAGATGCAGCCACCTCTGGGGTGAAGGGCAGCAGCTGTTTAAAAGACGCAGCACTGCTGGTTGGAACCAAAAGCGAAGGAGGATCCCATATCCCAGCTCACAACCCCACTATGCGCTTCTAGCCCTGGGCTCCCCACACACAGCTGGGCCAATGCGCCTCACTCCCAACCCGCAGCCCCCTGCTAGCCCACCCTGGGCTCCTGCCCCAGCTCTGCCGGTGCCCCTCACTCCCTACCCGCAGCCCCCTGCCAGCCCAGTCCTGGGCTCATCGGCTGGCATGTGGGGCGGGGGGTGAGGGTTGGTAATGTGGCAAGCTTTCCCCCATGAGAATGGGCTCCTGAGCTGAGAACTGTAAACTCATTGCCCCTCTGCCCAGGAGCGGTGCCGCTGAGGACCCCGGCGGCTGAAGAAGCTGCCGCCGAATGCTGCTGAGGACCCGGCGGCCGCCGAGGGACCTGACAGGCCGCCCCCCAAATCCTGGTGCCCTAGGCAACCGCCTAGGGAGGTAGCCTCTGCCCCTGCTCCAACCTGAACCCCAGAGCTTGGGTTCCCAGCACAGGCCCCCTCCCCTGGCTGTTTACCTGCCTTTGGCTTCATCTCTCCCCAAAGGCTCCTGTTACCCTGCTGGTTCCCCGGTGCCCCGGCCGTTGTCAGGAGAACGCTTGATCCAGCTGCTGCTTTCGGGATTATGGCACCAGAAGCAGCACAAAAGAGTCTGTGAGCTGAGGGGCCACAATTAACTAATTACCTGCTCGGCCTCTAATCCCCGGCGGGGAGCGCTGGGGCGCACGTAACCCAATCGCCCGCCCCCCTTCCCATTATACAACGGGGCTCCTGGGAGACCGGCTGACGCAGGGACAGCCGCCCCCCAGCATCTCGGCCCTTCCGCAGGGAGAGATTTGCTGAAAGCAGAGGGCTCCCTAATCCAGCAGACAAAGGCAGAGCAAGAGTGGATGGCTGGGAACTGAAACGAGAGAAAACCAGGCTAGAAATAAAGTGCACATTTTTCAAAGGGAGGGGAATTAACCATTAGACAGAACCCAGGAGTCCTGGCTCCCAGTCCCCCCTGCTCTAACCCACTATACCCCACTCCCCTCCGCTCCCCAAGCTTTGTGTGGGGGGGAGAATTCAGGAGTCCTGAAGCGTTGGGAGGGGGCAGCAGCCCTGGCCTGGGGGATGGGTGCAAAGGTGGAGGAAAAAGGTCAAGGTCATGGGTGGGGTGAGATCCAGGGTCTACCTTCACTGGGCTGGGAGTGGGGGGAGATCACTGAGATTGGGGCTGTGGGGTCAGGGGTCAAAGGGCATTGGGGAGTAGGGTGACCAGACGTCCTGATAAAATCGGGACTGTCCCGATATGTAACTCTTTCTCCCGCGTCCCAACCGATGTACGATCGGGACGCCATTAGTCCCGATAGAGTAGGGTTTCCAGGCGTCCGGTTGGTGTGGAGCTGCTCGGCTCCCTACCTGGCTCCGCGCAGCTCCCCGGAAGGGGCCACATCTCCCTCTGGCTCCGAGGCGCAGGGGTGGCCGGGGGGCTCCGCGTGCTGCCCCCACCATAAGCGCCGGCTCCGCAGCGCCCATTGGCCGCGGTTCGCGGGGGCGGCGTCTATGGGCAGAGGCAGCGCGTGGAGCCCCCTGGCCGCCCCAGCGCCTCGGAGCCAGAGGGAGACGTGGCCACTTCCGGGGAGCCGCCTGAGATCAGCGCTGCGGGGAGCCGGCACCCTGCACCCCCTCCGGCCCCCCAATCCCCAACCCCCTCCCTCCTCACAGCTCCCTAGGGCTGTGCGCCCCCCTCCCCCATGGCTCCGGTGGGGGCTGTGAGCCTGGGGCTCCCCCCCCCCCGCCGTCGCCCCATCCGGTCACCCTATTGGGGAGGCTGCTGAGATTGGGGTCAGGGGTCAAAGGGCATCAAAGGGAAGTTGCTGTGATCAGGGCAGTGGGGCCAAGGGTCAAAGGGCACCGAGGAGAGGACGCTATGGCCGGGGTCAGGGGTCAAAGGGGCAGGAGGGAGCTGTACCATCCCCCAGCAGGCAGCACCAGGCGACGGACTCGGTTACCCAGCACCCCCCGCGGCGGCTGCGACCCCCCCCCCTCCCCTTCGCGCAACAGAACTACATAATCCAGGCGGCTTTGCGACGCGCGTCTGCGCAGTGCGCACCGCCCGTGCCGGGGGAAGATGGCGGCCGGGAAGGGGTCGCGCGGAGCGTGAGGGGTCGCGGCTTGGGGCGGGCGGGCGAGTGAGTGAGCTGGGGAGGGGGAGTTGCGAGGGGGCCGGCCTGGGGGTTAAGGGGGGGGGGTGATGTGATCCTGGGGGGGTCATAATGGGGGGGCTGGGGGCAGCGTGGGGCGGAGAGGTATCCCATGGGGCAGTGGGGCAGGCTGGGGTTCCTGTGGGGTAACAGGGCATCCAGGCCGGGGTGGCGCCAGGGAGGGGCTGGGGGTATCTGGGGGCGGGGTTTAGACTGGGGCAGTGGGGTGGCCTGGGCTATGTGGGGGGCTGGGGGGTATCTGGGTGGGGGGTGTTAGACTGGGGCAGTGGGGTGGCCTGGGCTATGTGGGGGGCTGGGGGGTATCTGGGTGGGGGGTGTTAGACTGGGGCAGTGGGGTGGCCTGGGCTATGTGGGGGGCTGGAGGGTATCTGGGTGGGGGGGTGTTAGACTGGGGCAGTGGGGTGGCCTGGACTATATGGAGGGCTGGAGGTTGTGAGGGGGCAGGGTACTAATTAGTCTCCTCATTAAGCAGCTTGAGTAGAGAGCCCCTGGGCCGGGGAGCCGGAGCTGCCCTCTCACCCGTCCAGCGCTGGGCACGGACCCCTTGGCAGGGGCATCGTCCTGCTCCCAGCTGGGAACGGCCCCCGCACCGGGTGCCCGCATCGCCATGGCCAGCCGCGCCGGGGAGGGCAGCAACACCCGCATGAGCATCGCCTCCCAGTTCTTCACCCAGGAGGAGGGCAGCGGCACCGACAGCATGACCACCTCGGAGAGGGTGCGCAGTGCGGGGAGCAGTCAGTGAAGGCTGAACATTCAAGTGGGCTGGGAGTTGGGCCCTGGTCCCTTTTAGCCCTAGACCAGGGACAAGAGAGGTGGCTCTGATCCGGCCCCAGGTCTTGGGCACTGGCTGCCCAGGGATTGGGGGAATGGGATACAGGGCCTTTCCCCTCTAGGGGGCGCCAGCCCCGGGGCAGGGGGAGTGGCTGGCTCCTGGGTGTCGGGACTGGGATAAGGGCCTTTTCCTCTAGGGGGCACCAGTTCTGTTCCAGCCCCGGGACAGGGGGAGTGGCTGGTGCCGGGGTTACAGTCCGCTCACCTCTCTTGCCAATTACAGTCCAGTTTCGATGCATAATATCGTGAGGGGCTAAACGTTGGGGCCATGTGACGTGCCCCTTGGTGTCCTTCTGTACAGTGTGTTTACTGGCTCTGTCTGGTTCTTGCGAGGCAGTGTAGGCTGGGGGCAGGGCACCAATCTGGGACTTGGCAGACCTGGTGTCTGTCCCGGCTCTGCCACTGCCCTACTGGGTGACCTTTGGCACATCCCTTACTCTCCCTGGGCCTGGTACCCTTCCCACCTTTTGCCTGTCTTGTCTGTGCGGCTTTTATCCCAGGGTCACTAACGCAGGGTCGGGGTGTGTTACTTTTCCTGGTATAGTGCACTGGTGCAACCCTGGCGTGGACTCAGTTACTTTGGCATCAAAGTGCCTTATCCTGGAATTCCCCTTCCCCATACCAATATAAGGACCTTTACTGGGGTGGGTAAAACACTGTCTAGCTAAGGGTTTACATTGGAAGCAATTTTGGGCAGGGACCATCACTAGCAATGGGTCTGTACAGCACCTAGCACGCCGAGGCCCTGATCTCAGGGGCTCTAGGCACTGCCATGATGCTAGTGGGACCAGTGTCCATCACCAGGGCAGCCGTCGCCATTCGTCGCTTACCCCTCCCGAGCTAACTGTGTGTAGCCCCTCTGTACCGGACAGAACTTCTAACTTCGTTGCCGTCTCTGCTTGTGGTGCTGCTTTGTACCGCACGAGCGGTTGACTTAGGACTGTCCTGAGCTCCCAGCCTAGCTTGGCCCTTGGGTGTTGCCTCCTTCGTCAGTTTGATCTGTCTTGCGAGAGATTCCTCGGAGCCAGGCTGGTCTCGAATTCCTTGGCAATTCCTCTCTCTGCAGGTGGTGGATCTGTTAAACCAAGCTGCCCTGATCAGCAACGACTCTAAAATCAACCTCCTCAAACAGGTGAGCAAGAACGCTGCTCCTCCCTGCAGGAATGGGATGACAGCGGGCTGGAATGCAGAGAGCTGGGAAGAGCTGTACGGGGCACGAGGCCCCGTGCCTGCCTGTCGAAGGTGTAGCCAGCAGGGTTAGGGTCAAATAGCATCAGCTTTTCTTTCATGCCCCCGGCCTTCTCCTAAGACCCACACCTTCCCCATCTCTCTAGCCATTGGCCCCTCTCTGGCTTCCCCGGGATTCTCTGATTCCACCTGGCTCCTTGCAGGGACAGGACCTGCTGCTGGGCTTGCCTGGTTCACTCGGCTCTATGCGGCGCTCCTTAGTGTCACAGAAATGCTGGACAGCAGCTGGGTCCGTGGGGCGGGGTGCTGCGCTGGGGGGAGGCAGATGGGCGATGGGGCTGATGCTGCAAACCCCTCCATCTGCCCGAGTCTCACCCCCTCCCGTTCCTCTTTCCCCACAGGTCCAGGAGCTAATTATAAACAAGGACCCCACGCTGCTGGATAACTTCCTGGATGTGAGTAGCCCAGGGCGCCGCTTTGGGGTGCCGGGGATGATTCTGAAAACAGCCTTTCCGGACTCTCCTTGTGCCTGTGCCAAGGGCCGGTGCAGTCCCGCTGGCGCTGCAGGCCCGTCACTCAGCGCGCGCCCCCCCCCCCCCCCCCCCCCCCCCCCCCCCCCCCCCCCGTGACGGCTGAGTGCGATGGAGAACTCCTCTGATTGACACAGAGCAGTAACTCCCTGCTCAGTGGGCCCATGGCTTGGGTGGGGGTGGGGGGGTATGAGCGGCTGCCCAAAGGCTGCCGGGGTTTTCAGCTGGAGCCCCGGACGCTCCTCAAGCCTGGTGTATCCTGGTGGCTGCAGGGGGAGGCTAGAGATTGCTCGGTGTCAAACGCAGGCCTGTGGAGTGTGAATATTCTCACCTGGGCCTAACCTAAAGCTTTCCGCAGCTGCCGTGGCAGCCTAACTCTGGCCCCACCCTGCCCTGGCCCCGCTTCCCCTTCTCCACCAGCTCCGCTGCCTACTGGGCAGCTGGGGCCGGCCCTGACTGCCTGCCTCTCCGGCTGCAGGAGATCATCGCCTTCCAGGCGGACAAATCCATCGAGGTGCGGAAGTTTGTCATCGGCTTCATAGAGGAGGCCTGGTAAGGACGGATTTGCGGCTGCATCCCGGAGCCACTGGGTGTCCATTCTCCTTCCCCCACAGCTTCCAAGCCCTCAGGGTGCTACAGGTCTGTACAGCACCTAGATGGGAGCCCCAGCCAGCGAGCGCTCCTGCCCCACTCCCCACAGGCGGCAGCCGCTGGGATTCTCCCATCCCTCTCCCTACAGCACCTCCTGCTGGGAGGGGCTGAGTCTGGGAGCTCCCTTCAGCCAGCACAGGAACATCCCAGCAGAAGGGAAGTAGCCAGCAGAAGGGAAGTCGGCTGCCTACGGATCGGAGGGACTGGGCTTTTGCCTGGGGGGGGCGTCCGGGGCAGGGCAGGCGCTTATCCCTTGGCTCCAGCTAAGATCCCTGTTGTGAGCACGGCCTGGTAGGTTACAACAGGGGCTGCGAAGAGTCAGGACTCCTGGGTTCTATTCCCAGCTGCGGGAGAGGAATGGAGTCAAGTGGTCAGGGCAGGGGGGCCGGGAGCCAGGACTCCTGGGTTCTATGCTTTGATCTGCCATCGACTCCCTGTGTGACCTTGGCAAGTCCCTCCTCCGCCTCACTTTCCCCACCTGTACAAGGGGTGGGGTTTCCGTAGAAGCCAGTTGCTCTGGTCCTGGATGGGGGTCTAGTTGCTGCAGTAGCTGCTTGCCCCAGCTCCAGCCAATGCTGTCTGTCCCTGTCCCGTCCCCCCCCCCCCGACTTTCCCCCTCCCCCCCAGCAAACGGGACATCGAGCTGCTGCTGAAGCTCATTGCCAACCTGAACATGCTGCTGAAGGACGAGAACGTCAACGTGGTGAAGAAGGCCATCCTCGCCATGACCCAGCTCTACAAGGTGGCGCTGCAGGTGAGCGCCCCTTGGCCACCCTGCCTCTCCCAGCAGGGGGCACTGCAGGGCGCCGGCTGGGGGAGGAGCTCCTGGCTCCTGCAGCGCCCCCCCCCCCCCCCCCCCCCCCCCCCCCCCCCCCCCCCCGCCGCCTCTCCCGCAGGGGGCGCTGCAGGGTGCTGGCTGGGGGAGGAGCTCCTGGCTCCTGCAGCCCCCCCCGCCTCTCCCCACAGGGGGCGCTGCAGGCTGCCGGCTGGGGGAGGAGCTCTTGGCTCCTGCAGCCCCGGCCTCTCCCAGCAAGGGGCGCTGCAGGGTGTCGGCTTGGGGAGGGGCTCCTGGCTCCTGAAGCCCCGGCCTCTCCCAGCAGGGGGCGCTGCAGGGCGCTGGCTGGGGGAGGAGCTCCTGGCTCCTGCAGCCCCGGCCTGTCCCTGCAGGGAGCGCTGCAAGGGTGCCGTCTGGGGGAGGGGCTCCTGCAGCCCCAGCCTCTCCCAGCTGCGGGCGCTGTGGAGAATGGGGTGGGGCACTGGCTGTGGGGGGAGCGCCCGGCTACTCCAGGCCCAGCCTCTCCCCACAGGGGGCACTGTTCTCCCCCTCCCCGGCTGTCAGGAGTTGTCCTCTGCGCTCACCCCTCCTTTCTGGCTCCCGGCAGTGGATGGTGAAGTCCAAGGTCATCAACGACCTGCAGGAGGCCTGCTGGGAGATGGTGTCGGCCATGGCCAGCGACATCATCCTGCTGCTGGACTCGGACAACGACGGCATCCGCACCCACGCCATCAAGTTCGTGGAGGGGCTGATCATCACGCTGTCGCCCCGCATGCCCGACTCGGACGTGCCCAAGCGCCACGAGAACGACATCAGCCTCAACCGCATCCCCAAGGACCACCCCTACATCAAGCACAGTGAGTGGGGGGCCCAGCGGGGCTCTGGGAGCCGGGTCGGGAGACCCGTTGGGGTCCCGCTGCCTGCCAAGGCAGCCAGGGGGTGCTGTCGGCACACAGCCCCCTCACCCCTAGCAGCCCTCCCCCACGCGCCGTGACCCCGCCCGCTCCTGCCTTTCAGACGTGCTGTGGGAGGAAGGCAAGGCGGCCCTGGAGCAGCTGCTGAAGTTCATGGTGCATCCGGCCATCTCCAGCATCAACCTCACGGCGGCGCTGGGCTCCCTGGCCTCCATCGCCCGCCAGCGGCCCATGTTCATGGCCGAGGTGATCCAGGCCTACGAGACCCTGCACGGTAAGCGCTCTTCCCCCCCCCGCCCTGGCCGGGTTCCGCCTCGGAGCCCCCCTCCCTGGCCCGAGCCGCTGGGCACTACGGCTGGGTGCTTCCCCTGGGCCCTCTCCGGGGCCTCAGCCGGGGAGCCCAAAGGGCTTTGTGTGCGTTAATGAACGAAGTCCCAACACTTGTCCTGACTCCCAGCCGCGCCCCACCCCACACACTTCCTGTCCAGGAATAGAACCCAGGGGTCCTGAGCCTCAGCCCCTCCCCCACTCTGCACCCCACTCTCTACCCAGAGCCAGGAATAGAACCCAGGGGTCCTGATCCTCAGCCTCTCCCTTGCCCTGCACCCCGCTTCCTACCCAGGAGTCCTGAGCCTCAGCCCCTCCCCCCGCTCTGCACCCTACTCTCTACCCAGAGCCAGACCCCAGGCTTAACCCAAGGCTCCATCCTGTAGCGGGTCCCTTCTGGGGCAGCCGCCGCCCCCTCCCCCGCGTCCCTGACGCCCCTTCTATGTCGCCGTCCTGCCAGCCAACCTGCCGCCGACGCTGGCCAAGTCCCAGGTGAGCAGCGTCCGCAAGAACCTGAAGCTGCACCTGCTGAGCGTGCTGAAGCACCCCTCGTCCTTCGAGTTCCAGGCCCAGATCACCACCCTGCTGGTGGACCTGGGCACCCAGCAGGCCGAGATCACCCGCAGCATGCCCAGCCTGAAGGAGCCGCGCAAGCGCCCCCGGGACGAGAGCGACCCAGCCCTGAAGAAGATGAAGATGGGTGAGGGGTCGGGGCCGGCCTTGCTCTGCTGGGAGGCCCCATTTAGCGGCCGCCGTTCCTGGGGGTGGGATGCCTTGGGAGATAGGGGGCAGGTGGCTGAGAGCTGTCCGGGGGGACCCCTGTGCAATGAGTTTGTCCCAGTTCCCAGAGGGAGGTGATCAAGGAAACAGCTCAGTTACTCCAGTCCCAGCCTCTCCCAGCAGGGGGTGCTGTGGGGAGCAGGGCTGGAGATGGCAGTGGGGGGAGGCCCTGGCTACTCCTGTCCCAGCAGGGGGTGCTGTGGGGAGCAGGGCAGGAGCTGGCTGTGGGGGGAGCCCCCAGCAACTCCATTCCCAGCCTCTCCCAGCAGGGGGCGCTGTGGGGAGCAGGGCAGGAGCTGGCTGTGGGGGGAGCCCCCTGCTACTCCAGTCCCAGCCTCTCCCAGCAGGGGGCGCTGTGGGAGCACTGGCGTCCCAGACATCCTCTGAGTTGGGCCCCTGGGTGCAGCAGAGTCGGGGATCCAGCAGGTCAGAGGCGTGGAGCAGCCAGCTTGTCCTTAGAGGGGGGGTTTCTAAGGCAGTGAAATCCTTCCCCAGGGCCGGGTAAGGTTGGCAGGGGGCAGCGTGTGGGGAGGAAGCTGCCTCCCCGCTGCTGGGGCCGTACCAGCTGTGGACCCCAAGGTGCCGGTCCCGGGGGCTGCTGGGAAGGTGCAGCTCTGTGGGCACACGGCACACACCTGCCAGGAGCCTGCTCTCCACTGCCGGGCCTGGGGTGGGGCTGGCATCAGCCCTGGCTGTCTGGGGCCGGCCGTGCCCCTCGACTCTAATCCCGGGGCTCTCTGGCACAGAGCCAGCCCTCGGGGAGGACGACGAGGATAAGGACCTGGAGCAAGCAGCCGCGCCGCCGCCCAAGCCCTCCGCCCAGACCAGCACCCATTCGGACACGGACATCACGGCCGAGTTCCTGCAGCCCCTGCTGACGCCGGAAAATGTGGCCAATCTGGTGGGTGAGGTTGGGCCCCGCCTCGGTGCGGGCGGGTCCCCGGCCCCCTTGAAATGCACATGCCTCCCTCCACACTTAGACACGCTGCCGGGGGAGGGGTGTGTTGGGCTGCAGCCACCAGGCGGTTGTGGGGGGGGGGGGGGGGGGCTCAGCCGGGGGCGCTGGGTGGTTGGGCGGGGGGGCTCAGCTGGGGGCGCTGGGTGGGTGGCGGGGGCGCTGGGCCGCTGGGCAGGGGGATCAGCTGGGGGCGCTGGGTGGGGGGGGGGGCGCTGGGCTGCTGGGCAGGGGGCTCAGCTGGGGGTGCTGGGTGGTTGGGGGGGGCACAGGTGGTTTCGTGGGGGGGGCGCTGGGCCACTGGGTCGGGGGGTGCTGGGCGGGGGGCCTCGGTGGGGGGGCGCTGGGCCACAGGGTGGGGGGCTCTAACCCGGCAGTGTGGGCTCTAACCCTCTGGGAAGCTGAGGAGGCCTTGCTGCTAGAAACGGCTGGGCCTAGAGCGCAGGGCCTGGGGCCCGGATGAGCACCGCCCTCTTCAGGGTGTCGCCCGGTGGGCTGCGTCACAGCCATGTCCTGGCTCTCCTGTCCCAGGTGCTGATCAGCATGGTGTACCTGCCCGACACCATGCCCGCCTCCTTCCAAGCCACCTACACCCCCGTGGAGTCGGCCGGCACAGACGCCCAGATCAAGCATCTCGCCCGCCTGATGGCCACCCAAATGACGGCTGCGGGGCTTGGGCCAGGTACGTCTGCTGGGGAGAGTGGGGGGCTCCCTTGTAGTGCTCTGGGGGAAAGGGACCTAAGGTCGGGGAGACCCCAGACTCAGTGCCACCTCCCCTGCTCATCGGGTCCCTGCCTCCCCAGCCTTCAGGAACCTGCCCCATCCACAAGATTCCTCACTGTCTGCTGGGGGTGAGTGGTTTCCAGTGGGTGGGGGGGGCTGCAGGTCAGGAGTGAGGGGCACCGGTAGAGCTGGGGGGACCCTAGGGCTGGGCTAGCAGGGGGCTGCAGGTCGGGCGTGAGGGGCATTGACTGAGCTGTGCGGGGAGCCCAAGGATGGGCTAGCTGGGGGTTGGGATTGAGGGGGGGTGCCAACAGAGCTGGGGGGATGGGACCCTAGGGCTGGGCTAGCAGGGGGCTGCAGATCAGGAGTGAGGGGCACCGGCAGAGCTGGAGGGGAGCCCAGGGCTGGGCTAGCAGGGGGCTGCAGATCAGGAGGGAGGGGCATTGGCTGAGCTGTGGGGGGAGCCCAGGGCTGGGCTAGCAGGGGGCTGCAGATCAGGAGGGAGGGGCACAGGCAGAGCTGGATGGGGCTGGGCTAGCAGGGGGCTGCGGGTCGGGATTGAGGTGCGTCGGCAGAGCCGGGGGTAGCTGCAGCTCTCGTTTCCCGACTCCACTCTCCTTCCCTTGGGGCTGGTGCCCGGGGGCCGAACGGCTCTGCCTGGCCTCGTGAGGGCACCGTGAGTGAGACGGCTCCTTGGCACAGGCTCCTCTCCCCGTCCACCAGGTGTGAAGCACACCAAGCTGCTGAAGGAGGAGCCGAAGGAGGAGAAGCTGGCGAAGCCCGAGAGCGTGCTGATCAAACGGCGCCTGTCCTCGCTGTCCCAGGGGCAGGCCATCTCCGTGCTGGGGGCGCAGGGCTGTGTCACCATCCTCCTGGAGCAAGAAGCCCCCCAAGCCAAGCGGCGCCCGGAGCCCATCATCCCGACCACCCAGCCCAGGTGAGGCCTGTCGGGGAGGGCCCTCAGGGTCTGTGCTGTGCTCTCCCGGGAGGTCCCCCAAGAGGTCGTGCCCTTTCCAGGGCAGGCCGGCGCCTCCCAGGCTGGCTCTTCCGCTGGGAGCTCTGCCCAGCCGGGCTGACGGGCAGACTCCTGCCCAGAGGGGTTTTACCCCATTGGGGATCAGTGCCCGTCAGTCAGTATCTGGCTCCGAGTACCTGCACCGGAGCATCATAGAATCGTAGGCCCAGGAGGGACCACATAATAACTCAACCACACACACACACCCTCCTCCCCCCCGCCCCCATCAGCTGTTTGTCCAACCTGCTCTTAAAAACCTCCAGGGACGGAGATTCCAGACCTCCCTGGGCGATTTGTTCCAGGGCTTAGCTACCCTGACAGGAACTTGTTCCTAATGTCCGACCCAAACCCACCCTGGCTGCATTGAACCCCTTTGCTTCTTGTCCTGTCCTGAGGTTAATGAGAACAATGTCCACCCTCCTCCTTGTAACAACCTTTTATGTACTTGAAACTGTTATCATGTCCCCCCTCAGGCTCCTCTTCTCCAGACTAAACAAACCCAATTCCTTCAGTCTTCCCGCATAGTTCATGTTTTCTAGACTTTTTTAATCATTTGTTGCTCTTCTCTGGACTCTCCAAATTGTCCCCCTCTTTCCGGAAATGTGGCGCCCAGAACTGGACATGATACTCCTGCTGAGGCCATATCAGCGCGGAGTCGAGCAGAATTACTTCCTGTGTCTTGCTTACAACATTCCTGCTAATACATCCCAGGATGATGTTTGCTCTTTTTGATACAGCGTTACACTGTTGACTCATATTTAGCTTGTGATCCACTATGGCCCCCAGATCCCTTTCCGCAGTACTCCTCCCTAGGCAGTCATTTCCCATTTTGTATGTGTGCAACTGACTGTTCCTTCCCAAAGGGAGCACTTTACATTTGTCCTTATTGAATTTCATCCTATTTCCTTCAGACCATTTCTCCAGATCATTTTGAATTTTTATCCTCTCCTCCAAAACACTTGCAACCCCTCCCAGCTTGGTATCGTCCGCACACTTTTTACAAGTGCCCTCTCTCTGCCATTATCTAAATCACTGATGAAGATATTGAACAAAACCGGACCCAGAACCGATCCCTGCGGGCCCCCACTCCATGTGCCCTTCCAGCTTGACTCTGAAGGAGAGGGGTTTAGGTCAGCAAAGAGGAGCGGAGGTTATGGCAGTTTGTCCTGGCGGGAGCCACGGCATGCCAGGCTCCTGTGGGGTCCCTCACAGGGGCTCTCTGTGTCTCCATTGTTAACACCCCTCTCTGCCCCCTGCCAAGCCCTGCTGAGTTCCTGGTCCTGCCTGAGCCCGCTGCTGCCGTTAATGCTCAGGCGCTGATTTTTCCTAGTCCCCCCCATAGGGTGACCAGATGTCCCGAGTTTGGGAGCTTTTTCTTATATAGGCTCCTATTACTACCCCCCCCCCGCCCCCCGTGTCCCGATCTTTCACACTTGCCCTCTGGTCACCCTTGTCCCCCATGATGTATGTTGAGTCCAGCCAGCTCCTGATGGCACGTTCCCACCATCCAGATGCCTGGGGCCTTCCCACCGTGCCCGGCGGGTAGCGCCACCAAGCCAAACGGGTAACCTGAGGCGTGGGTGGTTACAAACCGTGCCCGCCTCGGGCGCTGAACCGCGCTCTTAACTCCCCGCTCCAGGCTGGTGGGCGCCGGCGGGCGCAAGAAGGTTTTCCGCCTGAGCGATGTGATCAAGCCGCTGACGGACGTGCAGATGGAGAAGCTGAAGCTGGGAGCCGTGAAGCGGATCCTGTGCTCGGAGAGAGCCGTCGCCTGCAGTGGGGCGGCCAAGGTAGGCACCGGCTCGGCCGCAGTGGGGCAGGGGCCTGAGTACCGTCCGTGCCTGACCTTCCGCTCCTCTTTCCACCCCCACCAGGCCCGTGTCAAGATCCTCTCGTCCCTGGTGACCCAGTTCGAGGTGCCCCTGAAGAGCGAGGTCTTGGCCTTCATCCTGGACGACATCCGCAACCGGCTGGACCTGGCCTTCGCCTGGCTGTACCAGGAGTACAACACCTACCTGAGCACGTTCCCCTCCGGCTCCCTGGACCTCTACGACGAGTGCCTCATCGGCCTGCTCTCCGGCCTGCAGGAGAAGCCAGACCAGAAGGATGGGTGGGTGTCGCTGCTGGGGGGGCGGAGCATGGGTGGGGAGGAGCTGAGAAGCGGAGCCTTCCCGGCCTGAGTCACTGGTCTGGACCCAGACTAGTGTGGGTGTGGGGGACACGCTCCCTGCCATCTCCTGGGGTGAGCTTAGCCTGTGCCATGAGCTGCAACCCTGCTGGGATGTCAGTGCTGCGAGCTTCCTCCCAGCAGTGCCTAGCTAGCGCTTCAGTGCTGCGAGCTTCCTCCCAGCAGTGTCCTGCCTGTGGTAACTGGGGCTCCATCAGCATGACCTGCCTTAAACCAGCGCCCAGCCCAGGATTCCTGCAGCGTAACTAACGCTCCTGCAGGGAGCAGCTCCCTGTTGTGTCGTGGGGCTGCCAGCCTGGCCTTCCCTTCCATGCCAGGAAGGGTCCCCAGCACGGGGCGCAAGGGCTCTGGAGACAGCGCACTCAGCGGGAGACATCTGCCTGCACTTCCTGTCCTAAACATCTCTTGCCCAGCGGAGGACGTGACCTGGATAATGTCATGGGGCAGGGGTTCTCTCCCTTTTCCAGCCCTGGCCCACCCCAGAGGTGGCTGCATCTTGGGGGCAGGCAAAGGGCCCCTTTTCAAAGGGAACCTTGGGGCCGCAGCCCGGTGGTGATGGTCTGTGTGTGCGCCCCCTGCAGGATCTTCACCAAAATGGTGCTGGAAGCCCCGCTCATCACGGAGAGCGCCCTGGAGGTGATCCGCAAGTACTGCGAGGATGAGGTGGGTTCGAGGAGCAGGGAGGGGAGAGTGGCTATTAAAGCAGCACCATCCTTGCCTAACCGACCCCACTGATCCCTCTTGCAGGGGGGCAGGGCGGGGCTGGCATCTCCCCATCACCTGGTGTGCGTGCCCAGGATCTGCGGGCAGGCTCCCGTGGTTCCCGCCCCACCGCCCACATCCCTCACCTGGCACTTGCCCGTCCGCGTTTTATCGAGCTCTGGCTGAATGTATGGAGCCGATTCCCAAGCCGTGTGTGTGGTTGTTCTTGTTTTTTTGGGGTGGGGGATCTGTGTGTGCTGAGCTGAGCCCTGGGGGACCATCTGCTCACTGGGGTCGCCTGTCGCAGAGCCGCACCTACCTGGGGATGTCCACCCTCCGGGACCTGATCTTCAAGCGGCCGTCCAGGCAGTTCCAGTATCTGCACGTGCTGCTGGACCTCAGCTCCCATGAGAAGGACAAGGTGCGTCAGGCAATGGGGGGCCGGTGTCTCGTGCTATGGTCCAGCCCCTCTATGTGTTCACTCAGCCCTGCTCATCCCCCCAGATACTGCCTCAGCCAGGCTCCCGCCGCCCTAGCCGCGAAGGCTCAAGAATCCTGCCGATGAGCAGAACCAGCTCTAGGATTTTTGCCGCCCCAAGCAAAAAAAAAGTTGGCTGCTCCCACCACCCACCCCCGGTCCTGCCTCAACTCCGCCCCTTCCCCAAATGCCCAGCCCCACCTCCTTCCCCGCAGGTGCTGCATTTCCCCCACCCCAGCTCACCACTGCTCTGCCGCCATCGCTCGGCTTCTCCCCCTTCCGCCCAGGCTTTAAGCTGAGTGGCAGCGCGCCGCCGCGCTGGGCTTAAAGCCTGGGCGGGAGGGGCAGAAGCCAAGCGGCGGCGGTGCGCTCGGGAGCAGGCGGAGGCACATTTCTAGGGGCGGCATAGCTGGCGCCAGAATGCCGCTCCTAGAAATGTGCCACCCCAAGCACCAGCTTGTTTTGCTGGTCCCTAGAGCCGGCCCTGCTGATGAGACCCATAACTCAGCTCCTCACTGCTCTCCCAGTGTCCTGAGCGAGACGGAGGGTTCCCAGTGGCATCCTAGCCAGATCCCAGCCCTCTGTCCTCCAGCAGCTAGCCAGGGGTATGATTCCCCGCCTGGAGTGCATTGTGATGCAGCTGTCTCCTGCTGCCCCTTGCTCCAGAGGTGGCTGCCTCTCGGTGCTGGGTGAGTGGTCCCCTCACACACTGCGTCTGCCCCGCAGGTCCGCCAGCAGGCGATCCTCTTCATCAAGCGCATGTACGAGAAGGACCAGCTGCGGGAGTACGTGGAGAAGTTTGCACTAAACTACCTACAGCTCCTGGTGCACCCCAACCCCCCGTCTGTGCTCTTCGGTGCCGACAAGGACACAGGTAACAAGGCGGGGCCGTGTGTGGGGGGACGGGCCAGTGAACGCGAGCTGCTGTCCCTGGGGGGGCGCAGTCGTCCGTGTCGCTGGTTGGTGGGTCAGATGTCCCCTACAGCGCTGGGCTGCGGCACCAGTCGTGTGGGGGTCCCCCAATCTGGGGCTGGTGGCTGGTCCCCACTCGGTGATCAGAGGAAGGAGACCTGTACTCGTAGCCGCGGGGAATTCCAGGGCCTCTCAGGCCCACGGCTGGGTTCTGCCCGCAAGCCGGCGTTGCCATGGTTAGTGCCCCGACTCCGCTGTGCTGGTAGCCGTCTGCTGCTTCCGTAGCCGAAGATCCGAGAGCCCCTCCTTAGTTAATCGAGCCAGCCACTAGCCCCTTTCTGCAGTCCGGGCCTGGCCCTCGGCTCCCTGCTGGACGGTCACCCAGGGTGCAGGCTGGCGCCGGAGGTCGGGGCGGCCGCTGCTCTTTCCCCCTGGTTCTCCAGCTGCGGTTATTCACTGGGAGCCCCACAACCGATCTCCCCCTACTTGTCGTGCAGAGGTGGCTGCTCCCTGGACCGAGGAAACCGTCAAGCAGTGTCTGTACCTGTACCTGGCCCTGCTGCCCCAGAACCACAAGCTGATCCACGAGCTGGCGTCGGTCTACACGGAGGCCATCGCCGACATCAAGCGCACCGTGCTGCGGGTCATCGAGCAGCCGGTGAGCATGCCGGGAAAGGCCCCGCGGGGGACCCCCTGCAGCGGCACAGGGCTGTAAGGCCGACCCCAAAGCAAAGGGGCGCCGGGGCCCATTGACTTGGAGCTGCCTGAGCCCAGGGCTGGAGACTCAGTTCCAAGCTAGGCTCTTGGGGCAGAAGCCATCTTCACGCTGTTTGTACAGCCCCTAGCACCGTGGGGGGCTGCTCCGTGACTGGGACTCCTAGATGCTCCCGTAATACACCTAATAGCAAAGCAAAAGTACAGTGCCTAGCACAATGGGGTCCTGGCTGTGACTGTGGTTCCTAGGCGCTACCGTAATACACCTCATAATGATCCAGGCAGATGGGGCACACTTTGTATTAAGGTTCAGGGTAGAAATAAAGGGTTAATGGATGATAGCTGGCATAAAGCTGGGGCGATCAGCTGTTCTGGAGTCCAGAAAGGTCCAGCTGGAAGGGGCCCCAAGAGCTCATCAAGCCCAGCCCCCTGTGCTGAGGCCAGACCAAGTAAACCTAGAGCAGCCCTGATGGGTTTTCCAGCCTGATCTTAAAATCCTCTCTGGACGGGGATCCCACAGCCTCCCTGGGACACCTGTTCCAGAGCTGAACTCCCCTGAGAGTTGGAAAGTTTTTATCCTAATATCTCACCTCAGTCTCCCTCGCTGGAGATTTAAGCCCATTGCTGCTTGTTCTCCATGTCCGCTGAAGGTAGGACGATTGATCCCCGTCCTCTGTATACCAGCCCTTAACGAATTTAACGACTGGCTCTGCTCCCCGCTCAGGCTGCTTTTCTCAAGGCTAAACGCGCCCAGTTTTTTTTTTTAACCTTTCCTCCTAGGACAGGTTTTCTAAACCTTGAACCATTTCTCTTGCTCTTCTCTGGACTCTCTCCACATCTTTCCTGAAGTGTGGCACCTAGAACTGGACCCAGCCCTCCAGCGGGGGCCTCCCCAGTGCCGAGTACAGCAGGGCAGTTACGTCCCGTGTCTTTCCTGTGACACTTCTGTTAATACACCCAGAACAGTGTTCGCCTTTTTCACGGCTGCATCACATTCTTGGCTCACATTCAATTTGCGATCTACTCTGCCGCCCAGCTCCTTTTCAACCCTAACCCCTAGTTAGTCCCCATTTTGTAGTGGTGCGTTTGATTTTTTTCCTTCCTACGTGCAATACTTTGCGCTTGTCTTGATGGAATTTCTTCTCTCTGAATCTTAACCCTCTCCTCCAAAGTGCTTGCAGCCCCTCCCAGCTCGGTGTCAGCTGCGGGTTTTATAATCACACTCCCCACTCTGTTTTCTGGGTCAGCAATGAAAATACTGAAGGGTAGCGGACCCAAGACCGACTCATAGACTTTAAGGTCAGAAGGGACCATTATGATCATCTAGTCTGACCTCCTGCACAATGAATCTCACAGAATCTCACCCACCCACTCCTGGAATAATCCTCTCACCTATGTCTCAGCTATTGAAGTCCTCAAATCATGGTTTAAAGACTTCAAGATGCAGAGAATCCACCAGCAAGTGACCTGTGCCCCACGCTGCAGAGGAAGGCAAAAAACCTCCAGGGCCTCTGCCAATCTACCCTGGAGGAAAATTCCTTCCCGACCCCCGATAGATACGTCCTCTCAGTTGGGCAGCAAACCATTGATCGCGGTGCTTTGAGTGCCGTTTTCAGCTGTGCCCCCACCTTACAGCAATTCCATGTAGAGCGCAGTTCCCTACTTTGCTTCTGAGACTGTCAAACCTGACTAAAATCAAGCTGGATCGTGCCTGCTGCTCTCACCCTCCCTCTGAGATCAGTACCCCTGTTGGAGGAGGAAATTAGATTGGTTTGGGATGATTTGTTCTTGACAAATCCAAGCTGGCCGTTCATAGAATCATAGACTAGTAGGGTTGGAAGGGACCTCAGGAGGTCATCTAGTCCAACCCCCTGCTCAAAGCAGGACCAACCCCAACTAAATCATCCCAGCCAGGGCTTTGTCAAGCCAGGCCTTAAAAATCTCAAAGGATGGAGATTCCACCACCTCCCTAGGTAACCCATTCCAGTGCTTCACCACCCTGTTATCCTCCGGACTGCTCCTGACCGTGGCTCAGAACCATCTCTGGTGGGCACCCCGCCTTGGGTCTGTGATCTACTTACGGCCTCTGTCCATCCCCCTTTGCCTTTTCAGAACAGAACCTCAAGCAGGAGCATCCCGTCCCGTGCAGACTCCAGCCTCTAGTGGGGAAGGTGCAAACAAAGAGTGTTACCTGGCCATGCTGCACAGATCGGGTTAGCCGGCTGCTGGGCCACCTTGCAGCAGGGTGGGGAGGGTCCCTGGGGTGTGGGGGTTTGGGGTACTCGGCTGGGTTGCCTTGGGGCTTGGCTGGGGAGGCCATGGCTGTGTTGCGCGTGCTGCCTCGGCACAGTTGGTTCCTGTCCCCCGCGATCCGTGGTGATTCTCCTCTGAGGCTGCCTCTTCCTTCTCTCCCCGTCCTTGCCCAGATCCGCGGGATGGGGATGAACTCCCCGGAGCTGCTGCTGCTGGTGGAGAACTGCCCCAAAGGGGCCGAGACCCTGGTGACCCGCTGCCTGCACAGCCTGACGGATAAAGGTATCAGCGCCCCACACGGCCATTGTTACCCCCCTCCCCCCGGCGGGCACTGCCCTCCAGATGGGTGGGCATTTGGAGGGCTAGAGCAGGGCTGCTGGCTTTTCTCCCTGGCTGGCTGTCCTGCCCTGTGCCTGAGTTTCCCTGTAAATGGGAATGTTGCTTCCCCAAGCGTTCTTCCTCCCTTCCCCCCTCCACCCCCCGCCCCCAAACAGACCAGCGCTGGGTTCCCCCGGCTGATCTCCAGCCCCTCCCGCGGCGCTGACCTGCCCTTGTTCTGGCAGTGCCCCCGTCTCCCGAGCTGGTGAAGCGAGTTCGTGATCTCTACCACAAGCGGCTCCCGGACGTCCGGTTCCTCATCCCCGTCCTCAACGGCCTGGAGAAGGTAGGACCCCGTGGGGCCTGGCGGGCGCTGCTGAGCCTGGCAGGGCTCCTGGCGTCTTGCCTGGCCCAGCTGCTGCCATGGCCGGACTGGGGGTAGTGGCTGGACCGCCACTGCCTAGGGGAGTCTGTTCTTATGGGAGGCAGTGGATTCTAGTGGTTAGAGCAGGGGGGTGGTGGGCTGGCAGCCAGGACTACTGGGTTCTAACCCTGGCTGGGGGGCAGGGCGTGGCAGGGACTGGATCTAATGGACAGCAGGGAGGGGGGCTGGGACCCAGGACTCCTGGGTTCCATTGGCAGTGGGGTCTAGTGGTTAGTGCGGGGTTGGGAGCCATGACTCCTGGGTTCCATCCTCGGGGTGGGGGTTGGGGAGTGGCGTTTAGTGGTTAGAGTGCTGGGGGCTGGGAGCCAGGACTCCTGGGTTCCGTTCCTGGCTTTGTCACTGGCTCATTGTGACTCCCCCAAGTCAGTCCTGTCCCCTTGCCGGGCCTCAGTCTCCCCTGTGTTAAATAGGCCGGAGGGTTGTGTGACATAACCGATATCTCCCTCCTCCCTCCTCCAGAAAGAGGTGATCCAGGCTCTGCCCAAGCTCATCAAGCTGAACCCCATCGTGGTGAAAGAGGTGTTCAACCGCCTCTTGGGGACGCAGCACGGTAGGTGCCGAGCCGGGAGCTGAGCCGAGGGGCCGCGATGTCCCCGTTCTGTGGGGCCAGCTGCCAACATGATGCTGATGCCGACGGACCCCGGGGGGCAATGGTGCCATGACACTGAGTGGGAGGACAATTGGGGGTCAGTCCTGCCACGTCCGTTCCAGGCGGGTGTAGGAGCTTCCCGGCCCAGCCAGGGAGAAGCCTGAGCCTGGGAAGTTTCAGGAGCCCCATCTTGTGTGTTTTGTGGGGAGCCTGGGGGAGAAACCGATCTGGGCAGCAGGGCCCAGCATAAGCCTCCCACTAGGGCCCAGTGGGTCTGTGCAGACGTCCCAGCTCAGCCTCCCCCTCTGCCCTGTGCAGGCGAAGGGAATTCGGCCGTGTCCCCCCTGAACCCTGGGGAGCTGCTCATCGCCCTGCACAACATCGACTCCGCCAAGTGCGACATGAAATCCATCATCAAAGGTAAGGGGGTGCCGGAGCAGTGGGTGGACGGGGGTGGCTGCGTCCGCTGTGCCAGCCGCTGTCCTGCCTCTTCCTCCTTCCCCTTGACTGGCAGCAGGCTGGCCCTACGGGTGGGAGCCGGGACTCCTGGGTTCTCGTCTCATGCCCACCGGCGACCTACCCCCCTGCTCTCATCTCTGCCCCTCCGCGTGTCTCAGCTGCACCCCCAAATCCCCGGCGGCCTCGGCTGACGTCCTCTCTTCTCCCCGCAGCCACCAACCTGTGTTTCGGCGAGAGGAACGTCTACACGTCGGAGGTGCTGGCCGTGGTGATGCAGCAGCTGATGGAGCAGAGCCCCCTGCCCATGCTGCTCATGAGAACGGTCATCCAGTCGCTGACCATGTACCCGCGCCTGGGCGGCTTCGTCATGAACGTCCTGTCCCGCCTCATCATGAAGCAGGTGGGAACCCGGCCCCGCGGCGCCTCCGGCAGCCTGGCCAGGGACCCCGGCACAAACTAAGCTGGGTTGGGTTAGCCCTCGGAAATCAATGGCTCCTAAGGAGTGGGGGGAATGATCCACTAGAGGGCACTCTTCTTGCTGAGGCCCTCTTAAGCCAGTGCCTAGGAGGTAGGAGGCTCCGTAGGGGAATTGTCATTTCCCATAACCCTAAGATCCCGTCACCGGCTTCTGTTCAGTCCAGTGTCCTGGCCCGTTCCCCCCCCCCCCCCCCCCCTTTCTTCGGCCTCTCTCAGCCCCACTCCTTGCATTTAGTCTGCGCTTCCTGTCCTAAACTGCCACGCCCTGGTGGCGTCTGGCTGTTGACCAGCCGCAGGGTTCCTCCCCAGAGGTGGCCGCATCCTAGTGCCAAGGAAAGCGATTTCTCCGAAGTGGCTGGGGGAGGGGCAGCTCTTCACCTGTCCCCCAGACAGCCCAGGTCTCTTCATTTCTCGGGCGCGGGCTCCGGGGGTGCATGTGACCACGTCAGGCCTCTGCCCCGCTCCAGGTGCGCCTTGTCCCCTCGCCCCTCCACCAGCCACTCTGGCTTTCAGCACGGCGGCTGGGCGGGGCTTCTCCACCCCCAGCTCTGAAAGGGCTGCCGAGGGGGATGCAGGTGGCTGGCTGCTTCCCAGCAGAGCCAGTGTGACCCGCTGACGCATGGAGGGCTGGCTGAATTCGCTGCCCCTTGTGCCCATGCGTGGGTGTGCAGGGGGAGGGCATAGTGGACAGGCCCCTCTCTTAACCCCCCCCCCCCCTTTTCGCCCTCCCAGGTGTGGAAATACCCCAAAGTGTGGGAGGGCTTCATGAAATGCTGCCAGCGCACCAAGCCCCAGTCCTTCCAGGTCATCCTGCAGCTCCCTCCGCAGCAGCTCATCGCTGTCTTCGAGAAGTGCCCTGAGCTGCGGGAGCCCCTGCTGGCCCACGTCCGCTCCTTCACCCCGCACCAGGTACTGGCCTGCCCCCTGGAGGGCAGGGGGGTGTTGTGCAGGAGATTGGGGGGGGCTGAGTGTAATCCTGGGGGGAGGTGGGGGGACACAAGTGGGGGTGGGGTATGCAGCTGCCATTCCCTTTAATAATAGGGACAGACTGCAGGCCCCAGCATGCATTGCTTCCCTTCAGTCTAACCAAGGTGGGCGTGTAGGGAATGAAGCTTTCTTTAGGGTTTGTTCTCACCCAGTTCCCTCGGGGCTCCAGCGCCCCCACCTTCCCCCGCTCTCCCCCTCTCCTCCCCACACTGGGGCAGGTGGGGAGTCAGGCTGTGAGTCACCAGCCTTCAGCGGGAGGAGGAGGAAGGTGGCCCTAGTCACAGAGAGATTGCTCCCTAGTGTGCTGGGCTCTGCCCCTGTTTGGCTGTCTCTCGCCAGCAGCGGGACTACCAGCCCTCCCCTAGGGGACACCGCTCCCCAGCCCCCCAGGTGCGGCTGTCAGCCCATGCTCAGCTATTAAACTCACATGCTGAGACTAGTGTCTGCTCCCCAGGACAGCTCTTCCCATCCCAGGGTAGGTCCTTACGGGCCAGCCTCTCTCCAGCTGGGAGCTGGCTGTTCTCAGGGCAGGGGACAGGCTGGAGCCTCGGACCCAGGGCAGCTGGCACTGAGCGCAGCTTGGGATGCCACAGACCTGTGCTCCCGCATGTCTCGCTCACCCGGCCCCTCTTTCCCCTCCCCACCCCGCACAGCAAGCGCATGTCCCCAACTCCACCATGGTCATCCTGGAAGCCAGCAGCAAGCAGGAGGTGGAGGTGAAAGACTCCCAGCCGCTGGAGGAGGTGAGTGGAGATGCCTGGGCTGGGAGGCTGGGAACCGGGCTGGGGAGGGAGTAAGCCAGTACCTGAAGGTGCAGAACAGAGCCGTGGGCTCAGGGAGGTGCTGGGGGGGGACTCTAGCCATGGGACTGGTCTGAATGCTCTGCTGCAGAGGCCTAGGGTCTGTGGGCCAGGCCTCATCTATTTCCCCTGTGGGCTGGCAGGGAGCGGGGTCCTTTGGTACCCCAACTCAAAGGGAGGGGGAGGGGTCCCTTCCCTGGCTGATGGTGCTTTGTCCCCGGGCAGGAGGACCCGGAACCCGCGCCCCTCCTCCCCCGCATGTCCCAGGACATGATCGCTCTGCGGCTGGCCCAGGAGAAGGCGCTCAAACGCCAGCTGGAGGAGGAGCAGAAACTGAAGCAGCCGGCCAGCCAGCCGTGCCCTGCCCACGCCCTGGCACCGCTGCCCACCGAGGAGCCCATGGACTTCCGGGAGGAGGGGCCTGAGGTGGAGACGCCCACCATCTTCATCAGCATGCAGGAGGAAGAGGAGGGTTTGGGCGGAGACGGGTCCCTGTTGGACTCCAGCATGGAGGGGCCCCCACCTGCGAAGGTACGTCCTGGGCGCTTGGAGTCAGGGCTGCACACAGCCAGGGTCCTATTAACCCCTCATTGGCCTTCGAGCTTCCTCCTTCTTGGACCCCCAGTGTCCCCTGGTCTCATTGGCTAAAGAATGGAGCCAAGGGCCTGCTCAGTCCCCTTGGCCCCTCCCCTTCTTCCCTGAGGCTGGGAAACCAAGGCTGATGTAGAGATCTTGGGAAAGGGGGGCAGGGAGTGCCCCAGGATAAGTGAGGGGTAGTGGAAGAGATCCCAGGTGGGGATGACGTGATCCCCTCTTCAGGGTCAGGCTGGCAGTTAAAGCTCGAAGCCAGCTCAACCACGGGTCCCTTGGTTTGTTTGGCTGCAGGGCTGGGGTGTCTCTATTCATGAGGCATCTTGTCTGCCCCCTTTCCCTGCCCCACACCAGGAAGCGAAGAGCAAGGAGGCGGGAGCCAGCAGTGCCGCTGACGAGGGAGCCGACAGCAAGCCAGAAAGTCTCACGCTGGACGAGCCCCCACCCGGCGGGCCCCAGCCGGTCAGCCAGCCTGAGGAGCTGCCAGAGCCCGGCAAGGAACAGGAGCAGAAAGCAGAGAGCTGAGGGGCTGGGGCAGCGCCGGCCCCTGGAGGGCAAAGATACTCTGGGGGGAGGGGGGGAGGAGCAGAAACTGCACAGCTAAGGGCCTGGATGGTGGCCCAATAAAGAGTTGGGGGTTCCTGTGTCTGTCTGCCTCCGTGTCTGCCTGGGACGTGTCATAGAATCTCAGGGTTGGAAGGGACCTCAGAAGGTCATCTAGTCCAACCCCCTGCTCGAAGCAGGACCAAACCCAATTAGATCATCCCAGCCAGGGCTTTGTCAAGCCTGACCTTAAAAACCTCTAAGGAAGGAGATTCCACCACCTCCCTAGGTAGCCCATTCCAGTGCTTCACCACCCTACTAGTGAAAAAGTTTTTCCTAATATCCAACCTAAACCTCCCCCTCTGCAACCTAAACCTCCCCCTCTGTATCCTTCCCTCCTGGATTCATTTCCCTGACCCTCCAGGGCAATCTCCCCCTGGGATCAGAGAGAGGCTGGGGGGGTGGGGAGGGGACAAAGGGAGGCTGGGGGGGGGGGGTAGGTGAGGGAGGGGAAGTGGGGGCGGGGCTGGGGGGGGGCCCTGTTGGGAGGCTGCTAAACGTGGGAACTTAGGGAGGGGGCGGAGCCTAGAGGAAGGTTGGTGAGGGTGGAGCCTATGGAGGGTCAGGGAGAGGGCGGAGCCTGGGAGGGGTCGCAAAGGGGCGGAGTTTGGAGGTGTGAGCCTGGAGGGGGCGGAGCCGTGGACGGTCAAGGAGGGGCGGGGCTTGGAGGCATGAGGCTGCAGGGGGCGGGGCTTGGAGGTGTGAGCCTGGAGGGGGCGGGGCCGGTGGACGGTCAAGGAGAGGCGGGGCTTGGAGGTGTGGGCCGAGAGGGGCGGGGCTTGTCGGGGGGGGGGGGCAGTGTGTGGTTGCTATGGGCCCCGTCCGCGTTGCTAGGGCCCCGCTTCCGGCGGCGGGGTCAGAGGTGGCTTCCGGCGGGAAGATGGCGGCGGCGGTCGCGGCTCCGGACGGGCCCCCCCCGCTGCTCCCCGAGCTGAAGAGCCAGTTCCGGACCCGCGAAGGCTCCTACCGGCTCCTGGCGCCGCCGGGGCCCGAGCCCCGCAGCCGGGGGGGCCCCGCCGCGCCGCCCCCCGGGGGCCCCTCCCCGCCCGGGCTCCCGGCCGCGCCCCCGCCCGGCCCCGCCGCGCTGCCCCCGGTGCGGCTCTCGCTGGTGCGGCTGCTGCTGCCCGAGGGGCCCGAGCCCGCCGAGCCGGGCGAGCCCGCCGAGCGCAGCCGCCTCTGCTGCAACCTGGGCCGGGAGCTCTACTTCTACTCGGGCTGCGGGCCGGGCCCCGGCGGCCGCGTCAGCAGGCGGGTGAGGGGGGGCAGGGCGGGGGCACCCCCAGGTGCGGGGTGCGGGGGGGGGGGGCTGGGGAAGTGGGTGGGGACGGGAGGACACTGGTGGGGGGGGCCCTGGGGGGGGGCCCAGGGGTGAATGGGTCACGGGGTGTTGGGGGGCAGGGGGCGGGAGGGGGTGTTGGGGGGCAGGGGGCGGGAGGGGGCGCCCCGAGCAGAGGGGGCTGGGAAGACGATCTCTTGGCAGATGGAAGAAGGGGTCAAGCAGGGGGAGGGAATTGGGTGCGGCAGGGGAGTAAGCGGACGCCAGGGGGACCTGGGGGCGGGGGCCGGGTAGCTGCTGCAAGGATTGGGGGAGCGATTATGTCATGGGGTGCAGGCAAGTTGGGGGGGATCGGGGGGGGGGGGGCCTGAGACGAACAAGTTGGTAATGGGGAGGGTGGGAGGGGTTGGTAACTAGGGCTGGCCGGGGGGGCCGGGGAGAGGCTGGAATCAGCAAATCCCCAGGGAAGGGAGAAGGTTCTCTCCAGAAGCGAGGGCAGCAGGGACCCCCAAAATGAGAGAATCTGGGTAGTCGTAGAGGAAGGAGAAGGGGCTGGAGGGGAGGGAATCCAGGAATCCTGAGGGGGGCGTGGGGGGGTCCTTCCCCGGGGAAGGAGAGGGGGGTTAAGCGCCCTCAAAAGAGAAGGGGCGCGCGTGGGGTCGGATTCCAGACAGAGGGAAGAGCCTCCACTGGGGGGGTGCTCGGCGGCCCCGGTGCTCGTGCGCTGTGAGGCGTGCAGGCAGCAGGAGTTCAGGACAGAGTGGGCTGCTTAGCTCCAGTGAAGGCCAAACGCGGCAGCGACAGGCGTCTGTCCTGTTCACTTTGGGCATCCGCCCTATGCTGCTGCTGCTGCTGCTTCCAAACAGCTGCACAAACAAGCTACACAATCAACCCCTGCCGAATTCTGTCCTGGTGCTGGGTGCCGCTTCGCTGCTTTGCGTTCCCTGCGTTGCAGCTGCAGTGAGTCTTTCTACTGCCAGTCCTCAGACCTACACTCCAGTGCAAATATTTGTGCAGCAGCAGTTCGGATGTAGCTTACCACCCGCAAACCCTGGGGGCGGGTGCTGACTTTAGACCTCTGAGCTTTTAGTTGACCGTAAGGGTGTTGGAGATGTGAGGGGACTGGGCCCATTCCCAGAGAGATCTTGGCAGTGGGGGCCCGACTGTGCTATCAGTTATGAGCCTGAGCAATCAAAGTACATTCAATGATGCCGCATCCTTGTGGGTGTTTGCGGCGTGTGTTAATGGGCGGACTCTAGCTGCGCACACAGGACTGTGGATGCGCATGGTGCTTCAGATGCAGATGACTGTACACCTGCATTTAGCATCTTAGCTGAAACTGGGAGCACTAAGGCTCTCGATCTGTCACTAGGGCAGCTAAGGGAGGCTGTGTGGAGACTGGCACTCACACGGCTGGCGTCCTTCCACGTCAGAGTCCTCGCTGGCCAGTTCTCTCTCGATTCTCCCAGGGGAGGGGCAGGGAAAGCAGAGCCTCTTTAAAAGGCTTGTGTGGGATCTTGTGTGGGTTGAAGAGGGTGGCGGGGGGTGTTATGGAGAGGCCTGCTGGGGGTTAGATGTAATCGGGGTCCTCTAGGGCTTGTGTAAGCAGTTAGGAAACTGTTCGAATCTTTACTGCAAGGTGAGAACATCGCTGGAGATGCAGGTGGAAACGGTGTGAGAGCAATTGCTGCTTACAGTGAACACTTGGCGGCTTAAGCCTTAAAATAAGGCAGACTGAGCGGCTGAATGGGAAGAGGGGCGTGCGTTGGAGTTAGGCAAAGCTGTTTGTAATCCCTGTCGCAGTCACGTCAAAAGTGGTCAGGATCGGGCAGGAAAGTGGGGTGTAGTGCTTAGAGCAGGCAGGAGCCGAAAATCAGGATTCCTGGGTTCCATCCCCCCGCTCTGGGAGGGAAGAGGGGCCTAGTGGTTAGAGCAGGAAGGGGCTGAGTTGTGATTTCTGGGTTCTGTTACTGGCTCAGTCACTTCTTGACCCTGAGAAAAATCACTTCCCTTCTTTGCCTGAATTTCCCCATCTGTAAAATGGGCGGGATGGTACTGTCCCGGGAGGAAGTGGCTGGGCCTCGGTAACCAATGTCTGTTCACACTCTGAGAACCTTGGCCGTAGGGCGCTGCAGGAGGGAGGGGATTAGCTGTCCTGAAGGGTTATTGATTTCAGTTGCTTCCCTCGGGGATCCTACCCCGAACAGGAGCAGCGGCGATATCCCCTGTTCCTGCCAGCACCTCACGGTGTGTTCTCCATGCAGCGCGCTGGATCCTGTATGGTCCAGTTGCTGTCTAGATCACGGGTTCTCAACCTTTTTCTTTCTGAGCCCCCCCACCACCCAGCATGCTATAAAAACTCCACGGCCTGCTATGCCACAACTTTTTCCGCCTATAAAAGGCAGGGCTGGAGTTAGGGGGTAGCAAGCAGGGCAATTGCCCGGAACCCCGGGTAGCTAAGTTGCTGAGGCTTAGGGTGGCAGGGCTCAGAGCCCGGGGCTTCAGCTTTCTGTCCTGGGTCCCAGTGAGTCTAATGCCAGCTCTGCTTGGTGGATCCCCTAAAATCTGCTAGCGGTCCCCCAGGTGGCCCCGAACCCCTGCTTGAGAGTCGTTGCTCTAGATCCAATCCTGCAAAGCGTGTAGGGTTCCTGGGGGGTGGGAATGTAACTGACATTTCCTCTTTCAAAGCCAGCAGCTTCTCACCCCTCCTGGTGTTGTTGAATTCCAGTCCCTCGATCTGAACAAGCCCATCGACAAGCGCATCTACAAAGGCACGCAGCCCACCTGCCACGACTTCAACCAGTTCACGGCCGCCACTGACAGCATCTCGCTGCTGGTGGGCTTCTCCGCCGGCCAGGTCCAGTGCCTGGATCTCATCAAGAAGGACACGAGCAAGTTGTTCAATGAGGAGGTGAGATCCCCGCTGCTAACGAGCCTTTTGCTCCCTCCTTAGCCCAGGCAGAGTTTCATCCAGCCCCCGGAGCCCTGCTGTATCCCTGATGGGTCTCTTGACTCGGCTGGTCCCCAGATTGGCCGCTAGAGGCCGCCAGACAGCAGTGCAAGGTTTCCCATGCTCCTGACACAATGTCACATTTCACAAGCTAAGCAGGGTCGGGCTGGGCCAGAGTTTGGGGCAGTTCTCGTCCTTCTGATTGGTTACTGAGCCCCGTGTGTTTCTAGGAGTCACTGGGCTCTCGAGGGGAGCCCATCATTATAAACCATCCTCTGGGGTCGTTAACGTTCTGTCTGTTACCTGAAATAACCCCGGTAGCCGCAGCAACCAGAGGGGGACTTCACAGCTGCTCTTGTTGGCATGGGTGATGTACTTTGCTGTGACTCTCCGCTAGCAAAACACTCCCCTGCTGCAGCTTGGGTCAGCTAAAGGCTTCCTGCTGTAGCTGGCACACTTCTTTTTTAGCTGCAGGGGTTTCCAAAGAGGCCGCGGTTTGCACGGGGAAGGGTTCATGGTGAGGCAGAGGGCTGGGAGCGGGATACAGGCTCTTCTAGCTGTAGGTTCCTGGTTCAGGTCCAGCCCAGTTGCCATCTGTCCCTTGGTCTGGATGCAACGAGTTGGGGAGTTCTCAGTCCAGGGCCTAGCAGGCCACATCACAAGCCACTGTCCCAACCAGCCCCAGTGGAACGGCCA
Organism: Macrochelys suwanniensis; assembly: GCA_033296515.1. Lineage (NCBI taxonomy): Eukaryota > Metazoa > Chordata > Testudines > Chelydridae > Macrochelys > Macrochelys suwanniensis. The sequence continues at coordinate 5,265,451 of CM065800.1, read as the reverse complement.
AGGACTGGACAGGTCCCAGTCTCTCTCTGCCCCGGGGGGCTCCCCCTAGGGAAGGTGGCTTCAGTCTGATCCCTGCCCTCTGTTTCCCACTGCCCCAGCGGCTCATCGACAAGACGAAGGTGACCTACCTGAAGTGGATCCCGGAGACAGAGAGCCTCTTCCTGGCCTCCCACGCCAGCGGGCACCTGTACCTGTACAACGTGGAGCACCCGTGCGGCTCCGCCTCCCCCCAGTACACGCTCCTCAAGCAGGGCGAGGGCTTCGCCGTCTACGCCTGCAAGAGCAAAAGCGCCCGCAACCCGCTGGTGAAGTGGGCGGTGGGCGAGGGGGCCCTCAACGAGTTCGCCTTCTCGCCCGACGGCCGCTCCCTGGCCTGCGTCAGCCAGGACGGCTGCCTCCGCGTCTTCCACTTCGACTCCATGCTGCTGCAGGGCATGATGAAGAGCTACTTCGGGGGGCTGCTGTGCGTCTGCTGGAGCCCCGACGGGCGCTACATCGTCACCGGCGGCGAGGACGACCTGGTGACCGTCTGGTCCTTCGCCGAGGGCCGGGTCATCGCCAGGGGCCACGGGCACAAGTCCTGGGTCAACGCGGTGGCCTTCGACCCCTACACCAGCAGCGTGGAGGAGGAGGAGGAGCCGCCGGAGCTGAGTGGCAGCGACGAGGAGGCCCAGGAGCCGGCCCGCTTTGCCCGGGTGCGGACTAGCAGCACCCTGTCCCGCCTGTCCAAGCACAGCACCAAGAGCTCCCCCTCGGTGACCTACCGCTTCGGCTCGGCCGGGCAGGACACTCAGTTCTGCCTGTGGGACCTGACGGAGGACGTGCTGTTCCCCCACCACCCACTCTCCCGGGCCCGGACTCTCACCAACACCTTCAGCACCGGCATCCCCTCCTCGGTGAGCGGCGGGAGCAACCTGGCTGGGGAACCGGGGGGCAGCAGCGGGGGGCCCGTCCTGCCCCGCTCGCTCTCGCGCTCCAACAGCCTGCCCCACCCGGCCGTCACCGGCGCCGCCAAGAGCCACGCGGCGGACGGCGCCGCGCCCTTCAGCATCGGCAAGTTCGCCACCCTCACCCTGCAGGAGCGCCGGGACAAGAACGCCGAGAAGGAGCACAAGCGCTACCACAGCCTGGGCAACATCAGCAGGAGCAACGACAAGATCAACGGGGCCCCCCGGAGCAAGCTGGACACGGCCAAGGTCCTGGGCACGGCCCTCTGCCCCCGCATCAACGAGGTGCCCCTGCTGGAGCCCCTGGTCTGCAAGAAGATCGCCCACGAGCGGCTGACGGTGCTGCTCTTCCTGGAGGACTGCATCATCACCGCCTGCCAGGAGGGGCTCATCTGCACCTGGGCCAGGCCTGGGAAAGCCGTAAGTACCGCTGCCAGGGACCGCAGGCCTGCCCCGGGAAGGGGGAGGCTGCACGTACTGGAGGGGAGGGATAGCTCAGTGGTTTGAGCATTGGCCTGCTAAACCCAGGGTTGTGACTTGAGGGGGCCATTTAGGGATCTGGGGCAAAAATTGGGGATTGGTCCTGCTTTGAGCAGGGGGTTGGACTAGATGACCTCCTAAGGTCCCTTCCAACCCTGAGATTCTATGATCCCAGAGGGGCCAAGGCTTCTGCTTCCCCTCTGGCAGGCTCCTCCGAAGCCACTGGTGCTCCCGGAGCCCTGCAGCCCATGGGGAATGGTTCCTGGCGGGGGGACCACATGGGAGCAGCGCTCGGAGCAGAGGGGAGGGAATTGGGAAAGGCTGTTGTACTCAGGAGGGCATTTGGGGCAGCAGCTAAGAAATTAGGGAGTGGGGTCAAGTGCAAAGTGGGTTTCAGGGCCCCCGGGGTCTATTCCCGGCTCTGGGAGGGGAGTGGGGACTGGAGGTTACAGCAGGGAGGGGCCAGGTGTCAGGACCCCCGGGGTCTATTCCCAGCTCTGGGAGGGGAGTGGGGACTGGAGGTTACAGCAGGGAGGGGCTGGGTGTCAGGACCCCTGGGGTCTATTCCCAGCTCTGGGAGGGGAGTGGGGACTGGTTATTGGACCAGGGACTGAGCGTCTGGGCTCTAGCTTCTATTCACTGCCCGAAAACGTTTTAACCCAGAGTGAGGCTGACTGCTGCAGAAGGTCGAGTGCCTAGACGTAAACCTCTGCAAACAGGGCAGCTCAGCCGCACGGCGCTAACTCTGCTCTCGGTCCCGCACTCCCCTCTGCCCTTCCCGTTGGTACGCAGTGATGTGGGGACGCTGCACATGGGACAGCAGGAAGCTGTCTGAGCATGTCCTCGCTAGAGGAAGTGTCGTATTTAGGGCTGGCTTATGACCACCAGCTACGCCGGGGCTGGACTCACCTACGCTGCACAGACCCCCCCGGATGTTGCTCCCCCAGGCCTTCGTCCGGGGATTCTGTTGTCCACGTCCCCTGCACGGGCCCAGCAATCTCCCAGACAGTCTGAGTGAGCAAGTGGATTTTAGAGCTCTTAGAAAAATCAGCGGTTAGCAAGTCTCAGCCTTAGCTCTAGGGATGCTGCTGCCCCGGGTGACTCCTGTGTCTGCCGCTGACTCGCTGGTTTGGTTTTGGATTGACTCCGTTTTGGAGCGGCACTGGGGGGAGGTGTCCAGCAATTGCTGGGTGCCGCCTGCTTTGAGATCCTCTGGCGAAAGGCGCTCCAGCCGTGGGGCGCTGAGAGAGACTTTGGGGTTCCGCTTCTCCCCCGTTCAGCCCTTCCACTCCCAGCTGCTTTCGTGGAAGAGGCAGGCCTGCTTTCCTCCATGCCCTGTTCTATCAGAGCGGTGATGGCCCCTCTGCGTGTGTCTTGGGGTCCGGCAGACATGGCTCTCTGCAGATCGGGCCCCGGCAGGGCCGTGATTTCACTCTTGTTTGGCAGGGGTAGGGATATTTTGATGAGGGAGCAGGGGGGCGGGGTGGAGAGCTTCATGACTTTTACGGTGCCAGTTCTGTTCCTGAGATCGGCCGCATGTCGCTCTAGACCCATCACCAAACGACTTCCCTGCCCCACCTATGCCGGCTCCCCTGGGTTTTTGCCTATCTCCTAGCTCGGCAGCTAGCCTAGTCAGTTTCGCTTCCTGCTTCTCCTGTATGCCAACAAGTGGGGCCCTCTGCCTTCCCAAGGCTGCTGGGGAAGGTCCTACCTTGGCCAGCCGCGCCCCCCCGCCCCCCTTCTCAAGTGTAATATGAACCCCCCCTCTTCCGCAGTCTTCTCAGGCCTTTCTGTACATCAGGCAGGACACCCTCCGTGGGGCCAACTCTCGCCATATCTCATCTTTTCATAGATTCTGAGGCCACAAGGGACCAGCGCCGTCATCTAGTCTGACTTCCTGTGTAACGCAGGCCATAGGAGCATTAGCCCCTGGGGGAGCTAGGGCAGGTCTATTAGTCCTAATTTAAAACGGCTCTTAAAGCCCCGGCTGCCGGCGTCTCCTGGGGACCTGAGAATCACGTTTAAAAAACAAAAGTAAGTTTCTCACCCTTGTGGTTGGGAAGAAAAAGTTTCAAACGTGAAGCAGGGGACCCCAAAAGGCTCAGACACCAGGAGTCTAATGAGCCCCTGCCCGCCCCCCCCCCCCGCCCCCCCGCAGATTGTTGTTTAAAAAAATCTCAGGAGGTTGAAGCGAATCTTATGATTTGGGGGGTGGGGGGGAGGTTCCTGATTTCTGAGCACTTGGGGTTAACTTTGCCCTTCTGTGTCTCCCCAGTTGGAGGGGCATGTCTCCCCCTTCCCCCCACGCTTTAACTGCTGCCTTGGAGCACAGAGGGGTGAAAGCGGGGATGCCTACAGCACCCCCCCACTGATGCAGCCACCCTCAGGGGCTCTGTGGCAGGAACGCACAGCTGCCCACACCCCCTGGCCGGCCCAAATACCGCCGGAGCCGCAACATCCGCACAGCCACACACAGTGTGTTGGGCGTGAGCCCTGTTAGCTCAAGTCGTGTGGAAGTGACGCCCAGTGTGGCGTGTTCCCCTCTGGCCCACGCGGGGCTGAGTCCTGCCGCTGGTGTGGGAGTCCTGCCCCTTTCCGCCCATCTCCACGGTGGTTGTAGCCCGCGATCAGTGTGTTCACGCGCCAGGCTGCTGGCCCATCACCAAGTCGCTGACTTTGCCAGGAAACAGGACCGGTGAGTGACACACTTAAAACCCAGCCGGACCCGCCTGTGCGCCCTGGCTCTGCCCACTGTCAGCGAGGGCATCGGGGCTGTGTGATCCCGGGGGCACCTGGCCCCTCAGCTGCCCTTCTTGAAATTCTTAACTAGCTCCTTGTCGTCCCCCAGCCTGAGCCTTGGGACCCCCCTCGAAGCCAGGCGCCCTGTGTCCAGGAGACAGTCGCTGGCTCTGAATCAGGGGGTCGGGGGGAGTCGTGTGGCCTCTAGTTAGCACTTAAAGCCTCGGAATCCCATGGGCTGCAGCCCCTTTACTCTGAAGCCACCCGGCCCCTCTGTGCTGCGGGGTCATCCCCAGATCTTGCGCCAATGGGAGTCTGCCGCCAGAAAGCTTTGGGTGCGCAGGGCAGCCTGGGGGGCTGAGCCCTGTTAGCAGGATAGGGGGAGGGGGAGGCCTGCCCTGGGAATACAACAAGGGCTTCACGGCTGCCAACTCAGCCCTGATTTCCTGGCTGTCCCTGCGGCTGGCGCTTCGGCTGCCTCCCCGGTAGAGGTGATTCCCGTGGCTTTGGGGTGCCTGGGACAGGAGCGGGGGATGTTCAGCAGGAGAGCTTAGCCTCTGGAAGGCAGTTTCCATCCAGCCTTGTAGCGCCCCCCCTTCCCCTCCACCCAGCCGGTCCCCTGCTGTGCTGGGACTCCAGATGGGCTCGCGAACAAAGGCAAGCAGTGGGATTGATCCCCGTCGCCAGCCCTGACAGCTGCTCCGGGGCTCGGCGAAGCGGGGATGACCTCTCTTAGTCTCACTTGCCGTCCCCAGCAATGGAGGTTCTGCCCCCTGCGTCAGGGCTGCGCTGCCGCCTGCACGGCCCCCACCACCTTCAGTGGATGCACCCCTGGGTGGGGGCACTGGGCTTTGCTGCTGGGTGCCCTTGGGCAGGATACGTCCCCTCCTTGTGCCTCAGTTTCCCCGCCTGTGCAGTGGGGATAATGACACTGACCTTCAGAAAGCACTTTGAGGTGGATAGTTGTGCTGGGTGCTGCACAGAGATTGTGGGGGGCGGGGAGGATGCAGGGGGGTTGTGTTGGGTGCAGGGAGAGACAGTCCCGGTCCCACAGAGCTCACAGCTGGAACAAATACAGTAAGCAGAGAAAGCTCAGCACCTGGCCGCTGCCCCCCGGTTGGAGGGTGGGGGGGAAAGGGAGCCAGTCTGTGATGGGCTGGGCTGGCAGATGGCTGTTCCTCTAGCCCAGGCGCAGCGACCAGCCCTGCCCCCTCCAGCTCTGGCCGCTGCAAAGGGAACCGAAGAGGTTGGGCCCAGATCTTCCAAGGTGGTTTGGTGCCTAGTTGCCGTTGGTCGGGGTGGAGTTTGGTACCTCGATCCCTTTGCCGGGCTGGTGCCCGTGTTTCAGTCCCTGGCGATGGGGCATCGGCCTGGAGTCTTGGGACTTGGGAGGTGGAAAGTCCTAACTTGTGGGGCCCGGTTTGCCCCCTGTCTGTTGTGTGGTGTGTCCCCCCGGTACTAACCATCTCCCCCTTCCCTTTCAGAACCTCCCCTCTCAGAACGGCAGCTCACCCAGCGGCACTGTGGTATAACCCTGGGGGCGCCTGCCCCTCGCTCGGTGCCACCTTGGCCGCCTGGCACTGCCCAGACTCCGGGCCCTCGTTATTTAACGCTAATTGACGCTGCGTGGGCAGACGCTTCCCGTGGTGATGAGCCGCTAACAGAGGTTTAATATATTGATGCCCGTCTACAGAGCACAGGCCCCGCCGCCGTCCCGGGCCGGCCCCTCCCGTAACGTATTAATGGCCCCCGTTTAAAGCTTCGTGGCACTTCAGCCCTGGAGTGACGGGAGCAGAGCCGGTCTCCCCAGAGCCCTCACTTTGCACAACAGTGTGGAGCTGCGAGCCGCCCAGGGCTGGGGCCCGCCTGCTGCCTCAGTCTCCCCAGCACACTCTGGAGTGGGAAGAAGGGCCCTACAGGCCGGCACTACCTACACTTCCTCTGCCAAGGGAACGCTCTGCCCACCCTGGAGCATACACTGTCCTGGAGGCAGCCGGAGACCCGGCACCCTGCCCCCACATGGCCACAAGCTACCGCCGGCGTCCCCGGCGCCACCTGCTGCTGTCCCAGGTCCCAGGCAGGCAGGCCGGGCTTCGGACTGAGCCGGCCCTCGCTCCAGTGGCCGAGCTGAGGTCTGTCCTTGCCCCGCAGGGCCTCTGCGCCCGCTGCTACTACTGATCCCCGGCCCCGGAGCCAGCAGGGCTGAGTGGAACAGCAAACGCCGCCTCCCCCGCTCGTTGTGAGCGACCCTCAAAGAGCTGGGGAAACTCCCAGGCTGCCGGGCAAACACCGTGTTGTACCCGCTCTGGGCATCTGCTGTGCCTGGGCAGAGCTCGCCAGTCCCCGCCCTCCCCCTGGGCAAGGGCACTGCCCCGCACCTTGGCTCTCCCTGGAGCTGTTGGGGCTCCCGGCGCTGCCTGGCTCCCGGCCCCTTCTTCCTGCAGCTGGCCATAGCGACGACCCCTCCCGCCTCTAAAGCCTTGGCCGTGCGCCCCAGCGGGTGTCGGATGCAGCTGCCCGTGTGCTCCGCTGAGCCCCTCCCTGGCACCGGCCGCCCTGGGCTCACGTAGAATCACGGGGGTTGTGGGTGAGGGGACGCTGGGTGGGACTCGGCCCCAGCTGCTGCCTCCCGTGCTGGGGGAAGGCTGGCGGGAGATGTACCTTTTGCTGGGCCAGGCCCGGGGAACTCTCCACCACTGGAGCAGGTGACCCCGGGCCCCCCTGGGAGCTGAACAAAACACAACGTGCGTCCCTGCGGCTTGGCTTGTCCTCACCCCTACCTCTTGCCCCCGCCTGCGGGGACGGGGGAGAGCCCAGCCTCGCTGTACACCCAGCGTGGGCACTGGGAGAGTCCGGTCAGCACAAAGAACAGTATTAGCCTTAGTGTGTGTTTCTCTCCCCCCCCCCCCCCCCCCCCCATGGCCACTCACCTCTGCCGACAGGCAGCCCTCTGGATGCCCTCCGGCAACCCACACCCCTTCTCCACCCCCACGTGGGGGGCAGGGCCCGCAGGGAGTGGGTACCTCTCTGCCATCTGTTCCCCTTGTGGCTGAATGTCTAAGTTATGGAGCTGCAGTTCTGCAAGTTCTTATTTATACTAAAGAAACAATTTTCACACCACTGCCCCCCTGCCTCCGCTCTGTCTGCGCCTGTCAGCTGCACTCTGCGCTGCCCATGGGGCGCCGCCAGCGTGGGGCTAAGACAGGGCTGCTCCTGCCAGCCATAGCCACGTGCAGCTCCAGCTCCTCTCTTGGTACCAAGATGGGGTAGGTCGGTCCATCTGCCCACCTTGCTATTTAAAATAATTCACTGTGTCTTTATAAGCCACATGCCAACCAGGATCAGGGCCCCGTCGGGCCGGGCGCCGCCCAGGCACACAGTGACCGAGATCGGGGCCCCGTCGCGCCGGGCGCTGCACAGTTGAGAGCATCCCAAGGCCCGAGAGCTCCAGCTGAGCGGGTGGCAGGGACTGGCCAGCCCCTTGCACTGGGTTCGCTACAGTTGCTGTGGTGTGAGCGGGGGAGGCTGGGGGACAAGCACGGCGCCATTTCTACAAGTGGTGGGACAACGCGTGGGGAGCTCTGCCCTGGCCACTGAGATGCAGCCACCTCTGGGGTGGACGACGGCAGCTGCTGTAACAGTCACCGAGCAACATGACCTGCCGGGCCGTGAAAACGTCTGTGCGCGTTCGACGCCGTGGAGGCCGTGAGCGGCACTGGAGTTCAGCCCGGCCTCTGGGTGAAACGGCTTCGTACAGGGGCAGCGTGTGTCCTGGGGCCCCGCCCGGTGCCCCTCACTCCCAACCCGCAGCCCCTGCCAGCCCAGCCCTGGGCTCCCCCACAGCCCTGCTGGTGCCCCTCACTCCTGACCCGCAGCCCCTGCCAGCCCAGCCCTAGGCTCCCCCGCAGCCCTGCCGGTGCCCCTCACTCCTGACCCGCAGCCCCTGCCAGCCCAGCCCTAGGCTCCCCCGCAGCCCTGCCGGTGCCCCTCACTCCTGACCCACAGCCCCTGCCAGCCCAGTTCTTCCCCAGCATCAGCACCCTGCTCAGGTCTCCCTGCAGCGTAGCCCAGCGTGGGGCTGGCGGTGGGGTCCGTCCCAGCTGGGCTGCATGGCAACGCTGTGGCGGGGCCCAGCAGTGGCTATTTGCTGGGTCTCAGTGGGGCAGCTGCTCATGCAGGGCACCCCTGGGCTCCCCTCTGCCCCCCCCCCCCCCCCGCCCTGGAGCCTGACCGTGGTCTCAGGAGCCTGAGCCGGGCCAGGGGTGATGTGACCGGAGGCTGTGCTTGGGGGTGGGGGGATGGTGGGTGGGTGGCTGGGGGGGATGGGTGACTGTGTGTGTGTGGGGGCGTGGCTGGGGGGGATGAGGGGTGGGTGCGCTGGGAGGGAGAGGTGAGGGGGGGGCCTGGTGGAAGGGTGACTATTGCAGGTGCAGGGGGTGGGTATCGCGAGTGGAGCTGGGGGCGTATATTGGGGTGGCTGGGCATGGGGGAGGGCTCAGTGGGTGCCCCTGGGCCATTCCAGTGTCACTCAGCTCCTGGCTGGTGCCCACCCTACCCCCCATCCACCAGCCCTCTGCCTTGCTTGGGGGGGTGGGGAGTGCCCCTTGCTGGCCTGTTCCCCACACCCTGGCCCAACCTCCACCAGGCCGCATGTGGCCTCTGGGTAAAGCCCCATCGTCCCAGCTAGGGGGCACTTGCTTGGTCAGCAGGAGCAGCTGGAGAGGGGGGGGGGGCATAGTCACCGAGCCCCCACAGTGACTGGCCAGCAGGGGCCGTGTGGGGCCCGGACCCCCAGCCTCCCGTCACGTCCACCATGGCAGATCCCTTCAGCCCAGGCGGGGGCGCCCCAGGCTCGGCTCTCCCCGTTCGTGCTGGGGCGGGCGGCGCTGAGCCCGCCCGCCCCCCCAGCTCACACACGAGGCTGGCGCTGGGCTCCCCGCCCCTGGGACTAATTCAGCTTTTTTATTTCCTCGCCACAGTTCAGACAAAGCCTCCAGGCCGGGTCCCTCGTCCCGCCGCCGACCCCCAGGCTCGGCTGGCGCCGAGGGCCAATAAATATATGCAGGGGGGGAGGGGGCAGCAGGTGGCTATAAATTAACAGGGTCAAAGTGCAAAACTGTCCTTGGCGGCTCCACCGGGATCCCCCCCCCCCCCCCAGGTGTGCAATGGAGAAGGGTGGCTGCGGGGGGAGCCAGTGGGCTGGGGGGGGGGGTCGATAGGGGAGATGCCAACACTAGAAATAAATTACTAGCTGGGGGTGTTGCCTGGGCCCCCCCCCCCAGTGGCGGAAGGTGGAACAGCAGGTGATGGGTGATTTAGCAGCATAAATTCAGCCTTTAACGGCGGTGCCACCCCTGTGCCCGGGGCTGGCACCCGCTGGGGGTCCCTGGTGCTGAGCGGGGCCCCTCAGTCCCCATGGCCCCCGACGCTGCCCCGAGCCCTGCTGAACGGTGCCAGCGCGCCCGGGGCTGGCGCTGTGCGGGGGAGCAGGGCACCCTGGGCATCGGTGGGCTCCCTCGGCTGCATCTCTGCAGCTCCCAGCCGGCCCCTCCGCTGGGCCCCTCCCCTTCCCCCACGGAGTGGGGCCGGGGCGGGACAAGGCCGGTGCCAAGGACCCAGGATCACCGGGGCAAAGGGAGCTGGGAGCGGTGCCACGGGTCCTTCGGAGAGTCAGGCTGGCGGGGGGGTGGGGAGTGTAGTGGGCTGCCCAGGCTGGCACCACCCCCTGGCGCGACCATCACTTCAGCCCCAAGGGACTGGGGCCCACTTCCAAAGTGACATGCCTCTTAGAACAACATAGTGGTTGGGGTGGGGGTGCTGGGAGCTTTATCCCCAGCTCTGGGAGGGGAGTGTAGTGGTTAGAGAAGCAGGGGCTGGGAGCCAGGACTCCTGGGTTCGATTGTCAGTTCGGCCCCCTCATTCGCTGTGTGTCCTTAGGTGACACTCTTCCTCGCGCTCTGCCTCAGTTTCCCCAGCCGCCGAGCAGGGCCGCGGGCTAGCTACGTGGGGAGGAGTGGTGCTGAGGCCAGGCAGGGCAGGGGTCCGCCGTGGGGAGGCCAGAGGGCTGGCGGGCAGGAGCAGACGCACCCAGCCAGCAGCCCAGGGCCAGGGCAAGCCCAGGAAGGGACTGGAGAGATGCTCCCCTGACGGCCGGAGGGGCCCGAGCCACACAGCCTGGCTCTGGGTGGGAAGGGGCCTGTGGGCCTGGGCTGCTGGCACCCAGGCGTCCCCAGCTCTGGTCCTGGCTGGGTCCGGGGCATGAGGCCTCCCAGGGAGGAGGGCTGATGGGCCCCCCCGCGGTGCCGGCCGGGCGGTGACGGGGGTGGCGGGCGGGGGCAGCAGGGCAAGTTCCCGGCCTCGCTCAGGACGGCTCCCCCGGGCCCTGGCCGGGCGCCGCCAGCCCAGAGCCGCCTGTACAAAGGAGCAGGTATCCAACCTTGGTGGTGCAGGGCCTAGGTACCTGCGAGGGAAACGCACCATCAGCCAGGGCACCCCCTAGCGGGGAGAGGGGGGTTCAGGGGCTGGGGGCTGCTCAGCGGCTGCCCCCCTCCCTCCCTCCCTGGCTCATTATTCCCATTCCTCACACCCCTGAGCCAGCCGGTCCACCCCATGGGGCACCTCTCTCGTGGGGGGGGGGCTCAGTATCTCCCCCACACTCCCTCCAGCTGCAGCCCCAAGGGCACATGTGTCCCATCCCCCATTCCAGTTCTGTCCCTGGGGGCTCTCCAGCCTGGGCTGAGGGGGCGGGGAAGCTCTGAGTCTCACGCCCCCTCCCCCCCCCCCCCCCAGCTGTGCATCTCCCCAGGTGCCTGGGGGCAGGGAGGAGGGGTGACGAGAGGGATGGGGGGGGGCAAGGGTAGGACCAACCCTAATGCATGAGCCATCTTGGTGCCGCCCAGCAGGGGGCGCTGGCAGGGCTGGGGGGGGGGTGACACACGGTGTTAGTGGGGGGGCAGGAAAGCACCTTAAGCCAAAGGTTAAGCAGGTGGGGACGCGGGGGGCAAGCGGGGGTCAGATTGCAGCTGCCACCAGCACAAATTGGCTTTAAACCAAACCCCCCCAGCCTGAGCCCCAAAGGCGGAGCCGGGCAGGGTGGGGACAGGGCAGGCACAGAGAGCCGGGCACAGAGCTGGGCACAGGTCCGGGTGGACGAGCAGCTGGGCAAGGGGCAGGGCTGGGGAGGAGCCAAGCGGGTGCAGGGCGGGGGAGGAGCCGGGTGGGGACAGGGTGGGGGGCTGAGCAGGGAGGAGCCGGGTGGGGGGCAGAGCAGGGAGGAGCCAGGCGGGGGCAGGGCAGGGAGGAGCCAGGCAGGGAGGAGCCAGGCAGGGCAGGGAGGAGCCGGGCGGGGGCAGGGCGGAGCCGAGTGGGGACAGGGCAGGGGGGCAGGGCAGGGAGGACCCAGGCAGGGGCAGGGCGGAGCCGGGCGGGGGCAGGGCAGGGAGGAGCCAGGCAGGGCAGGGAGGAGCCGAGTGGGAGCAGGGCAGGAAGGAGCCAGGCGGGGGCAGGAAGGAGCCAGGCGGGGGCAGGGCAGGGAGGAGCCGAGTGGGGGCAGGGCAGGAAGGAGCCAGGCGGGGGCAGGGCAGGGTGGAGCTGGGTGGGTGAGCAGCGGGGGCCGGACGTACCCGAGAAAAGAGCAGCAAGTGGCGGTACAGAGGTGCCACAAGCGGGTGTTCACAGAGTCGAGCTGCCATGGTGCCGCCTTGCTGGAAAGAGAAAGCAGAGATGCCCCGATCAGCGGAGCCGGCCGGGGGGTGCCACTGGGGCTGGACCCAGGGCCAAACCTCCTCCCGGACCTGCCCCGGCAGGGGGAAGGGGACCGGGCCCTGCTCTCCATCCCAGCCCTGGCACAAGCGGGCAGAGTCCCCCCCCCTTGGCTCTCCGGGCAGGCCCCCTGCCCATCCCGGCTCCCCGAGCTGCCCAGAAACGTGACCCCCCCCCCCGCCCCCCGCCCCCTGGGTGTGGGGTCGTAGCCTGGTGACCAGCCCCGGTGCTGAGCCCCCAGCAAGCCCCAGCTCCCCCCCGTTCCAGACGGTGCCCCCAGGCCAGGCTTACATCAGCAGGGTGCTCCGTGCGGCACGGCCAGGGGGCAGTGCAGCCGGGGGGCCGCCCCACCGCAGCTGCAAGGAAAAGAGAGAGGTGGGACCCAGCCAGGGTGTTGGGGGGGAGGGGGTGACTCCCCCACCCATGGCACGTGGGCGTCAGCCCTGACCCGCAGCCGCGCCCAGTGCTCAGCCGCGGTGCCCGCCATGCAGAGCCATGGCCCTAGCCAAGCCTTGTGGGCACCAGAGCCCCCACCCCAGCCATGCACAGACCCCCCCCCCCCCCCCCCCGCAGGCAGGCTCAGCCCCAGGGGAACCGATGCTCCCACCCGCGCGGGCACTAGGGATGGGCAGCTCGCCTGGGCTTTGCCCTCTGCAGCCGCGGGTGTGAGCCGGGCATTGGCCCGAGCGCCCTGGTCCCTTCGGTCAGCCTCGGAGGTCGGGCTGCTTACAGGGGGAGCCCCCCAGCCGGCGCGGAGATGTGGCCGCCTCTGGGGAGCCACAGGCTGGTTTCCCCTGGCACGGGGCTGGGGCAGGGGGAGGGGAATCGAGGGAAAAGCGGGGGGCAGGGGGAGGAGAAAGAGGAGGGTGAAGAGAGGGGAGGGAAGGGGAAGGGGAACGGGGTGCAGAGCGAGGGGCATGACACGGGGGTGGAGAGGCCCTGGGGGGTGGAGGGAGAAGGGTCTCGGGGCAGGGGGCATGGCAGGGGGTGGGTCAGTGGGGGCAAGGGGGGTAGGGGGCCCAGGGCAGGGCCTGGAGGGGGCAGGGCAGGTCAGTGGGATCAAGGGGCATAGGGGGCCCAGGCAGAGCCCGGAGGGGGCAGGGGAGGGCAGGCGGGATAGGGGGCAGGACAGGAGGGGACAGGGAATAGGGCAGGGGGGCGGGGCAGGGGGGCACTTGCCTTCCTCCCCGGGCGGTTTCATCCCCTCGATTTGCGCCTCCAATCGCTTGATCTGAGCTTCCAGTTCCAGGTTGCGGCTCTCGGCCTCCTGCAGGCGGCTGGGCGGGGGGGGGGGGGGGGGGGGGGGGGCGTCAGGGGAGCCGAGCCCCAGAACCAGCAAATCCCCCCCCCCACCCCACGCTGTACAGCCCCCTTCACATGGGCACCGCTGGCTGGCAGGGGGCGCTGCCACTCCTCGCGGGGGGGGCGGGGGGGCAGCATTGGAAACCCATCCCCCAGGCAGCTCCAGGCCTCTGACCCCGCTGCCCATGCCCCGGGGTCCCTGCCCCCCGCCCATGCCCCTGGCTCCCCCCAGGGGTCCTTGTTTCCCCCACTGCCCATGCCCCCAGCTCCCCCCAGGGGTCCCTGCCTGCCACTGCCCATGCCCCCGGCTCTCCCCAGGGTCTTTCCCACCCCCTACCCATGTCCCCAGTTCCCCCCAGGAGTCCCTCCTCTCCCCACTGCCCATGCCCCCAGCTCCCCCCAGGGTCTTTGCCCCCCCCATGCCCCCGGCTCCCCCCGGCTCCCCGCCCCTCACCTGGCGAAGGTCTGGTTGGCCACCTTGACCGAGCTGAGCTCCTGGCGCAGCCCCTCCCGCGAGCGCAGCGCCGACTCGAATGCTGCCTGCAGCTCCAGGAAGGCGGCGAGATCCAGCTTCTGCCCATCGGGCGCCTGGCAGGCCTGGCCGGGAGAGGGTGGCCGTGAGGGGCGGGGGGCGAGGCTGGTGGGGCACCATGGGGCCTGGGCACCAGCCGGGCAGGACTGGCCCATGGGCTGGATGTTTTTCATCGCTCCCGGGTTCAGCTCCACCAGGGGCCATAACGCTCCCCCGTAGCCCCCCATCCCCTGCCCAGGGCTGGGCTAGCAGGGGGCTGCAGGTTGGGAGTGAGGGGCACCGGCAGGGCTGAAGGGAGCCCAGGGCTGGGCATATGCCCCCGGCTCCCCCCAGGGGTCCCCAACCACTGCCCATGCCCCTGATTCCCCCCAGGATCCCCCCTACTGCCCATGCCCCCAGTTCCCCCCAGGGGTCCCGCCCACTGCCCATGCCCCCAGTTCCCCCAAGGGGTCCTCCTCCCCCTACTGCCCATGCCCCTGGTTCCCCCCGCAATGCACATGCCCCTGGCTCCCCCCAGGGGTCCCTCCCCGCTGCCACTGCCCATGCCCCCCCCGGCTCTCCCCAAAGCCCTCCCCCCCACACAGACAATTGCTCTATGAAAGGGGGTCACTAACATAAAAGCTTGAGAACCCCCAGCTCTAGCAAGACACAGAACCCCCCCCCCATCTATAAAGTTGCAGACCACCCCCACGTCAGCTTAACAATATTTTGTTAAAAGAAAACAAGGCAGGCAAGACTCTCCCATTTAGCAATTAAGTCGAACAAAGCAGCTTTTGTAAAGCATCATCAGCACAAAACTCATACTTTTTGAACCAGACTGTTCTCCCCAGAAGGGGATGCAGCGATCCTGGAAACACTGCAATACCAGGTCGATGCATGGGGTGGATAAAGCAAGCTCCTAGCCCAGCCCCACGTTCTAAAAACCAATTTAATACACAGTCCTTAAATAAAGGACTTACCAGATTTAAACTTTATTAGAGAATGTTTGAGAACAGATGATACAAATAGTTTGAAGCGTCAGTTATTGGTCATTGGGGGTAGCATGCGGAGTATAGGGGGATGTTCGTATTTTGGGGTTGGGCAGCACACATATTACATACGGACTGAAGTGTCCCCAATGGAGGGGTAAGTGGTGGGCGGGATCAGGATATAGTTGGTAGGCGGTGAGGGTCTATCACTCATATAGGGAGTACAGACAGTCATGGGTATACGTGAGTGGGCTGGGCAATGAGAATGGGGCGACCCTCACGTGGCGGGGTTCGGCTAGGTTGGGTGGGTTCGGGGCTCAGGGGATGGGGTCCAGCGGAGGGGGGGGGTCAGTAGGTCCCTTCCCCCTTGTGGGTGGACGGGGTTTCCCCGGCTCAGACCTGGTATTGGCGCTTGATCTTAGCCAAAAGGCCGAGAAGCGAAACTGATAAGAACTGATAAGAACCGATACTGCGCTTGATTTTGGCCATAAAGCCGAAAAGCGATACCGATGACCTGCGACGCAGGCCCACCTCCGATCCCACAGCTTTATACCTCACAGCAAGGAGCTCCCAGACGCAACAAACACCATAACTAGGTGACTCTAAGTGCGGGTCGCTTCCCCGACATGCCTTCGGTGGGAGGGTTCAACGCAATAACCCTTAACACGCGATTCTGTTCAAAGACAGAGAAGTCCTGCAGCCGCCTTCCTCTGGCTGGTCTCCCTGGACACTCCTAATTTGCATAACCCCACCCACTGACCAGCGAGCTCTCACTGTTAACTCTTTTACAGCAAAATAGGGCAAAGAAAAGCCTATGCACGCGCTAGACTGCAGCCCCCTGCTCTTTTCTGCTCCAATGAACCAGGACCGAGTTTGCAATGGCACCATGGCACCGGGTCCAGGTTCCAAAGGGGACCCGGCCCAGCCTGCTTTCAGGGCAGGGGGGTGGCGCGGGGGGCTGGGAGCATCCCCAGGACCACAGCCCACACCCCCAGCCCCCTCCCGCACGCTAACTCCTGGCCAGACCCCGCACCCCCAGCCCTGAGCCCCCTCTCGCACCCTAACTCCTGGCCAGACCCCGCACCCCCAGCCCTGAGCCCCCTCCCGCACCCTAACTCCTGGCCAGACCCCGCACCCCCAGCCCTGAGCCCCCTCCCGCACGCTAACTCCTGGCCAGACCCCGCACCCCCAGCCCTGAGCCCCCTCCCGCACCCTAACTCCCTCCCAGACCCCGCACCCCCAGCCCTGAGCCCCCTCCCGCACCCTAACTCCCTTCCTGACCCTGCACCCCCAGCCCTAAGCCCCCTCCCACACCCTAATTCCTGGCCAGACCCCGCACCCCCAGCCCTGAGCCCCCTCCCACACCCTAATTCCTGGCCAGACCCTGCACCCCCAACCCTGAGCCCCTTCCCACTCCCTTCCTGACTCTGCACCCCCAGCCCTGAGCCCCGTCCTGCACCCTAACTCCCTCCCAGACCCCTCACCCCCAGCCCTGAGCCGCCTCCCGCACCCTAACTCCCTCCCAGACCCTGCACCCCCAGCCCTGAGCCCCCTCCCGCACCCTAACTCCCTCCCAGACCCCGCACACCCAGCCCTGAGCCCCCTCCCGCACCCTAACTCCTGGCCAGACCCCGCACCCCAACATTTTTCACATTTTTTTTTTATAAAGGACTGTTATCCAAAGCGCTTTACAATAGTTTGCTAACGGGACAAACAATATTTGGAGAGATCATTAAGTGTCCGCCGAGACCCCCAGCGATTTTCAGGTGGTCTGTGGAAAAACCAATCACGGTACCTCACTTTATTGTCATTTACTTCCTATGACTTATAGGAGGAGGATGAAGGAAAAAAAGAATGAAAAACGGGGTGGAGGGGGGGATAAGAGAGAATGGTCTTTTTCTTAGCTGGGTCCCAAGGAGGGGCCCCCAAAATGAAGCTGAGCAAAGGGCCCCACGAACTCTAAATCTGTCACTGAGGGGCACCGGCAGGGCTGAGGGGAGCCCAGGGCTGGGCCCATGCCCCCAGCTCTCCCCAGGGCCCCCCCTACTGTCCATGCCTCTGGTTCCCCCCAGGGGTCCTTTCCCCCTCCCCCACTGCCCATGCCCCCGGCTCTCCCCAGGTGTCCCCCCCTCACTGCCCCTGCCCTGAACTCCCCACAGGGGTCCTTGGCCCCCTCCCGCCACTGCCCATTACATTTTTAAAGCCATGATTTTGAAGCCTGTAGGGATATTAAAGAAGGTACTGGCAGTGGTTCCCCAAGTGAAAGTAACTCCCCATAATTTGTGCCCCACAATTTAAACCTCATAGCATTACCAAGTAAAAAGATCTCTTGGGTCTCCTGTTAAAACTTATAAGCTACTGTCTGTGTAAACCATTGATTGTATCTGTTCTCAGAAAGATACTGTATTGCTACGAGAAACTTGCAAACAAGTTATTTGACTTTGTTCCTTATGCATGCTTTGTACCTAGAAACAGCATAGAAAGACCCCCACCCTCAAAGGGCAGGGAGTCTCAAATAAATTAGTACACACCCCGAAAGTGGTGGAGACAGTATGTCTGCTGATGAATGCTTGGTGTACATGAATGAATGAGCAGGGAGGTGCCAGCCTAGGAATTCAGTGACCATCGGCTGAAGGCGGCATCAAGTGGGAACGACCAGACAACACCCCCCAGAGGATAAACTGGGATCCACCCGACCATCTCAAAGGATGGGAAAAACAAGATAACATCTGACAGCACAAACATCAGAAATGTGCCATCTGCTGATTGAGTTAGCAACAGCAAGATGAAACAGTTCCCATAGACTGACAGAGGAAATAATTCCTATAAGAATGGCCTCTAAATATTGAGGACTTTGAGTCTGGTTCTGCAACCACCCTCCAGGAGCATCAGATGAATCTCACAAGGACTCGGCTCCACCCTCATGCCCAGGTTACCTGGCCAGTAACTTGGCATGAGCAACTTCTAGGCTGGTAACTATGACATCGATGCAGAACCTGTACCTGTACCTGTACGTACGCGTGTGTGTGTGTGAATGTGAAACTGAATGAAATGTTATAACTACAACTGACTGCTTACTATAATTCTTTTTGTATTCACAATAAATGTGACATTTTGTCTTATCCCCTTTAAAAAGATCCTGCTGGTTTTTATTTATTGGTATAACAAGCCAATCTCGTGATTTTGGGGACTCTGACTCATGATTTTCCAATGGTGAGGGTGGGAACACTGAGAAGCTGAGGATGATTATTTAGCATTTACATTACAGTACGTTTGGGGTGGGGGTGGGGATCAGGATTGGGACCCCCGTGTGCCGGGTGCAGCACGACACCCAGTGCCTTGTCTGGGTCTTACAAACCAAGATACACGGAACGTAGGCTGGGTGGGGAGAAGTCTGTCACTCATGCAGTTGTTGATACACGTGTGACCTCAAATATTACCAACCCCCCACAAAAAAACCCCCAAAACCCCAACCATCTCCCCAACAGCCCTGCAGCCTGGAAAGTGTTTGTCCCTGTGACATTATTGACATAATCTGTGATCGTATAGATCATTGTTGCAACCAAAGTCCTGTAGGGGCACCAGATCTTATATAAAGCGGGTCATATAAGGTGTCTAAGACCAGGTTATGCTCACTGGTTATGATTATGCTATCCGTATGTGTGTATCATTTTTGTAGTTGAAGTTATGAATATTGGTTCTGTACTGTCTGTATTTCAAACTTATGCTATGCTTCTGGGTGAAACCCCAGACAAGTTGGTGTCAGCTCTGCGAGCCTGCTTGATGGCCCATTAAGGACCATCAGCTACACAACTGACCAACAGAGAGAAGGCAGACACGCCTTGCGACTCAGCAAGGTATGCAGGGACTTGCCCATGTGACTCCAGACTCCATTTTGCTGTAATTTTCCACAGTAAGGACACAGAGGTGTCTTTACACTTGGAAGAGACTATAAAAGGCAGCTGCCTCATCTCCATCTTGTCTTCAATCCTGCTTCTTACCTCTGGAGGGACTTACAAACTGAAGCTCTGAACAAAGGATTGAATGACCCATCCCAGCTGTGGATGTACCCCAGAGACTTGATTTGAATCTGCAGTTTATTCTATCAGCCTGAACCAAGAACTTTGCCATTGCTGTATGTAATTGATTCCATTTAGCCAATTCTAGCTCTCATCTATAGCTTTTTCCTGTTATGAATAAACCTTTAGATTTTAGATTCTAAAGGATTGGCAACAGCGTGATTTG
The DNA here is from genome assembly GCA_033296515.1 of Macrochelys suwanniensis. Classification (NCBI taxonomy): domain Eukaryota; kingdom Metazoa; phylum Chordata; order Testudines; family Chelydridae; genus Macrochelys; species Macrochelys suwanniensis. The sequence goes on along the minus strand of CM065800.1, from coordinate 5,246,477 downwards.
TGGGTAAGATCTGATTTGTATATTGACCTGGATGTGGGGGCTTGGTCCTTTGGGATTGGGAGGACCTTTTTTCTTTTACTGGGGCATTGGTTTTCATAACCATTTGTCCCCATAACGAGTGGCACTGGTGGTGACACTGGGAAACTGGAGCATCTAAGGGAATTGCTTGGGGTGACTTGTGGTTAGCCAGTGGGGTAAAACCAAAGTCTTCTCTGTCTGGCTGGTTTGGTTTGCCTTAGAGGTGGAAAACCCCCAGCCTTGGTCTGTAGTTGCCCTGCTTGAAGCAATTTGTCCTGAATTCTAGCCTGAATCTTCCCTGCACATTTATATCTGCCCCTGGACATTTCCACTGCTTGCATCCGAAGAAGTGGGTATTCACCCACGAAAGCTTATGCTCCAATACCTCTGTTAGTCTATAAGATGCCACAGGACCCTTTGTCGCTTCTACAGATCCAGACTCACACGGCTACCCCTCTGATACTTGTCCTGAATTGACACCCTCAGTTGGGTTTCGGCAGAACCAGCATCCTTACAGTCCCTCATACTGTTGAAAAGACTCACTGAAGAAAGAAGGATCCCAGCTTCTTAAACAATCCTCTAGCACAGGGCTTCTCAACCTGGGGGTCAGGACCCCTCAGGGGGTTATGTGGGGAGGGGGGGGTCACGAGCTGTCAGCCTCCATTCCAAAGCTTTCCTCCAGCATTTATAATGGTGTTAAATAATATATTTAAAATATGTAAATATATAACATAGGTCACACACAGAGGGGATTGCTCCACGAAAGGGGATCACCAGCACAAAAGTTTGAGACCCCCCCCCAGCTCCAGCAAGACAAAGAACCTCACAGCTATAAACCCACAACACACTCCCAGAACACTGTAACGATATTTTGTCACAAAGAGACCAAAGCACACAAGATTTCACATTTGTCAATTATTTCAAACTTGGCTGCTTTAAAGAAGCTTCATCACAGGAACAACCACTGTCTGCTTTTTGAACCAGACTGTTTCCCCAGAAGAGGATACACCGGTCCTGGAAGCACTGCAATACCAGGTCGATGCACGGGCTAGATGAAGCAACCTCCAAGCACAACCCCCTGCTCCGAAAACTAAGGTAACACACGATACTTACATAAAGGCCCTATCAGTGATCAAACTTCTTAGCTTTAAAGAGCCGAGAAGCGATACTGAAGCTCTGCGACGCACGCCCACCCCTGCTCCAACCGCTTTCTACATCACAGTCAGGATCTCCCAGACGCAACAAACACCATAACTAGGTGACTCTAAGTGCGGGTCGCTTCCCCGACATGCCTTCGGTGGGAGGGTTCAAAGCAATAACCCTTAATAACGCGATTCTGTGCAAAGACAGAGAAGTCCTGCAGCCACCTTCCTCCGGCTGGGTCCCCTGGACACTCCTAATTTGCATAGACCCACCCTCTGACCTGTCATCTCTCCCTGTTAACTCCTTCCAGTGAAACCAGGACTGGGTTTCCAATGGTGCCACTGGCCTGCTCTCAGGGCACGGGGGCGGGGGACTGGGCAGTGATTTTCCAACACCCCCCCTGAATTTCCCCAACACCCCCACAGTTTTGTGAACTAGTTACATGCCAATTTAGTGACACACCTCCTCCAGTAAATTCGAACATCACCCCCCATTTCAATTCCTGGGACGGCCACTGGGACTGGGAGCACCACGCGACCCCAACCCAAACCCCCAGCCCCCTGCACTCCTTGATTCCTGCACCCCCACACATCCCCACCTGCACCCCTCGCACCAAATGGGAGCTGCCCCAACCTCCTGCCCCAACCCTGAGCCCTTTCCCTCACCCTATCCCCCTCCCAGACCCCGCACGCCCAGCCCTGAGCCCCCTCCCGCACCCTAACTCCTGGCCAGACCCCGCACCCCCAGCCCTGAACCCCCTCCCACACCCTAACTCCCTCCCAGACCCCGCACCCCCAGCCCTGAGCCCCCTCCCTCCCACCACCTACCCTATCCCCCTCCCAGACCCCGCACGCCCAGCCCTGAGCCCCCTCCCGCACCCTAACTCCTGGCCAGACCCCGCACCCCCAGCCCTGAGCCCCCTCCCTAACCCTAACTTCCTTCCTGACCCTGCACCCCCAGCCCTGAGCCCCCTCCCGCATCCTAACTCCCTCCCAGACCCCGCACCCCCAGCCCTGAGCCCCCTCCCGCACCCTAACTCCCTCCCAGACCCCGCACCCCCAGCCCTGAGCCCCCTCCCTCACCCTAACTCCCTAACCCTGCACCCCCAGCCCTGAGCCCCGTCCTGCACCCTAACTCCCTCCCAGACCCTTCACCCCCAGCCCTGAGCCCCCTCCCGCACCCTAACTCCCTACCAGACCCCGCACCCCCAGCCCTGAGCCCCTTCCTGCACCCTAACTCCTGGCCAGACCCCATACCCCCAACCCTGAGCCCCCTCCCGCACCCTAACTCCTGGCCAGACCCCGCACCCCCAGCCCTGAGCCCCCTCCCTCACCCTAACTCCCTCCCAGACCCCGCACGCCCAGCCCTGAGCCCCCTTCCACACCCTAACTCCTGGCCAGACCCTGCACCCCCAGCCCTGAGCCCCCTCCCGCACCCTAACTCCCTCCCAGACCCCTCACCCCCAGCCCTGAGCCCCCTCCCTCACCCTAACTCCCTCCCAGACCCTGCACCCCCAGCCCTGAGCCCCCTCCCTCACCCTAACTCCCTACCACCCTTAGCAAGGACTGCACCCTTAGCAAGTTTGCAGATGACACTAAACTGGGAGGAGTGGTTGATACGCTGGAGGGTAGGGACAGGATACAGAGGGACCTAGACAAATTAGAGGATTGGGCCAAAAGAAATCTGATGAGGTTCAACAAGGACAAGTGCAGAGTCCTGCACTTAGGACGGAAGAATCCCATGCACTGCTACAGACTAGGGACCGAATGGCTGGGCAGCAGTTCTGCAGAAAAGGACCTGGGGGTTACGGTGGACGAAAAGCTGAATATGAGTCAACAGTGTGCCCTTGTTGGCAAGAAGGCTAACGGCATTTTGGGCTGTATAAGTAGGGGCATTTCCAGCAGAGTGATTATTCCCCTCTATTCGGCACTGGTGAGGCCTCATTTGGAGTACTGTGTCCAGTTTTGGGCCCCACGCTACAAGAAGGATGTGGATAAATTGGAAAGAGTCCAACGGAGGGCAACAAAAATGATTAGGGGGCTGGAGCACATGACTTATGAGGAGAGGCTGAGGGAACTGGGATTGTTTAGCCTGCAGAAGAGAAGAATGAGGGGGGATTTGATAGCTGCTTTCAACTACCTGAAAGGGGGTTCCAAAGAGGATGGATCTAGACTGTTCTCAGTGGTAGAAGATGACAGAACAAGGAGTAATGGTCTCAAGTTGCAGAGGGGGAGGTTTAGGTTGGATATTAGGAAAAACTTTTTCACTAGTAGGGTGGTGAAGCACTGGAATGGGTTCCTAGGGAGGTGGTGGAATCTCCTTCCTTAGAGGTTTTTAAGGTCAGGCTTGACAAAGCCCTGGCTGGGATGATCTAATTGGGTTTGGTCCTGCTTTGAGCAGGGGGTTGGACTAGATGACCTCCTGAGGTCCCTTCCAACCCTGAGATTCTATGATTCTATGATTCTATGATACCAGACCCTGCACCCCCAGCCCTGAGCCCCCTCCCACACCCTAACTCCTGGCCAGACCCTGCACCCCAACCCTGAGCCCCCTCCTGCACCCTAACTCCTGTCCAGACCCCGCACCCCCAGCCCTGAGCCCCCTCCCGCAGCCTAACTCCTGGCCAGACCCTGCACCCCAACATTTTTCACATTTTTTTTTTAATAAAGGGCTCTTATCCAAAGCGCTTTACAATAGTTCGCTAACGGGACAAACAATATTTGGAGAGATCATTAAGTGTCCGCTGAGACCCCCTGCGATTTTCAGGTGGTCTGTGGAAAAACCAATCACGGTACCTCACTTTATTGTCATTTACTTCCTATGACTTATAGGAGGAGGATGAAGGGGAAAAAAAATGAAAAACGGGGGTGGAGAGGGGAATAAGAGAGAATGGTCTTTTTCTTGGCTGGGCCCCAAGGAGGGGCCCCCAAAATGAAGCTTAGCACAGGGCCCCACGAACTCTAAATCCGCCCCTGAGGGGCACCGGCAGGGCTGGGGGGAGCCCAGGGCTGGGCTAGGAGGGGGCTGTGGGTCGGGACCCCACGGCAGGAAGTCGATTGCTCTCCCCACAAAAAAAGTGCAGCCGCTTACCAGGTCTCCGGGGGGCAGGTTGGGGGGCTGCTCCTGCAGGGGGGGCCCCCGGTCGCACTCCAACTCCATGGCGATTTCCTGGCCCCTCTCCCCCAGCTCATTCTGTCTGAGAGGAGGGAGAATCTCACGGCCCCGCTTGGAGCTCCAGGGCCAGCCCCAGCCCCCAGCCCTGCTGTGCCCCCCAGGGCTGGCCCCAGACCGCAACCCAGCTGTGCCCCCCATGGCTGGCCCCAGACCCCAACCCTGCTGTGCCCCCCAGAGCTGCCCCCAGACCGCAACCCAGCTGTGCCCCCCAGGGCTGGCCCCAGCCCCCACTGCACCCCCCAGGGCTGGCCCCAGCCCCCACTGTACCCCCCCGGGGGCTGGCCCAGACCCCAGCTCCGCTATGCCCCCCAGGGCTGGCCCCAGCCCCCACTGCACCCCCCAGGGCCAGCCCCAGCACCCAACCCCACTGTGCCCCCAACAGCTGGCCCCAGACCTCACTGAACCCCACCCCAGGGCTGTCCCCACCCCCCAACCCCACTGTGCCCCCCACACACAGCTGGCCCCCCTGGCAGCCTCCAGCCCTGCCAGAGCCGGCCCCAGCCCCCAAACCCAATGCACAGCCCCCCCCCCCCCCCCCCACGGCTGGCATGCCAGTAGCCCCAGCCCTTCGAGGGCTAGCCCCAGCCCCCACCCCATGCCTCCCAACTGCCCCCAGCCCCGCAAGGGTCACCCCCAGCCCCCAACCCCACAGACAGCCCCTCCCCCCAGCACCTACCCTGTCCTGCCAGGCCAGCCACAGCCCCCCCACTTCCTGCGCCCCACCCCAGCCCTATCAGGGTTTCCTGCACCTCCACACCCTGATGAGCAAACCCATGCTCTGCCCGGCCCCACCCCCCAAAAGGCCTCACCCACCCCACCCTCCAGAAGGGCTCCCCTTGCCCAGGGAAGGGGAACCCCCCTTTTCTCCCCAGACCAGGCCCAGCCCCTGACCAGGCTGCCCGTGCACAGACCCTGCGAGCTGGGCCGGGGGGAGACCCTGGGCACGGGCCTCCCCAAGCCCCCCCCCGAATCCCCGAGAGGGGACATGCCCCGTGTCCCCCTCTCCCGTACCCCGAGCAGCCCCTTACTTGAGGCTGGTGCTGGTGTAGGAGAAGCCCACGAAGGGCAGGTTCACGCCCAGCGGGGAGCTCTCCAGCACGTCCGACAGCGTCTCCTGGGGGCGACACCGAGGGGGGCCCTGAACTGGGGGGGGGCATGGCTCTGCTCCATGTGCCCCACACAGCTCCAAACTCTGCCGCCCCACACGGCCCTGACACGGCCCTGCCCCACACGGCAGGGCACCCTGCCCCTGCCAGTGCTGGGCCCTGCCCCACACAGCCCCCACACCCCTGCCAGTGAGGGGCCCTGCCCCACACCCCCTGCCAGCACTGGGCAGGTTGCATTTGCCTTGCAAGCAAAAGCCAGACACTGTGTGCATGTGATTCCAGGCTCCATGTGGACACGCGAGAGGGGGGTGTAGGGGGGTGGGCGGGGGTAGGTTTGAGGGGCGGGCAGGGGATGGCTGGGAGGTGGTAGGTGCGGGGGGATGGGGTCTGGTGGGCAGGGGGTGGATGGGGGCTGTAGGTGGGAGCTGGGAGGCAGGGGTGGATGGGGCGGTAGGTGTGGGCTGGAGGGTAGGGGTGGATGGGGGAGGTAGGTAGGGGCTGGGGGCAGGGGGGTGACGGGCGGTAGGTGGGAGCTGGGGGGAAGAGGGTGGATTGGGGCAGTAGGTGGGGGCTGGGGGGATGGGGGCTGGCGGGCAGTAAGGGGGCTGGGGGGCAGAGGGTGGATTGGGGCAGTAGGTGGGGGCTGGGGGGCAGGGGGCTGGCAGGCGGTAGGGTGGGCTGGGGGGCAGAGGGTGGATTGGGGCAGTAGGTGGGGGCTGGGGGGTGGGGGGACTGACGGGTGGTAGGGTGGGCTGGGAGGCAGAGGGTGGATTGGGGCAGTAGGTGGGGGCTGGGGGGCAGGGAGGCTGGCAGGTGGTAGGTGGGGGGCCGGCAGGCGGACAGGGAAGCTCTATGTTGGCTCAGGTGGGAAAGGGACGGGGGGGCTGGGAGTTCATGTTATTTTGCCCCCCCCCCCCCCCCGGGGCAAGCGGCGAGGGCACACCTCAACCTGTAGCAGGGCAGGGGACACCCCCCCCTGGGGGCAGCCAGGGTTTCCTGGGCTCGATCCTCTGGCATCCGGCCCCTCAGCACCAAGGAGAGAAATCAGCGCTGGCTCCAGGACACGGCTGGCGACTTTCCACCCGCTTGGCACGACAGCAAAGGACACGCGAGCCGGGGCAGGTCGCCCCTCCCTGTGCGCAGGTGGGAATGGGCGGGGGGGGGGGGGGGCTCAGTTTAAGGTGGCAGCTGCCCCAGTCGCTGGCCTCAGCTAGTGCAGCCTCAGGGCTGCTCTAACTCGTGCTCTGCCCCATCTGCCCCCTATGGGCCCTGGGGGCAGGGAATAGCCACAGCACAGTGCGCACTGGCCACACCCCAGGGCTGGGAGGGACACCGGGGCGGCCCAAGGTGAGAGGGGAACGCAGCGGGGGAGGGGGCAGCCATGCGGGGCGCGGACCGGGGGGAGGGGCTGAGAAATGAAAGGTCACGTACCCCGCCCCCGCTCACCATGTCCGTCAGGCAGTCATCCACCACGTCGAAGTTGGAGGTGTCGGTGGCGTTGGCGAACTCGGGGGCGAAGGGCGGGGTGAATGCCCGCAGCCCCTCCCAGTCCACGCCGGCGAAGAAGGGGTGCTCCCGGAAGTCCCGCACCCCGTCCGGCCCAGCCGCGTCTCCGGGGGCAGAGCAGCCCTTGGATCAGGGCCCGGGGCGTCATCCGGCACCTCCGGGCGCCGAGAGCGGAAAGTGAAAGTGGTCCTGAAAGGCAGGAGGCGGGGGGGCTCAGGGGAGCTGGGGGGGGACACGGGGGATGCTGGACGTGGAGAAGGGGGGCAGGGCGGGCGGGTGGAGATGGGGGTGCAAGGCACTGGGGCAGTGATGAGGGGCAGAGCACTGGGGGTGGAGATGGGGTGCAGGACACTGGGGTGGAGATTGGGGGCTGGGTGCTGGGGCAGAGATGGGGAGTGGGGGAGCTGGGGCAGGGCTGGGGAAGAGATGGGGGCAGGGTGCTGGGATGGAGATTGGGGGTGGGGGGCTGGGGCAGAAATGGGGGGCAGGGATCTGGGAGTGGAGATGGGGGCAGGGCACTGGGGCAGAGATGGGGGGCAGGATGGGCAGAGATGGGGGCAGAGCACTGGGCAGAGATGGGGGGCAGGGTTCTGTGGGGAGGCGAGGGGATGCCTGGCAGTGGGTGGGGACTAGACGAGACCGTGCACTCCTCCTATGGTCCGGTGCCACCTCCCCGCCCCACTACCCTTCACGCTCCCTCCCTCCCCCCGCACCTTGAAGTGGATGATCTTGCCATAGGTCTCAACGATGGAGTCGGCGAAGAAGGGCGTGTGCCCGAAGAACATCTCGTAGGCGAAGACACCCAGGGACCACCAGTCGCACTCAGTGCCGTACGAGTGGCTCCCGTCCTCCACGGCCTGCAGGATCTCGGGGGACAGGTAATCGGGGGTCCCCACTGCCACCGACGAGCAGATCTGCCGGGGGGGGTGGAGAAGGAGAGGATTCAGCAGGTGGCGGGCACCATTTCGACCCCTCCCCCACTTGTTTTTGGTGCCGCAAGGCCCCTGGCATGCAGGGTCCCTTGGCCCTCCCCACACCGTGTGCTCCTGCATAGAGATGCAGAGCTGCTTCTGCTGACTCACCCGGACTCCCGGACCAGCCGTATCCTAGCTGCTCAGTCCGGGAGCGTGGCAGGGTAAGGCAGAGTGAACTAGCGAGGACAGGGCGCATCCCCACCCCAGCCGTGGCAGAGAGGGGTTTGCCAGTTGGCAGATCTCTGGCGTCATTCGCCTAGGTGCTGTCGCCCGACGCGGCCAGCGGGGGGAGGAGGACGGGGGGTGGCGAGGGCTGCACTCACCGTGCCATCCTCCCGGAGCTTGAGGCAGGAGCCAAAGTCCCCCAGGCGGATGTGCCCGCAGCGGTCGAGCAGGATGTTGTCGGGTTTGATGTCCCTGGGGGACAGACAGAAAGAGGCTGTTGGCGGGGGAATTAGGGAGTCTCCCCCTCACTCCCATGTTCGCTTCCCCCAGGCCTGAGGGGGAACCGGCACAGCACAGCAGTTTGAGACAGGAAGTGGAGGACCATGCTCAATCCCTTCCCCCCCCCCCCCCCCCGAGAAGCCATTGGGGGCCCACATAGCCGGGACGCCGGAGAGAACGTTCCAGCTCCTGCCAACAGCGCCCCAGGCTTGTGAATTCTCCGGACGGCACGTTCAGCAGCAGGGCGCCCCCTAGTGCCAGGCTGGGGCACCACTGCCCGAGGGGAGAGCGCCCCCTCCTGTGCCTTAACCCTGCCCCCTGCAGCACAGCGCCCCCTAGTGCCGGGCTGGGGCAGCACTGCCCGAGGGGAGAGCGCCCCCTCCTGTGCCTTAACCCCGCCCCCTGCAGCATGGCGCCCCCTAGTGCCAGGCTGGGGCACCACTGCCCGAGGGGAAAGTGCCCCCAGTGAGCCCCGCTCCCTGCAGCACAGCGCCCCCTAGTGCCAGGCTGGGGCAGCACTGCCCGAGGGGAGAGAGCCCCCTCCTGTGCCTTAACCCCGCCCCCTGCAGCACGGCGCCCCCTAGTGCCAGGCTGGGGCAGCACTGACAGAAGGGAGAGCGCCCCCTCCTGTGCCTTAACCCCACCCTCTGCAGCACAGCGCCCCCTAGTGCCAGGCTGGGGAAGCACTGACCGAGGGGAGAGCGCCCCCTAGTGAGCCCCGCTCCCTGCAGCACAGCGCCCCCTAGTGCCAGGCTGGGGAAGCACTGACAGAGGGGAGAGCGCCCCCTCCTGTGCCTTAACCCTACCCCCTGCAGCACAGCGCCCCCTAGTGCCAGGCTGGGGCAGCACTGACAGAGGGGAGAGCTCCCCTTCAACCGCCCCTAACGCAGGGTCCTCCCCAAACCCAGGCCCCGGGTCTCCCTCCCCGGCCATCTCCAGCTGGCCTAGGATCTGCCTGTCCGTCTGTCCATCCACCCCGTCTGTCCGATCCACCCCGTCGCTCCATCCCCCCGGGCTAGCCGGAAGCTCTCCGTCCCGTTCCCGTCTCTCCAGCGCTCCTCCCTCGATTCTCACCCCTCCCTCTCCTCAGGGGCCTTCCCCGGCCCCCTCACCTGGCCCTGAACCTTCCCAGGCCTCAGTGGCTCATGTGATTTGGAGCCGGGCCCAGCCGAGATGACTGTGAATCTAGGACAGTGTTTATGGCTGTTCTGGCTCAGGCAGGCGCGTCCGGGCGGCGGGTGGGGGGCAGGGGACGGAGTGGTTGCGAAAGCCAAGGAATCCGACCTCGTTGGGTACCCTAGGACGCTGCCTGGCTGGCCGGGGCCCTGGGCACCGCACGGGGGAACCAGAGGGCATCTGGCGGGGTCTGAGCTCCCACGTGCTCCAGCCTTGGGGGCTGCAGGTTAGGGAGCAAAGGGCCGATCTGATGCTCTGTCCCAACAATTAGCCCCCCCGAGATAAGAGGCAGGGGGTGTCTGGCTAGAGAAGGGGGCCGGGGGAGGGAGAGGGTGTCTGGCTGGAGAAGGGGGATGGGGGAGGCAGGGGGTGTCTGGCTGGAGAAGGGGGGCTGGGGGAGGCAGGGGGTGTCTAGCTGGAGAAGGGGGCCGGGGGAGGCAGGGGGTGTCTGGCTGGAGAAGGGGGGCTGGGGGAGGCAGGGGGTGTCTGGCTGGAGAAGGGGGCCGGGGGAGGCAGGGGGTGTCTGGCTGGAGAAGGGGGCCGGGGGAGGCAGGGGGTGTCTGGCTGGAGAAGGGGGCTGGGGGAGGGAGAGGGTGTCTGGCTGGAGAAGGGGGCTGGGGGAGGGAGGGGGTGTCTGGCTGGAGAAGGGGGCTGGGGGAGGGAGGGGGTGTCTGGCTGGAGAAGGGGGATGGGGGAGGCAGGGGGTGTCTGGCTAGAGAAGGGGGCCGGGGGAGGGAGGGGGTGTCTGGCTGGGGAAGGGGGGCCAGGGGTCTGGCTGGAGAAGGGAGGCAGGGGGTGTCTGACTGGAGAAGGGGGCCGGGGGAGGGAGGGGGTGTCTGGCTGGAGAAGGGGGATGGGGGAGGCAGGGGGTGTCTGGCTAGAGAAGGGGGATGGGGGAGGCAGGGGGTCTCTGGCTGGAGAAGGGGGATGGGGGAGGCAGGGGGTGTCTAGCTGGAGAAGGGGGCCGGGGTGTCTGGCTGGGGAAGGGGGGCCAGGGGTCTGGCTGGAGAAGGGAGGCAGGGGGTGTCTGACTGGAGAAGGGGGCCGGGGGAGGGAGGGGGTGTCTGGCTGGAGAAGGGGGATGGGGGAGGCAGGGGGTGTCTGGCTAGAGAAGGGGGATGGGGGAGGCAGGGGGTGTCTGGCTGGAGAAGGGGGATGGGGGAGGCAGGGGGTGTCTAGCTGGAGAAGGGGGCCGGGGTGTCTGGCTGGAGAAGGGGGCCGGGGGTTCTGGCTGGAGAAGGGGGCCGGGGCAGGCAGGGGGTGTCTGGCTCTAGGCGCTCGGCCCCTGGCCGCATCCCCGGATCTCACCGCGGGTCGGCCCCAGCTGAGCTCCAAGGGGCCGCACTCTGCTGCCCTCCCCCACAGCGCAGGCTGCCCCCTCTGCTCGCAGTGCCACACCCTGCCCCCTGGGGGGCGCCCTACCTGTGCACGTAGCCCAGGCGGTGGATGGAGTCGATGGCCATCACCATCTCGGCCAGGTAGAACCGGGCCATGTCCAGGGGGATGCGGTCCCCGAATTTGCTCAGCAGCGTCAGGAGGTCACCCCCCACGTAGTACTCCATCACCAGGTACTGCGGGGAGCGGAGACGAGGCGTGACAGCGCCCCCGACAGGCCACCTTCGAGGGCAGCCCACCACGGGGGCCAGAGCAGCGGGGGAGAGACTCTGCTGGCGGCGTGGGGGGCTCCTGCCCTCGGAACAACCAGCACCCGCTGTGTTAGCTACACTAGACCCCCTCCCCTCCTAGAGCTGGGGAGAGAACCCAGGAGTCCTGGCTCCCAGCCCCCCCTGCTCCAACCCAGGGCCGGCTCTAGCTCCAAAAAAAAAAAAAAAAAAAAAAAAAAAAGCCGCAGCCAGAGCTGCCACAGAAGCAACAAAACAAAACAAAACCGGCCCTTGAAATGGGCCGCCCCAGGAATGGCCGGAATGCCGCCCCTTCACATGTGCTGCCCCAAGCACCTGCTTCCTTTGCTGGTGCCTGGAGCCGGCCCTGCTCTAACCACTAGACCCCACAGCCCTCCCTGAGCTGGGGACAGAACCCAGGAGTCCTGGCTCCCACCCCCACACCCCCGTCCCGGCCCCCTCAGAGTGCTGTGATCTCAGAGCTGGTGGCGGGAGGTTCGGAAGATGTCTTATTCATAACATCCCAAGTTGGGGCACGAGGTCTCCACTCTGTCCCCTATAGACATGCCAGGCTATAGGGTCTATAGGGTCCAGAGTGGCTGGCCCCCAGTGTGTGTCCCCTATCGAAAACTCAGGCTATAGGGTCCCCATAGAGATCACAGGCCAAGTCCCTATATGGTCTGGAGTGGCTGTTCCCCAGCGTGGCCCCTATGGAGACCCCGGGCTGTCAGGTCTATAGGGTTTGGAGTGGCCCATCCCTAGGCAGGTGGTCTGTGAAGGGGGCAGGGTGGGAAGTGCTGGCAGAAGTGCCCTGCCCCATCCCTGTGTGCTCCCTGCCCCCCATGTTCCCCTCTTTCCCCACCCCCATGTGCCCCATGCCACCCCCCCCTCGTGGGGCCCGGGGACAGCTGCTCACCAGGTAGTTCTCGTCTTGGAAGGCGAAATGCAGCTGGGTGATCCAGCGCTTGTCTCCGTTCACCAGCACGTCCCGCTCCTCACGGAAACAGGACACCTGCCCCCACGGGAGAGAGGCTGAGCCCGGCTGCGGGGGTGGGGGGCCACCTGGGACAGGGGGTAAGAGGGGCCAGCCAGGCTGGGAGCGGGTCTGAGCCCCACAACAGGGCCCCCAGCTCCTTGGGACCCCACAGCGCGGCTTGGGGCGGCTGGGCGGGGGTAACGGAGATGGGGAGATGGGCACGGGGGTGTATGTGTGGCTAGGTGGGGCGATGCCCCGGGAGACGGGGGTGGCTAGAAGGGGCCATGCCATGGGGCGAGGGAGGTGGGAGAGGGCACAGTGCCAAGGGGGTGGGTAGATGGGGCACTCCTACAGCAGGTGGGGACACCGGGCTCTGACGGGGCAGGACTCAGAGAGTCCTGGAGAGCCCGAGGCCAGAAGGGACCGTTGTGACCCCATCTCGTCTGACCCCCTGGATACTCCAGGCCACAGACCTGCCCCACGGTAATTCCCAGGGCAGGTCGTTTAGCAACACCCCCTGCCTTGATTGAAATGTGGCCAGTGCTGGAGAACCCACAAGGCTCCTCGCGAAGCTGTTCCCAGGGTTAATGACTCTCCCTCTTAAAAATTGACCCCGTATTTCCAGTGCCTTCAACTCCCAGCCCCTGGATCATGTCAGACCTTCCTCTGCTAGGCTTGGGAGCCAGGATTCAATATTCGTTCCCCATGTCGGCTCCGATGGACGGTAATAAAGTCCCCCCTTAACCGGCTCTTTGTTAAGCTCAATACATGGCGCCTCTCACTGCAAGGCAGGTTTCCTAACCCTTCGCTCCCTCTCGCGGCTCTTCTCTGAGCCCTCTGCAGTTTATCGGCGTCTCTCTCGAACTGTGGGCCCCAGACCTGGTCCCAGGATCCCAGCAGCGGTCGCACCGGGGCCAAACACTGAGTAAAGTCGCCTCTCGGCTCCTACTAGAGATTGCCCCGGTCATGGCGCTGGGAGACAGGGGGCAGAGCAGGGCCGATGGGGCAGTTCGGGGGCTCTTACCCTGCAGGCCCAGACACAGGGCAGGTCCCGGGGGTGGAGGGCAGAGGATCTGGGACATAGTGCGGGGTGGGGGTTATTGCTGGGGGGCAGCAGACAGATGAAGACACTGTCCGGAAGGAATTAGCAATAGGGCCTGCCATGTGGGGGGGCGGGGGGGCGGGTGACAACTGGGCCATGTTGGGGGGGGGGGCGGGCAGAGATGGGGCACACCCTAGGTGGTGTGTGGCAGCTGAGCTGTGGTAGGGCTGGGCATGCGTGGGGGTTAGTGGCTGAGCCATGCCATGGGGGGCAAGGAGGGGGCACGCCATGGGTTGGGGTTTGTGGCTGAGTCATGCCATGGGGGGCAGGGAGGGGGCATGCCATGTGTGGGGCATGACAGCTGGCCCACGCCATAGTGGGGGGCAGGGAGGGGGCACGCCATGGGTGGGGCTGGGTGGATGAGCGATGCCATGGAGGGCAGGGGTAATGTTCCAAGCCAGGGTGGCCACGGATGGGCACCAGGGAGCGGCACTGGAAAGGGGGCAGCCAAACCTTCAAGGAAGCCCAAGGCCCGTTTGGGAGTAGCCCCCGGCACCCAGCGCCCCCCCAGTGTGACTCGCGCCCCCGACTCACCTCGCCCCGCTTCAGCATGTCCCACTTGTTCATGATCTTCATGGCATACACCTGCGACGTCCTCTTCATCTTCACCACCGCCACCTGTCGTGGGGGGGGACACGGCCCGTGGCTGGCACAGAGACACCCCAGCAGGACAGGGCTGGCTGTCTCAGTGCAGCTCCCAGCAGGAAGAGTGCCCACCCCCGCCCTGGCGCCAGCATCCGCAGCCCGGGGTGGGACGGTCACAGAGTTTGAATAACGCCCCTCTAGGAATCCAGGGTAGGGTTGGGGCGCAGCGGGGTGGGGGGCTGCAGTGCCACCTCCTTGGGGGCAGGGAGCGGGCGGGGCAGAACCTGCCAGCTCCGGGGGGAGGTTATGAAGTGGGTCACTGGTGGGAAATGGGGCTCCCCCTTATCAATCGGCCAGAGGGGCACTGACCACCCCACGCTGCCCAAGATGTAGGGCAGCGACTTGACACCGCTGGGTTCTGTAGCACTCGGTCCCTCTCCAACCCAGCACACCTGGGGATTGAACCCGCAACCTTAGCGGGAAGGTCAGGCCCTGACGCCCTGACTAGACCTTCCTCCCTGGATTGGGCAGGCTAGAGAGAACATAAGAGTGGCCAGACTGGGGCAGGCCAATGGGCCAGTTAGCCCAGTATCCTGACCCTGAAAGTGGCCACTGCCAGAGGCCAGGGAATGACCAGAACAGGGCAATTACCAAGTGATCCATCCCGTCATGCAGTCCCAGTGCCCGCCAGTCAGAGGCTTAGGGACACCCGGAGCATGGGGCTACGTCCCTGCCCGTCTTGGCTAATTGATGGGCCTATCCTCCAGGAACGTGTCTCATTCTTTACTGAACCCACTTGTACTTTTGGCTTTCACAACATCCCCCAGCAGTGAGTTCCACAGGTTGACTGTGCATTGAGTGAATTAGTCGTGCCTTTTGTGTATTACTGACAGTTAGAGCTGGACAAACTTTTCCACCCCGAGCCATTTTTTCTGTGAAAAATGCAGATTGGACAAGCCCAGGACACACTGCGCATTTGTGTCGCCGAAGAGTTTCAGGTGGCCGGGAGGGGCGAGGGGGCGGGGAAGGACTAAAAACAAAAAATCCAGGAAAAAAGGGAAATCAAAAGGTTTCGTTCCACCATTTCCAAAACCAAGCGTTTGCCTTGGAAGCCTCTTTACATTCCCAATTGTCCTTTTCTTTCATTTTGGTTTTTAAACGTCAAAAAAGCTCCAAGCAAAACAAAACCTTTTCTTTGGCCCAGAACGACTCTTTTTTAACTTTGCAAGTCACCAAAAATTGCATTTTCGGCTTGACACAAAACCATGTTTGATGGATCCTTTGGGATCGCCAGCAAATGGACAACACCAGAATGGACAACGCCAGCACTCCCGCGGCTCCCTGGGGCAGGCCTCCGCACTCCGCAGGGGGGTTGGCAGCAGGGGGGCCCGGGGCAGGGGCTGTGTTGACTCAGCCGGACACATGGCAGCTGCGACCCCCATGCACAAGGTCAGCGCTGGGATCCCCGTGCGACCCTGAAGAGGCGTTAACCGGCTGCCTGGCATGCCGGCAACCCCGCGGCCGCGCCAGCTGCTGGCCCGGCTTCCCGGCACGCAGGCCCTTCTCACCTCGCTGAACGCGCCGCGCCCGATCACCTTGAGGATCTCAAAGTCGTCTCGTTGCAGCTGCAATTCCTTGAGCCGGGCGGTCACCGGCTCGGCTGCAGGGGCACAGGGGGGGACACGGGTCAGTAAAGATGTCGGAGGAAGCCATCGGCCCCGTGCACCCCCGTCACCCGCCCCACACAGGCAGCCATCGGTCCTGTACCTCCCCATCCCCCCCACACCCATCCCTGTGCACCCCCCTCACCCGCCCCCCACAGCCATCGGTCATCGGTCCTGTACCTCCCCATCCCCCCCACACCCATCCCTGTGCACCCCCCTCACCCGCCCCCCACAGCCATCGGTCATCGGTCCTGTACCTCCCCATCCCCCCCACACTCATCCCTGTGCACCCCCCTCACCCGCCCCCCACAACCATCGGTCCTGCACCTCCCCATCCCCCCCACAGCCACCCCTGTGCACCCCCCTCACCCGCCCCCCACAGCCATCGGCACAGCATCTCCCCATCCCCCACACAGCCAGCCCTGTGCACCCCCCTCACCCGCCCCCCACAGCCATCGGTCATCGGTCCTGTACCTCCCCATCCCCCCCGCACTCATCCCTGTGCACCCCCCTCACCCGCCCCCCACAACCATTGGTCCTGCACCTCCCCATCCCCCCCACACCCATCCCTGTGCACCCCCCTCACCTGCCCCCCACAGCCATCGGTCCTGCACCTCCCCATCCCCCCCACACCCATCCCTGTGCACCCCCCTCACCCGCCCCCCACAGCCATTGGTCCTGCACCTCCCCATCCCCCCCACAGCCATCCCTGTGCACCCCCCTCACCCGCCCCTCACAACCATTGGTCCTGCACCTCCCCATCCCCCCCACACCCATCCCTGTGCACCCCCCTCACCTGCCCCTCACAGCCATCGGTCCTGCACCTCCCCATCCCCCCCCACACCCATCCCTGTGCACCCCCTCACCCGCCCCCCCACAGCCATCCGTCCTGCACCTCCCCATCCCCCCCACACCCATCCCTGTGCACCCCCCTCACCCGCCCCTCACAACCATCGGTCCTGCACCTCCCCATCCCCCCAACACCCATCCCTGTGCACCCCCCTCAACCACCCCCCACAGCCATCGGTCCTGCACCTCCCCATCCCCCCCACAGCCACCCCTGTGCACCCCCCTCACCTGCCCCCCATAGCCATCGGCACAGCATCTCCCCATCCCCCCCGCACTCATCCCTGTGCACCCCCCTCACCCGCCCCCCACAACCATCGGTCCTGCACCTCCCCATCCCCCCCACACCCATCCCTGTGCACCCCCCTCACCTGCCCCCCACAGCCATCGGTCCTGCACCCCACCATCCCCCCCACACCCATCCCTGTGCACCCCCCTCACCCGCCCCCCACAGCCATCGGTCCTGCACCTCCCCATCCCCCCCACAGCCAGCCCTGTGCACCCCCCCTCACCTGCCCCCCACAGCCATCGGTCCTGCACCTCGCCATCCCCCCCACACCCATCCCTGTGCACCCCCCTCACCCGCCCCCCACAGCCATCGGTCCTGCACCTCCCCATCCCCCCCCCCACACCCATCCCTGTGCACCCCCTCACCCGCCCCCCCACAGCCATCCGTCCTGCACCTCCCCATCCCCCCCACACCCATCCCTGTGCACCCCCCTCACCCGCCCCTCACAACCATCGGTCCTGCACCTCCCCATCCCCCCAACACTCATCCCTGTGCACCCCCCTCAACCACCCCCCACAGCCATCGGTCCTACACCTCCCCATCCCCCCCACAGCCACCCCTGTGCACCCCCCTCACCTGCCCCCCATAGCCATCGGCACAGCATCTCCCCATCCCCCCCCCACAGCCACCCCTGTGCACCCCCCCTCACTTGCCCCCCCCATAGCCCTTGGTCCTGCACCTCCCCATCTCCCCCACACCCATCACTGTGCACCCCCCCACAGCCATCAGTCCCACACCTCCTCATCCCCCCATCCCTGTGCACCCCCCTCACCCGCCCCCTGCCATCAGTCCTGCACCTCCCCATTCCCCACCCCCACCCCCCCAGCCAGCCCTGTGTGGGAGGGTAGAAAGGGGCCCTGGCACTCATGGGGATCCCCCATCCATGCACACCCCTTCTGGGGCTGGTCCCCCCCCCCGAGGTTCCCCTCTCAGGCCCCTCAGTCTCCGGTGGCTGATTGCTTGGTACCGAACGCAGGCCGGGCTCGGGTGCTGGGGGTAAGGTCTAGCTCACGCGCCCCTCTCAGCGCCAGCCCCAGCCATCGAGTGCTTTCATTTCCCCACGGTCTCCTGCCCTGCCGGAGCCCCAAGCGCTCTGGGGCAAATTGAACCGCAATGCAGCCACCTCTGGGGCGGGGCGCAGCAGCTGTGTTAAACGCTCCCACCGCCACGCTGCACAGCAGTTTAGCACGAGGCGTGACAGAGAAGCCGGTGTAACGTGTCAAGTCACAGCCAAAAAAAAAAAAAGGTGGATTTCTTCGCCTGGCTACCTAGCGCCACATGAAATCCTAGGGGAGACATCGGCTGCTGATCTGAGGCCCTAGCTGGAGTTTCCTATCCACACCCCATTCCCCGGCCGTTCTGCTGGGGACGTGGTTCCCAGTCATGTTTCACCAGGGTCGGTGACAACACCAGGGGACCCGGCAGCCAGGAAGAGTGAGCGGTTTTACCCCACGTTCGCTAACACCTGGTGAGACCCGAGTGTGGACAAGACCGTTGGGTTCACACACATTAGCCTGCTGCGGGAAACACAAAGGTGTCTGTCCACACTACGGGGGCAGCCCTGGGCTAGTAGAACTGGAGTGAGCAGACGCTGGGTTTGTTACCCTAGGGCTTGAGTGTCCACACCCGTTGGTAACCCCGTGTTAGGAAGTGTTGAACCGGGGGCCCAACACGGGGCAGCAGCATCTACACTGCAGTACGTGGGCCCGCACCCCACCACAGATATCCCAGACTTCCTAGCGTCCTCCCAAAATGGGGCCACTCTAGCCCTTTGTGGTGCAGGGTAGGAAAACTTGATTGCCCAGAGACAGCCAGCCCGTGGGATTGTGGGATATGTTTGGTGGACTCCCAGAACACAAGTCCAGCGGGGCTGAGTCTACACTGCAGAGCAACAGGTCTTGAACCCTGGGTCCTGGCTTGACTCAGGCTGGGACACTGCTGGGTCCTGGGAGGCTGGATCTGTAGTCCTGGGTTAGCACAGTTTGTGTGCAGCTAGACGGTGGTTTCATTTGGAGCCTGAGTTCGAATCCTGGGCTCACGGGGCAGTGTAGACCTATCCTGGGAGGGGAGCCTGGAGCGGCTAATGTGTGGGAAAATGATAAGCCGCCCTTGTCCGTGTAAAGATTTTAGCGGGTGTTCAAAAAAGCCCCTTTGTCGCTAGTGTGGACGCAGCGCTGGAAACGGCACTGAACTGGGGGCAATGATAACACCGGATCTACCCGGGGCTCCATTGACTCCGGTATCCCGCCTCCGGCCACACCGGATCTACCCGGAGCTCCATTGACTCCGGTATCCCGCCTCCGGCCACACCGGATCTACCCGGAGCTCCATTGACTCCGGTATCCCGCCTCCGGCCACACCGGATCTACCCGGGGCTCCATTGACTCCGGTATCCCGCCTCCAGCCACACTGGGGGGGAGGGCACGGCACACTCCTAACAAGCTTTGGGGGCGGTAACGATCGCTCACTGCTAACGCTCGCCCGTGCTCCCTGCCCGCAGCTGGGTCGAGAACCCAGGAGTCCGGACTCCCCCCTCCCCCATGCTCTAACCACTAGACATTCTGAGCCCCAGTTCTGCCCTGTAGGAAGCAAGGTCAGGGGGCCGAGGTGCCCTCAACCCGGCACTCGGCCGCCCTCCATCGCCGCCAGATGATGCTTTGGACACAGAAGTTTGAAAATAGCCAGAGGTCTGAACTGGGGCGGGGACCGGGGCGGGGAGGGGGTGCGAGATGCAGCCAGGCGAGATCCAGAGCTAAATCCGGAGCTAAATCCGTCCCCTTTGGCTGGGCAAGTGGGGGCAGGTCGTGACGGTCTATTAATATCAGAGAGTGTAAACACTGCGGCAGGCAGGGAGGGGGATTGTTTGGGGAAGTGGAATGGGGAGGGTCTGGCACCCTGGCCATGCCTGGCACCGCGGGAGAGACAAGGCAAGGCCGGCTCTGCGGACAGGCAGCCTCGCCCGCGGGCGCGGAGGGCATCCCTGGGGCAGATGGGCAGCCAGGAGCGGTCTCCCTCTGGGGCCCTGCGGGGTGGGCAGGAATCCGGGCCGGATCCGAGCTCAGCGAGCTCAGAACCCCACTAAAACCCCTGTAGCTCAGGCTGAGTGACTCAGCGCCCGCTTTGCCAGCCGCCACCCTCCGCGTCCCCCGGGCCCAGATCCCCCTCCTGGCTGACGGCAAGGCAGCAGCCCCCTCCCTGGGTGCCCCGAATAATCTCTCCCTGCCACGCCACGCATGCCCCTCCACACCCACAGCGCCCCGAACACCCCTCCAACCCCACAGCGCCCCGCATGCCCCTCCACACCCACAGCGCCCCGAACGCCCCTCCACCCCCACAGCGCCCCGCATGCCCCTACAACCCCACAGCGCCCCGAAAGCCCCTCCAACCCCACAGCGCCCTGCATGCCCCTCCACCCCCACAGCTCCCCGAACGCCCCTGTCCCTGCCACGCCACGCACGCCCCTCCACACCCACAGCGCCCCGAACGCCCCTCCACACCCAGAGTGCCCTGAACGCCCCTGTCCCTGCCACACGCCACATGCTCCACAGGCCGCAACTTCCTAGCGAGACGATGAAAAAAACCTCATGGAAAAATGGAGCAGAGCCAGCAGGGCTCTGGGTCCGACCCGCTCGCTTTAGAGACACCTAAAAAATCTAGTGGTTAGAACGGGGGGCTGGGAGTCAGGACTCCTGGGTTCTCTCCCCAGCTCTGGGAGGGGAGTGGGGTCTAGTGGTTAGAGCAGGGGGGGCTGGGAGCCAGGACTCCTGGGTTCTCTCCCCGGCTCTGGGAGGGGAGTGGGGTCTAGTGGTTAGAGCAGAGGGTCGGGGAGCCAGGACTCCTGGGTTCTATGCTTTGCTCTTTGACAGCCCCTCCCTGTGCCCCACTCTCCCGCTGGTGGCAATGAAGGGGGAGAGCCAGGAAGAGGAATTATAACTATCACGCCTGCACCACTGAGCCCTGGCGGGGATCAGGGTCCCATCGCGCCAGGCGCTGCACAGACCCGGGAGGGGCAGAGACCCGGCCCTGCCCTGCATGCCGAGGGCTGCCCCCCACCAAGGCCTGGCACTGGGAGGAGAGCAGTGGCCAGCAAAGCTTTAATGAAGACATGGGGCTATTTTTGGACACTTCAGCCCCCGCCCCCCCTCGGTGGGGGAGGATGCAGCTTTGCGGGAGGCCTTGGAGCGCTGACAGGATCCCCCCCACCCCCTCCGCCCCTTCCTCCAGCTCCTATTTCGGGCCGCGGCCGGGTTGGGAATCTGGGCTCGCTGCGATTCTCAGATTCCAGCCGGGCCTAGGCGGGGCTCGCGCCTGGGGCGGAAATTCCTGCGCCTGAAACTTTCCATATACAAGCTCCGGCCTGGAGGGGCTACACCGCCACCCCCCCCCAGCTTCCCACCCTTGCTAGTGTATCATGGCGCCCCCCCCCCACTCTCCACCCCCACTAGTGCACCACAGCGCCCCCCCCCCCAGCTCCCCCTCCATCCCCCTGGTCCCCAACCCTGCTAGAGAACCAATCCCCCACCCCACTCTCCACCCCCGCTAGTGCACCACAGTGCCCCTCCAGCTCCCCGTCCATCCCCAGATCCCCACCCCCACTAGTGCACCATGGCGCCCCCCCCACTCTCCACCCCCACTAGTGCACCAAAGCACCCCCCCAGCTCCCCACCCCCACTAGTGCACCAAAGCACCCCCCAGCTCTCCACCAGTGCACCACAGCACCCCCCCCAGCTCCCCCTCCACCCCCCAGGAGTCCACCTCAGCTCCCTGTCCCCACTAGTACACCACAGCCCCTCTAGCTCCCCACTTGCCAGTACACCACAGCCCCCAGCTCTCCCCCACCCCCAGCTCCCCCCACTAATACACCACATCCCCCCAGCTCCCCTTCCCTGCCCCCAGCTGTGCTGCTCCAGGAGTTTACCAGGGTCCCCCCAAGGTATGACAGAGCCACTGACTATTGTAGCCACACACTGGCCCCCAGACCACGGGGTCAGCAGGGCCTGACCGGAGCACTGGTTAGATCACGCTCCCCTCCCAGCGCTGAGCCAGAACCCAGGAGTCCTGGCTCCCAGCCCCCTGCTCTAGCCACTAGACCCCACTCCCCTCCCAGGAGCTGGGGGTAGAACCCAGGAGTCCTGGATCCCAGTCCACCCCCCTGCCCCCGCTCTAACCACTGAGCCCTACTGCGGCTTTGTAAACTTCATGGCCCATCCTCATTCCTTCCCTTCACTGAGAAGAGTGTGGGGGGAGCTCCCAGCTACTCCAGTCCCGGCCTCTCCCAGCAGGGGGCGCTGTGGGGAGCGGGGCAGGAGCTGGCTGTGGGGGGAATCTCCCAGCTACTCCAGCCCCGGCCTCTCCCAGCAGGGGGCGCTGTGGGGAGCGGGGCAGGAGCTGGCTGTGGGGGGAGCTCCCGGCTACTCCAGCCCCGGCCTCTCCCAGCAGGGGGCGCTGTGGGGAGCGGGGCAGGAGCTGGGTGTGGGGGGAGCTCCCGGCTACTCCAGCCCCGGCCTCTCCCAGCAGGGGGCGCTGTGGAGAGCAGGGCAGGCGCTGGCTGTGGGGGGATCTCCCAGCTACTCCAGCCCCTGCCTCTCCCAGCAGGGGGTGCTGTGGGGGGGGGGCAGGGGCAGGGAAAGCTTCCCCAGGCAGGAGGCAGGGCATTGCTCTGATATTAAGGCCGCTGGGGGGTGCTGGATCCCGCTCCCCTGAGCTGGGCTTTGCTGGGTCCCCGTAAGCAGCGGGGCCTGGGCCTGTGTTTAGCCTGGCACTGAGCTCCCAGCGCAGAGCGAGGGGCGGGGGGGGCAGTGGCGAGAGCAGCCGGCCTTTTATGGCATTGCACAAACTCCCAGCACGCAGGCAACAAATCCCCCCGTGGCAGCACATGGCGCAGGCCGGGCCCGGGGGCAGGGGCGGCTCTGCCAGCCTGTCCACATAAGGAGCGGATCCAGCGGGGCTGGCGGGGTGGCCGGCGGGCGCTGCCAAAAGCCAGTCTCTTGCCGCCGGGATCCCGCTTGGGGACGAGGCTGGCGGGAGCCTTCCGGCTCTGGTGCGGTGAACTTCCAGGCAGCAGTGACCCCAGCGCTGCGGGCTTCCCCGCAACAGTGCCCCGTCAGCACAGAGCTGGGGGGGGGGGGGGGGGGCTCTAGTGCTGCGAGCTTCCCCACAGCAGTGCCCCATCATCAGCTGAGTCGCCCCTGGCCAGTGGGGCTTGGAAGGGAACCCACCATCCTGGGGCAGAGACCGCGGGATCCCCCGTGGAGCGAGGCCCAAAGACTGGCCATTTCCCGGCTGGAGGGAGGGGTTTGGTGGGTCCCAACCCTGCCACCGAGCCCCAGCTCAGCCCCACAAGGGCTCCCCCTAGAGGCGGGAGAGGGGAGCTCAGCCTGCAGCCCGTTCAGGCATCGGCATCTCTGGGGGACCAGTGTCGGGTGCCCACAAAAGCTCCCCAGTAACCCCATTCCTCCTCCTCTCGCTGCCACCCGGCAGCGCCGGGCGGCTGATACACACCCGCTGTACCCCACCCCAGAGCTGGTTGCAATTTTCATTCCTTGAACACCTTCTGCCTGAGCGCCTGGCTGCTTTCTCCAAAGGTTGATTGGTGTCACCGGCGCCATTGTCCCAACAGGAAACCGAATCCCAGAGCAGGGAAGTGCATCAACCCAGTGACAGAGTCAGGAATCGAACCCGGGAGTCCTGGCTCCCAGCCAGGGAGAGGAGTGGGGTCTAGTGGTTAGCGCCGGGGGGGCTGGGAGCCAGGACTCCTGGGTTCTGTCCCCAACTCTGGGAGAGGAGTGGGGTCTAGTGGTTAGAGCAGGGGGGCTGGGAGCCAGGACTGCTGGGTTCTGTCCCCAGCTCTGGGAGGGGAGTGGGGTCTAGTGGTTAGAGCGGGGAGGGGGCTGGGAGTCAGGACTCCTGGGTTCTAGTCTCTGCTCTGCCACAGCCCATAGTCAACTCCCTTCCCCTCTCTGTGACCCAGCAGTCCTGGCTCCCAGCCCCCCTGCTCTAACCACGTGACCCCTCTCCCCTCCCACAGCTCGGAAGAGGGCCCAGGAATCCTGGCTCCCAGCCCCCTGCTCTAACCACGTTACCCTTCTCCCCTCCGACGGCTGGGAAGAGGACCCAGGAGTCCTGGGTGCCAGTCCTGTTCCATAATCCTGAGCAGGGCTAATGTGCTTTGAAGTCTCCAGGCCGGAGAGATTCAATAGAGAACAGGGGCAATGCCAGCTGCCTTTAGATACAACCTGTGCCCCTTCTCTCAGCTGCCTCCGGGGGACCCCATCACTGCCTGGCCAGGATGCCAACCCCTGGGGACACGGGCTGGGCTCTGCCCAGACTCCCCCCTCCCCGGGACAGCTGGCATGCCCGCGCCATGAGGCTCCATCAAGGCTGAACAATAGCAGCTGTGTGATGCTAATGGGGTCTGGAATGCACCAGGCCTGGCTGGGAGGGGATGCGCGGGGGGGGGGGGGGGGGGGGAGCCAGGGGCTGGGGCTTCTTGTCGAGGGAGCAGGGGAGAGGGAGCACAGTGAGGGGCACAAGAGAGAGTGTGTGGGGGGGTAGCTGGCCTTGAGACTTCAGAAAACATTGGGGGTCAGTTTGGGTGGAGATCAGCAAGCTGGTTTTTGGGGGGAACCCCAGGGCTGGGCTGGCAGGGGGCTGCGGGTCAGGACTGAGGGGCATCGGCAGAACTGGGGACGGGGGGCGGGGCAGGATGGGGACAGCAGGGGGCTGCCCCCCGGGCTATGAGTCTTTTCCTTTTCAAGGCATCACCTGACAGTTGCAAGATGCCTCCACTTCAGAAGACAACGCCCCTGTTACCCCCCCAGTCCAGCCCCCACCCCGCCCCGCCCCCGCTCTTCCAGCCCTCCGCCCATGCTCCTCGGCCTACATCCTGCCTTGTGGTTGAGGGGTGAGGACTCAGGCCCCCTGGGATCTATTCTCAGCCCTTGGATCGCAGGGCACATGTCCAGGACGCCTGGGTTCTCTGGTTGTCCTGTGGCCTCTCCGGGCCTCCTCATCCACATCTCATGGAGGGAGAAGCCAGCCCCACCCCCAGCTCTGCAACCGGCTGGGAGAACGGGGCAGACAATTCTCCTTAGTCCAGTCACGGGCTGAGCCAGAGCCCAGCCCAGGCTCCCCAGCTAAACTTTCCCAGCTGAAAACACGCTGCCCCACTCCCCTCCTGGCTTCCCCCCCCCCCCCCCCGCTCTAACCACTAGGCCCCACTCCCTTCTCAGCGTTGGGCAGAGAACCCAGGAGTCCTGGCTCCCAGTTCCTCTCCTGGCCTAACCCCTGGGTCTGCCCCAGGATGTGGGGGGAGGGGGAGGGAGCGGGGCTGCTGCCTGCTGGGCTCGGCCATCCCCTCTGCCCCCGGCGCCTGAGAACTTGGTCACGGCCCTGCCTGGTACCTCCTGCAGGCAGTTCCCTAGAGTGGCCGCCTGAGCCAGCCTGTCCCCCGCCCGCCCGGGGCAGAGCCAAGGAGGGGAGGTCTAGGGAATTATGGGCACCCCTGCTCTAGGCAAGCCCCTCCCCCCCAGAACTCCACCCTGCCCAGGAACAGAACCCCTGGGGTCCTGACTCCCCCCCACACACGAGAGGTGTCGACCTCACCTGAGGTCAGTAATGAACCTTCCCTGCCCTCCCCATTCACTGCTGCTGGAGGGAAAGTGAGTCACAGAGAGGGGAAAGGAGTTGACTATGGGCTGTGGCAGAGCAGAGACTAGAACCCAGGAGTCCTGAATCCCAGCCCCCTCCCCGCTCTAACCACTAGACCCCACTCCCCTCCCAGAGCTGGGGACAGAACCCAGGAGTCCTGGCTCCCAGCCCCGGCCCCCTGCTCTAACCACTAGACCCCACTCCCCTCCCAGAGCTGGGGACAGAACCCAGGAGTCCTGGCTCCCAGCCCCCCACCCCTGCTCTAACCACTAGACCCCACTCCTCTCCCAGAGCTGGGCACAGAACCCAGGAGTCCTGGCTCCCAGCCCCCCACTGCTCTAACCACTAGACCCCACTCCCCTCCCAGAGCCCTCAGCACCAGCCAGTGTTCTTGGCCCGGCTGCCCCTTCTCCATCCCCTGGGAGCCTCGAACACTGACTGGGCAGCAGGGCCCGAGGGAGGCCTGGATTTGGAGCAGTCCCGAGAAGGTGCTGCTCCCCCCCCCCCCCCCCCCGCCGCCAAGGGAACCGCCCCTGGTGAGGCTCCATCCCCATGGGCGGGCCAGGGGCTGGGAGCTCACAGGTCGACTTGGAACTGAGCTGAGAGTCCAACAAACTCGCTTCACACGTTGGGGGGCGGGGTATCGGCCAGGGCCAGATTGGAAGCACGGGGGGACCCTTCCCCGGACATCCAGTGGCCGCCCGTCCGATGTGGTGATACCAGGCCGGCGTCCCCCCAGCATGGATCCCACAGGCTCCCCGCCCTGCCCTGAGCCCCATCCCACGCATGATCTGTGGGGCTCGGGGCTCCTGCCACCGCCCCACGGCATTGGCTTCAGGCAACCAGAATTTCCACAGACACCCCCAAGCTGGACCCCCGAGAGAGCTCGGATCCACAACACCCGGGCGCCCCCCTTCCAGGCCGAGCCAGACACCGCCCCCCCCCCCCAGGACACGTGGGGATGGCTTGGACCCCCTTGTCACTGGGCACTTGTCGCTGATTTCACTGGGGGGATCTCGAGACAGACCCCCCTGGCACCTGAGGGACTCGCCCCACACCTGGGAGCCTTCTCCCCAGCACCCGAGCCATTCGCCCTCCTGCTGTGCCCAGAGGGTGAGGGGGCAGGGACAGCGGGCTCATGCCCCACTTCCGCCCCCCCAGTGGATTGCCCAGTGCCCTGGGGTCTGCTGGGGTGACTCATTGGCTCTTTCCCATAAGTCGGGGGTCGGGGGGGGGCAGGGCAGGTTTATCTTTGTTCCTGGCCCACCCCTGGGCCAGGCCCTGAGGGGCCTTAGGGGAGATGCCAAGGAAAATGCTGCCAAGAATGTGAGACCCCCCTCCTGCCCTCCCAAACTCATGACACTGTCTGGCCACCAGCCTCCCCTCCCCATGGCCTGACAGGCATCCCCAACTCATCACAGCACCTACCCATCCCCCTGCATCATCACCCCACTGAGCTGCGTGCCCCCCTGATATGCCACCCTGGCCAGGGAGGAACCCAGGTGTCTGGGGTGGGGGAGGGGTGGCCAGGGAGGGACCCAGGTGTGCGGGGCATGGGGGGGTGGTGGCCAGGGAGGGACACAGGTGTCCAGGGAGTGGGGGAGGGTGGTTGCCAGGGCGGGACCCAGGTGTCCAGGGAGGGACCGAGGTGTCCGAGGCGTGGGGGGCGGCCAAGGAAGGACCCAGGTGTCCGGGGTATGGCAGGGGGTGGTACGACCAGGGAGGGACCCAGGTGTCCGGGGCGCGGGGTAGGGCCAGGGAGGGACCCAGGTGTCCGGGGCAGGGCCAGGGAGGGACCCAGGTGTCCGGGGCAGGGCCAGGAAGGGAGTCCAGGGACCCAGGTGTCCGGGGCGCGGGGCAGAGCCAGGGAGGGACCCAGGTGTCCGGGGCAGGGCCAGGGAGGGACCCAGGTGTCCGGGGCAGGGCCAGGAAGGGAGTCCAGGGACCCAGGTGTCCGGGGCGCGGGGCAGAGCCAGGGAGGGACCCAGGTGTCCGGGGCAGAGCCAGGGAGGGACCCAGGTGTCCGGGGCGCGGGGCAGAGCCAGGGAGGGACCCAGGTGTCCGGGGCGCGGGGCAGAGCCAGGGAGGGACCCAGGTGTCCGGGGCAGGGCCAGGGAGGGACCCAGGTGTCCGGGGCAGGGCCAGGAAGGGAGTCCAGGGACCCAGGTGTCCGGGGCGCGGGGCAGAGCCAGGGAGGGACCCAGGTGTCCGGGGCAGGGCCAGGGAGGGACCCAGGTGTCCGGGGCAGGGCCAGGAAGGGAGTCCAGGGACCCAGGTGTCCGGGGCGCGGGGCAGAGCCAGGGAGGGACCCAGGTGTCCGGGGCAGAGCCAGGGAGGGACCCAGGTGTCCGGGGCGCGGGGCAGAGCCAGGGAGGGACCCAGGTGTCCGGGGCGCGGGGCAGAGCCAGGGAGGGACCCAGGTGTCCGGGGCAGAGCCAGGGAGGGACCCAGGTGTCCGGGGCAGGGCCAGGAAGGGAGTCCAGGGACCCAGGTGTCCGGGGCGCGGGGCAGAGCCAGGGAGGGACCCAGGTGTCCGGGGCGCGGGGTAGGGCCAGGGAGGGACCCAGGTGTCCGGGGCGCGGGGTAGGGCCAGGGAGGGACCCAGGTGTCCGGGGCAGGGCCAGGAAGGGAGTCCAGGGACCCAGGTGTCCGGGGCGCGGGGCAGGGCCAGGGAGGGACCCAGGTGTCCGGGGCGCGGGGCCGGCCAGGGAGGGGCCCGGCGAACTCACCCCAGCGCAGGAACTCCGCGATGTATTTCTCGCGGGCCAGGGGCGAGGCGCCCAGCTCGTGGGAGACGCAGAGCAGCAGGTCCAGCAGCGCCTCCAGCCCCAGGACGCTCCGGTCCAGCGCCAGCGCCTCCAGCCGCTTCAGTCGCACCTCGGCGGACATCGCGGCCGCTCGTGGGGCGGGGGCACGGACGCGAGCCCGGCGGAGAGGGGGGGTCGGCGGAGCCCGGGCCCCCTCCCACCCTCGCCTCCAGCCGCGCGCGCCGAAGCCACGGGGATGGGCGCCCGGCTCAGCGCCCCCTGCCCCGGATCGGGCTCATCGCAGCCCCCGGCCGGCCCCTGTCCCCCCCGCGGCGCCCCGAACCTCGCCGGCCTGGCCGCGGCACCCTGCGCCCTGCTCCGGGCTGGCAGCGCAGCGCAGCGGACGGAGCCGCCCCGGGCCAGGGGGCGGGGGCTGGCGGGGCCGCACCCACTGCCCATGTACCGCTCCCGGAGGGGGGGGGGGGCGCTTAACCCCTTCCCTGCCGCCGCGCCCGCCCCGGAGCCAGCCTCCCCCCACCCGCCGGCTGGGCACCCTCCCCGCCAGGGGCCGGCCCGTCCGTCCGTCCATCCCGCGTCCACCCTCCCCGCCAGGGGCCGGCCCGTCCGTCCATCCCGCGTCCACCCTCCCCGCCAGGGGCCGGCCCGTCCGTCCGTCCATCCCCCGTCCACCCTCCCCGCCAGGGGCCGGCCCGTCCGTCCATCCCGCGTCCACCCTCCCCGCCAGGGGCCGGCCCGTCCGTCCATCCGCCATCCACCCTCCCCGCCAGGGGCCGGCCCGTCCGTCCGTCCATCCCGCGTCCACCCTCCCCGCCAGGGGCCGGCCCGTCCGTCCATCCCGCGTCCACCCTCCCCGCCAGGGGCGGCCCGTCCGTCCGTCCATCCCGCGTCCACCCTCCCCGCCAGGGGCCGGCCCATCCGTCCATCCCCCGTCCACTCATCCGTCAGTCTGTCCGTCCTACACACACCCATCTACCCATCCATCCGTCCCAATTCATCCATCCCCGGACAGCTCTCTGTCCATCCCCTTGTACACCCTCCCCGTCTGTCCATCCATCCATCCCCGGACACAGCTCTCTGTCCATCCCCCTGTACACCCTCCCCATCCATCCATCCATCCCTGGACACAGCTCTCTGTCCATCCCCCTGTCCACCCTCCCCGTCTGTCCGTCTCACCCACACCCATTGACCCGTCCGTCTGTCCCCATCCATCCATCCCCGGACACAGCTGTCTGTTCACCCCCCTGTACACCCATCCTCCCATCTGTCCCCATCCACCTGTCCGCCCCTCCGTCCCCCGCACACCCATCCTCCCGCATCCTCCCGTCCGTCTGTCCCCATCTATTCATCCACCCACCCATCCATCCCTAGACACAGCTGTCTGTCTACTCTCCTATACACACTTCCTCCCATCCATCCACCCATTTTATCCATCTATCTATCCATCTGCACACACCTAGCCATCCATCCCCAGACACCCACCATCCATCTGTCCATCCCCATAAACCCTCATCTAGTCCATCCATCCCCAGACACCACATCATCTAATCTAATCTAATCTAATCTAATCTAATCTAATCTATCTATCTATTCCCATACACCCCATCTATCTATCTAATCTATCTATCTATCTATCTATCCCCACTCCCATCCCCATGCCTTTATCCATCTAGCTCACTCGCTCTCAGTTAACCCTTCAGGGCTCCATTCTCCCCTGCTGCCCCCACACGGTGGTGAGACCCCTCAGTGGAGCGGAGGCAGAGTGGGCTGGTGAGTGGCATTAAGAGGTCGGTGCCTGGGCCCCTCTGTGTGGTCGGGCAGTGTTAATCCCCGCCCCCCCAGCCGTACACAACTGAATAGGGGGCCGTGAGAAGGAGAAATGATATTGCATTATAGAATAGAACCCAGGAGTCCTGGCTCCCAGCCCCCCCTGCTCTAACCACTAGACCCCACCCCGTCCCAAAGGTGGTGATAGAAGCCAGGAGAGAGGAGGTTTGGCCAGCTAGCCAGGTCTGGCACCAGCCGCTTCAGAGGAAGGAGCGGAACCAGCTCTAGTGGGCAGCGCTGGGAGAACTGGCCCAGGGGACGTTACCTCCCCCCTCCCCCGCGGCTGAGTGACAGGGCCCTTCTCTTATTAACCCTCCGTAGTGTCGCTCTGCTTGTCACGTAAACAGCCGCGCCGCGATTTGGATCCTGCTCAGCTCCGGGGGCTCCGCCATCCAGTGGCTGTGAGTTCCACAGGCCCATTGTGTAACCAAGTCCTTTCCTGGTCTCATTCTAGATGGGTTTTCCATTCAGCGTCGCCACACGCCCCTCGTCCTTGTGTGGTGGCTCATATCGCAGCACCTTTCTCTGCCCCATGCCTGGGTCCTCCTCCTGCCCTCAACCTCTGCCCTAAATGGTCACAGGACGATACGGCTTGCCAGACTGGATCTGACCCCCAGGTCCCTCTACCCTGGGAAACTGCCTCCAACAGCGGCTGGCTCCCGATGGAGACGCAAAACAGCTTCTTTGACCCTAGTAGCCGGAGCTTACCTGAGCCTGAAGCTTGTGGTTTTTATCTCCCTTCCGAAAAGTGTTCGCATCAGCGGTTACAACTGGGAATAGAGTTGGGATCCATCCTCCCGCTTGGAATCTTGTGACCCTCTTGGCCTCAGCGATTTCATGGGGCCGGGAGTTCCGCAGGCTAATCCCGTCTTGTGCAGCCGCATCTTTCCTTTCGTTGCTTTGGCATTTGCCCCTTTTTGAGTTCACGGACTGCCCCCTTGTTCGTGTGCTCTGCGGCGGGGTAAGCAGAAGCCCCCAGCCTCCCGGGCACGACATTACAGACCTACCCTGTGCCCTCATCTTCGTCCTTGGGCTAAGAAGTCACAGCCTTCGAGTCACACTCCAATTTGCCCTAGGTTAACTCTGAACCTGCCCTGGGCCGTGGGACATGAGGTGACCCCCACAGCCCAGGGCATTGAGACAGGGAGGCCCCTTGGTTCACAGAACATGGGATGATTTTGCCCAGGGTTCATGTCAAGGTGGGGAGCGGGGGGGTAGCTGAGCACAGGCCTCCAGGAGCTGGGAGCCCTGCCTGAATCGGGGCCTAATGGCTAGACGTGGGGAGCTGACAGAGGTCAGTCTGGGCCCGGCCTTGCAGCCAGGGTGGGGCGGGCAGCCTAGAATGCACGTGCCCAGCCGCGCCCCTTGGGCAGAGCGGCACAACGGGATCCCGGCAGGTGCAGGGGGGCTGGGAAAGGGCAAGAGCAGAGTAAAAATAGCCCCCCACCTGCTATGAGCAGCAGGCCCCCAGGGAGATGCAATGCAGCAGCCTGGGAGGTGCTATTGCCCAGTCCTGCCTTGCTGGGTTCCTCAAGCGAAGCAGAGCCAGGAACAGGTGGGGAGACCCAGGAGGGCTGGTGTTTGGCTGGGGGGAGGGGGCTGCTGGGTTTTGGAGGCTCCTAGTTTTAGCCAGCAGGAAGAGGAGGGGGCACAGCTACATAATCTCATGCTTCTTTTGTGGACGTATGCTGGGGCTAGAACCCAGGAGTCCTGGCTCCCAGCCCCCTGCTCTAACCACTAGACCCCACTCCCCTTCCAGAGCTGGGGCTAGAACCTAGGAGTCCTGGCTCCCAGCCTCCTGCTCTAACCACTAGACCCCACTCCCCTGCCAGAGCTGGGGCTAGAACCTAGGAGTCCTGGCTCTAACCACTAGACCCCACTCCCCTGCCAGAGCTGGGATAGAACCCAGGGGGTTGGGGGTTCACACCGTAGGCTACCCCCTCTCCGGCCTGCTAGAGAGAGTACCCAGGGTGTACAGGGCGGGCGGCAATGCCTGACCCCCACCCCTTCCCCTGCAGCAGCAGTGCCCCCCTGCGCCCTTCGGAGGAATTGCAGGCTCCCCAGCTCCATTAAAGTCCTGGCCACCAGAGCTCACTTCCCTGGCCTTGCATCTGCTGTGGGACCTCCCCCCACCCCGCAAGGGCATCAGAACGGGAGGGCCTGGCAAGGAGACCACGGAGGAGCGAGGTGACTTTTTTGCATCTGCTTCTGGTGCCAGGCAGGGACCTACCGGGACATGATCAGGATTTGAACTAGGGCCCCTCTGATCTCAGGAAGGGGGGTCATAGGGCTGCCCATCACTGCCGTGTCTGGGCACCTTCCCTGTAACCTCAATAGCAAAGTCCCCTTGCATCCCACAGTGTCCCCAGGGCGAGACCCCTCGGGGCTGGGTGTGTGAGTTCTGTTCATTTACTCACTGCTCCAGGGTGATTTGTTTCAGGGGTTTTATTACTGGCAGGGGCAATGCTGAGGTTTGGGGGAGAAGGGGCAGTATGTTGGGAAGGGGGCAGTGTGGAGGGAAGGGGGTCAGACACACAGTGAATGAGATTGGAGCCCCATCGCACTGGGCGCTGCCCAGACACAATGACCGAGATCAGGGCCCCGTCGGGCCGGGCGCTGCCCAGATACACAGTGACCGAGATCAGGGCCCCGTCGGGCTGGGCGCTGCCCAGACGCAATGATTGAGATCAGGGCCCCATCAGTCTGGGCGCCACCCAGACACACAGTGACCGAGATCAGGGCCCCGTCGGGCCGGGCACTGCCCAGACACACAGTGACCGAGATCAGGGCCCCGTCGGGCCGGGCACTGCCCAGATACACAGTGACCGAGATCAGGGCCCCGTCGGGCCGGGCGCTGCCCAGACACACAGTGACCGAGATCAGGGCCCTGTAGTGCCGGGTGCCGCCCAGACACACAGTGACAAAATTGGAATAAATGGGCCAATCCCAGCGTGGAGGGTGGTCACTAGTGGGCATCCCAGGGAGCTGTGCTGGGATAGGTTGTGGTTTCTTCCATCTAGTCACAGTTTGGGAAGGGGTGAGCTGGTGGTACCATTTTCGGATGAGTCCGGACAATGTAGGTCCCAGGGCGGGGTGCACGGCTGGGGGCGGGGGGCGGCTGATCCATCCAGAGGAGCGTGAGGCGGGAAGGGGCAGTGGAAGTAACTCACCCGTGCTGATGGGCATCCTAGTCTATGGAAATGGCTCAGGGGAAACCTCTGAGAATCAAACCCAGAGTGTTTCAGAGCTGGGACAGAGCCCGGAGTCCTGGCTCCCATCCCCCACACCCCACTGCCCTCCCAGAACTGGGAATAGAACCCAGGAGTCCTGTCTCCCATACCCCCACCCCCCTCTAACCACTAGGCAGTGCACTTCCCTGCATACCTCTCATGGGCGTCTCGCACATCTGCAGCAGCTCAGGCTTATCCCTTGTGGGGGGAGGGGCGGGGGGGGGTGTTGGGAGAAGCAACGTGGGCCTAAAGCGGATGGGGAGGGGCTGATTCCCCTCTCCTGACTCCCTGGGAGCTTTCACGGCTCCTTTCCTTGGCACTGGGTGCTGCCCATGGGGCTGGGGTGTGAATCCTGGCACTGGTGCCCAGGTTTGTCAGGCCCTGCCCATGGGGCTGGGTGTGAATCCTGGCACGGGTGCCCAGTGCGTCGGGTGCTGCACTGGATCCCAGGCTCTCGGTTGGCCTGAGGGGCCGGCACTGCTCCGAGGAAGCTCACAGCCTTGGAAGAGCCCACCTTTGCTTGTTACAAGCACAGGCCAGACACTGGCCCTACAAATGACTGGGCTGGAGCAGAGGGTGAAGCCCTTCTCAGCCGAGGCCTCAGCCAGTGTGTGCCAGGCGGGCAGGTCTCTAAGCCCAGCTGCCACTGAGCTGTCCCGCTCAGAGGCACCTGCATTGTGCACCAGCTGCTCCCCCACCCTGTGCCCAGCACCAGGCTGACCGGGGCGGCAGCAGGTGGGACGGAAGCGGTGAACCCTGAGCCCCAGCGGCAGCGGAAACGGCTTCCAGGCGGTGCCCACCGGTGCCTGGGAAATCCCTGGCACAGGTGGGTCACGGAGAGCATCATCGCCGACTGCGGCCTGTCGTGCCCACGGCTGATGACGTCGCTCCTGGCATGGCAGATTCCCAGCTCTGGCTCAATCCCAGGGATCTCAGGGCGGCCCCCGGCGCTGGAGTGTTTGACAGCACAGCGTCCTGGGGTGGATGTGCCCATCCTGGTGCCCAGGCGGAGCACACGACATCCTGCACCTGCCTCCTGAGCCAGGCACAGCCGCCTAACACCTCCATCACGATGCCAGGTGGCTCCTTCTGAGCCAAGTGCCTGCTGGTGCCCGCCTGGACCCAGCAAACTGCAGGGCTGCAGCCCCGGGGACGAGCAGTGATCCGGCGTTGCTTGAGGAGGTGAGACCATCGGCCTTCATCAGCTGTTCTTAGCAGCGCGGGCACCAGGCAAAGCACCAGCAGAAATGACCGACGGCATCGCTGCAGGCAGAGGATCTCACATGTAATGGGGCACTCACGTTCTGCCTGGTGGGATGCAGCCGCACCGAGGATTTATCCGCCTGCTTCATGGGGCAAATAGCCACACCACAGTGGCTCTGGATTCGGTCGCCCGGCCAGCACCTCGCCTGGCTCTGAAAGGAGCCGGTGCCCCGGGCGTTCTGCTAAATCTGGCGCGTGATTGTCACACCGGTACCGGAACGTGCCTTGGCTCCTGGCTCTCACCACATTTTTACACAACCCTGGGGGTGCAGCAGGGACGCGTTCCCCCCCCCGGCCCGGTGCTGTCGAGCTGGCGACTGGCTAGCAGGACTTGCCGGGCCACCCATCGGAATCAAGGTTGGTCAAGATGTGTTCGCCGACCGAGCACTGACTAGCTGGTGGGGAAGTCAGAGAATTCCAGCCCCACCCTTCACGCTGTGGGTTGAACGTCTCCTGGCAGAAGACCAAGATCCAGATCTCGGAGCTGGGCCAACAGATCCCCAGGTGCAGGTGGGGTCGAACGCCATGGAGAGTGCGGCTGAGTTCATCTACCTAGACTGCTGGCAGAGTTCAACCGGTCGCAGCAAATGGGACGTTCCCCCATGGAGAGGTCTCGCCACCTCCTGCATGAGTCCAGGTCTCACTATGGATGCAAGGTCAGGATCTAGCAAACCCGTGTTCTCCCTGGACTGCTGTACAGTCAGACCCCTGGTCCCTGCCACAGGCAGACCTGGAGCGGCCGGAGGCTTTCCATACGTGCCGTCAGTCTCAAACCCCGGGCATGACGTGTCTGACTATGTGTGAAATGTCACAGTCCCATCCTCCAGTCGCCCATTAGATTCAAAAGACGCCTTGCATGTTCTCCGGCTACATTGCCGGGATGGACGAAAACACTCCAGTGCACCGTGTTCTCCAGCGCTCCCAGCAGGGGGCGCTGTGAGGAGCAGGGCAGGAGCTCCCGGTTACTCCAGCCCTGGCCTCTCCCAGCAGGGGGCGCTGTGGGGAGCAGGGCAGGAGCTCCCGGTTACTCCAGCCCTGGCCTCTCCCAGCAGGGGGCGCTGTGGGGAGCAGGGCAGGAGCTCCCGGTTACTCCAGCCCCGGCCTCTCCCAGCAGGGGGCGTTGTGGGGAGCAGGGCAGGAGCTCCCGGTTACTCCAGCCCCGGCCTCTCCCAGCAGGGGGCACTGTGGGGAGCAGGGCAGGAGTGGGGGCATGACTGGTTGCCCGTTCTCATCTATCCCCAGGACTGGTCACAAGTAGCCAGGGTCAGACGGGCCTGTCGTGTCCCCCTAGAGATGCAGCCAGGAGCTCCCCACGACAGCCAGCCGGGTATGCCCATCCCCATCCTCTCTGGGCTCCCAACCCAGACCTCTCCCAACCCAGTAGTTCGAAACACTCTCCACCCTGAAACCCACCCTGGGACCCCAATCCCTTCCCAGGGTGACCAATGCTCGGGGGACCCAGCCATGGGGCAGTCAGAGCCGGGGGATGTAGGGGGCGGAGAGACACAAGCCCACAACCACCCAACACAGTGACACACACACATACCCCCAGCCATGGCCTGATACAAGTGACAAGCAGAACTGACACGCACTGACCACCCACAGTGACACCCGAACACACTGACAACCCCGCACAAGCACTGAAACAGCTGCATTCAGAAAGGATAAACCCCCGGCGCAGCCAGCCACCCACACAGCAACGCACCCACCCACACGTCGACAACCACTCCCCACACACATCAACCACACTGCGGGGAGCGGGTCAGAGGCGCTGGCTGCGTGGGGAGGCACCACATGAAATGAATAGGCAGCAGGTTTAAAACAAACAAAAGGTAGTATTTCTTCACACAACGCCCAGCCAACTTGTGGAACTCCTTGCCAGAGGATGTTGTGACGGCCAAGTCTATAACAGGGTTCAAAAAAGAACTAGGTCAATTCATGGAGGATAGGTCCATCCGTGGCTATTAGCCAGGATGGGCAGGGATAGTGTCTCTAGCCTCTGTCTGCCAGAGGCTGGGAATGGGCGACAAGGGATGGATCACTTGATGATTCCCTGTTCTGTTCATTCCCTCTGGGGCACCTGGCGTTGTACAGGATACTGGGCTAGATGGACCTTTGGTCTGACCCAGGCTGGCCGTTCTTATGAGCTCCTGGCCACTCCAGCCCTGGGCTGGCCCAGCAGGGGGCGCTGTGGGGGAACCCCCAGCCGAGCCAATGGCTCTTCCATGGTCCATACCAACCCTGGCACGCTCACTGCCCTGTCCCCCTCTTTCCACCAGCCCCGGCTGAACTAAGCCCAGCCCGGCCCACGACATCCCCGCCACCGGGTCCCAGCGCAGCTCCAGCCGCTCCGCCATGGCCAACGGGGCCCTACCAAAATGGCAAGACATTGGGGTGGGGGTGGGGGGCAGGGGAAGGGTGTATGGAGGGGGTGGTTATAAAGGCAAAAATTCGAAGCCACCTTTTGCTCGGGGAGATGCTTTCAGCCCCGACGGTGCCCCTGGATTATGGCCTGAGCAGTCACCAGGTTCAGAATAGTCCCGAGGGTGGGCTCCCCCGGCACCCAGTCCCCGGCTGTGTGTTCACAGCCGCCCCCCACCCCCAGCTCTGCTCCCAGACCCCCCGCACCCAGCCCTGCTCCTAACCCCCCCACCCCATCCCTGCTCCCAGCTGTGCTCTCAGTCCCCCCATACCCAGCCCCCGGCTCTACTCCCAGCCCCCCAGCCCCCAGCTCTGCTCCCAGCCCTGCTCCTAACCCCATCCCTCCTCCCAGCTGTGCTCTCAGTCCCCCCATACCCAGCCCCCGGCTCTATTCCCAGCCCCCCACCCCCAGCTCTGCTCCCAGGCCCCCCGCACCCAGCCCTGCTCCTAACCCCCCCACCCCATCCCTGCTCCCAGCTGTGCTCTCAGTCCCCCCATACCCAGCCCCCGGCTCTACTCCCAGCCCCCCAGCCCCCAGCTCTGCTCCCAGCCCTGCTCCTAACCCCATCCCTCCTCCCAGCTGTGCTCTCAGTCCCCCCATACCCAGCCCCCGGCTCTATTCCCAGCCCCCCAGCCCCCAGCTCTGCTCCCAGCCCTGCTCCTAACCCCATCCCTGCTCCCAGCTGTGCTCTCAGTCCCCCCATACCCAGCCCCCGGCTCTATTCCCAGCCCCCCAGCCCCCAGCTCTGCTCCCAGCCCTGCTCCTAACCCCATCCCTCCTCCCAGCTGTGCTCTCAGTCCCCCCATACCCAGCCCCCGGCTCTATTCCCAGCCCCCGCCCCGCTACACCCTCCCCCCAGCTCTGCTGTTCCCAGCCCCGCACCCGGTTCCCCCCCGGCCCAGAAAGCCCGAGGGAGCCCAGGGCGCTGCCCACCCCAAGGCCGGGCAACAAGGGCCCTGCCCCTCCCCCCGCTCGCTGTGGCCAGTCGCCTGCCCAGACTTGGCCTCCTACAGAGCAGCCGCGTATCCCTGCGCTTTGGGCGGGGGAGCATCCCCCCAGCGCCCCCCCCCCGCCGGCAGGCTCCCGCAGACACTCGCCAACTTTGGCCAAGCGGCGCGAGAGCCCCGGGATCCGCCCCCCTCCCCGCGTGGCAACGTGTTTGGAAACTTTTGCAAAGTGGCGGCGCCGGGAGGAAGGGGGCAGAGCTGGGGGGAGGAAGGGGGCAGAGCTGGCGACGGGCGCGGGGGGGGGGGGGGGGGGCAGAGCTGGGGGGAGGAAGGGGGCAGAGCTGGCGACGGGCGCGGGGGGGGGGCAGAGCTGGGGGGAGGAAGGGGGCAGAGCTGGCGACGGGCGGGCGGAGGAAGGAAGGAAGCTGCTTTTTGGCGACGCTCCCTTTGTGTGTGAACGGGACAAGCCAGGCTGGCGCTTTGGAAGTGGAGGAAGAGGGGGCGGGGCCGAGGGAGAGGGGGCGGGGCCCGGGGAGTGACGGGGGGGGGTGGCTGGGGAAGGGTTGGGGGGAGCAGGCGGGAGGGGGAAGTGAGAAAGGGGGACAAGGGGGGGGTCGAGGACTGGGGGGCGGCGACGCAGGGCGGGGGGAGGGGACGCTGGGGGGGCAGGGCGGGGAAGGAGGCACCCGAGCCCCGAACATGGCTTCCTTCCCTGCGGATCCCGCCGCGCCCGGCCGCGGCCCGGGGGGGCCCCCGGCGGGCGAGTCCCGCCAACTTCTGCCAACTTCGGCGGCCGCCCCGGCGGGCTCCCCCCCGCCGCCGCCGCCGCCGGCCGCCTCCTCCCCGCCGCGCTTCTCCCCCGAGCAAGTGTCGTGCGTGTGCGAGGCGCTGCTGCAGGCCGGCGACCCGGGCCGGCTGGGCCGCTTCCTGGGCTCGCTGCCGGCCGAGCAGGGGCCGGAGGATCCGGCGGCGGCGGGCGGGGAGAGCCTGGCCAAGGCGCGGGCGCTGCTGGCATTCCAGCGCGGGGACTTCGGGGAGCTCTACCGCCTGGTGCAGAGCCGGCCCTTCGCCGCCCCGCACCACCCCTTCCTGCAGGACCTCTACCTGCGCGCCCGCTACCGCGAGGCCGAGGCGGCCCGGGGCCGGGCGCTGGGCGCGGTGGACAAGTACCGGCTGCGCAAGAAGTTCCCGCTGCCCAGCACCATCTGGGACGGCGAGGAGACGGTGTATTGCTTCAAGCGCCGCTCGCGGGCCGCCCTGCGCGACTCCTACGGCCGCAGCCGCTACCCCAGCCCCGAGCAGAAGCGGCGCCTGGCCCGCGACACCGGCCTCTCGCTCACCCAGGTCAGCAACTGGTTCAAGAACCGGCGGCAGCGCGACCGCAGCGGGGGAGGCGCCGGCACCCCCAGCAAGAGGTAAAGGGGGGGTGGGGAACCCCCTCCCCCAAGACCGGACAGACCCCACCCCACTCTGCAGGGAACCCTCCCCCCGAAAGCCCAGACAGACCCCCACCCTCTATGGGGCACCCTCCCCCCGAGAGCCCGGATAGACTCCCCCCTGCAGGGAACCCTCCCCCCCCACCAAGACCGAACAGACTGAGACCTGACATACCCCCCCCCCCCCCCCCGCGTGGAACCTTCCCACCCCTGAGATCGGACAGACAGCCCCCCCCCGTGGGAAACCCTCCCCCCCCCAACAGAGCCCAGACAGCCTCCTGCCCCCTCCACCTGGAGAGCCTGGACAGCCCCCTCTTTGGGGAACCCTCCCCACGAGAGGCCGGACACCCCCACCCCCCCGAGACCGGACAGACTTCCCCCTGTGGGGAACCCTTTGCCCCGAGAGCCCAGACAGCCACCCTTGCAGGGAACCCATCCCTGAGACACGACAGAAGCACCCCCTGCAGGGAACCCTCTCCCTGAGAGCCCAGACAGCCCCCCATCCTCTACGGGGAACCCTCCGCCGCAAGACCGGACAGACCCCACCCTCTGCAGGGAACCCGCCACCCCCCAAGAGCTCAGATAGCCCCCACCCTCTGTGGGGAACCCTCCCCATCTTTGCAGAGAACCCCCCCACCCCCCCAAGAGCCTGGATAGTCCCCTTCTCTGCAGGGAACCCTCTCCCCCCCCGAGAGTCCAGAGAGCCCCCCCACCCTCTGCAGGGAACTCCCCCCGACAGCCTCGACAGCCCCCCACCCTTTGCAGGGAACCCTCCCTTCTCTGCGTGGAACTGCCCCCCGATAGCCCGCACATTCCCCCCCCCCCGAGAAACCTCCCCCACTCGAGAGCCCAGACAGCTCCCTCCTCTGCGGGGAACCCTCTCCCCCCGAAAGCCCAGATAGCCCCCCCTGCAGGGAACCCCCCCCCCCCCCGAGACCGGACAGACCCCCCACCCTCTGCGGGGAACTCTTCCCCCCGACAGCCCCCTCACTTGCAGGGATCCCCTGAGAGCCTGGACAGAGCTCCCCTTATAGGGTGAAGGGGACCCCAGCAAGAGGATCCCACAATGCAGGTATCCCCAGCTAGATGTGGGGAGATCCCTGTTCCCTGTAGCAGGATGAGATATTGGGGTGACCCCAAGAACCTATAGGAACTCCGAAGCTGTCCCCCCAGGGAAAGGAAGAGGGGATGGGGAGCTCCAGGATCCCTTTTGGTGAGAGGGGATGGGGAGCTCCAGGATTCTGGAGGGACACTCCCCCCCCCCAATAACAACCCCTGCAGCACGACTGCACCAGTAATAGACACAGGAAACTCCCTGTACCAGCACCTCCAAATCACCCAGGCAGACCCCATTGTGGGGTGTGCTGGACTGACACCACTCAGCAAGAGGCTCAGCTTCGATCCCCAAATCTCACCCGTGGGAAGGAGATTTGCTGGGAGGGTGCAAAACCCCATACGCCCCTCCCATCTCTCCCCAGGGACAGGCCAGCGACCCCAATAAGAGGTGATGGCAGCCCCCACACATTCATAGATAGATGCCTCCCAACTTATCCCCCTTCAGGATCAGGAGCCAGTGCTGGGAGCCCCCAGAGAAAGCTAGATGTACCCCCAAATCCTATGCACCGCATCCCATCCCCCCACAATGCTGTAACTCCCATGAGAGCAAGGTGTACCCCCCAAATCATGTGCACCTTTACCCACCCCTCCACAGTGCTGGGACTCCCCAAGGAGAGCTAGGTGCACTCCCAAACCATATGCACCTTAACCCATCCCCCCACAGTGCTGGGACCCCGCAGTGAGAGCTAGGTGCACCCCAAAATCATATGCAGCCAACCCATCCCCCACAGTGTGTGGACCCATGGCAAGAGAAGCGCCCCCTCCCCACACAGCTCCTGGGGGAAGAGTGGTGGGGGACAGGAATTGTAGCCCCTCCCCGATACACCCTTAATACAAGAAAGGTGTGTGTGGGGGTCTTGACTTAGTAACCTTCCGCCTCGCCCTATGAGGGGAGGGGGGCTGTTCCCAATTTTCTCCCTTTGTTGTGAAATGTGAGACCCCCCTCCCCCCTTCCTCCACCCCCAGCTCTCTGGCATCCTGGTGATTTCACCTTCCAGCCGGTGCTGGTGTCCTCCCCATGGGGGCCAGGGGCTGCGGCCAGGGGTCCCAAGGGGCTGGAGACGTGGCCTGGGACTGCCGGATCTCTGTGCAGCTCCCTGTATCCCTGCCATGTGGCGTGGGGAGGCCAATGCCCGACTGGGGGGGTGACTCTGAGACCCCGCAGCGAAGGGGACCCCTCCCTTGCTGTGGGAGGGT
Organism: Macrochelys suwanniensis; assembly: GCA_033296515.1. Classification (NCBI taxonomy): domain Eukaryota; kingdom Metazoa; phylum Chordata; order Testudines; family Chelydridae; genus Macrochelys; species Macrochelys suwanniensis. Next base: position 5,205,000 of record CM065800.1, on the reverse strand, counting down.
AAACAGGCTAACACCAAAGATAATTTAGTGCTGGGTCTCTGCTGCCGGCCCTAGATCTGTGGGGCCAGAGCCTCGGCCGGAGGAGATCGGCACAGCCCCAGAGACTCCAATGGAGTGAGGGCAGCTGGGGATCTAGTTCATGGCCTGTGCTGTAGGTAGTGGAGTTGACGGGGGTCTCCGGCTCTGGCCGTGTGGGCTCGGAGGAAATCAGTCCTGCTGGGATTTGGGGTGGGGGGAAACTTTCCTATGGGAGGTGCAGCCTGGGGACCCTGGGAAGGATTGTGTCACCAGTAACGGAGCAGGCAGCGAAGGGGGGTCAAGAGCTTTCAATGCTGGCCCAAAAGATCCTGACCCAACTCAGGCGCTGCCCAGCCCCAGAGTGAGAGGCAGGCCCTGCCCCGGGAAACTGAGGCACAGGGCGAGGAAGGGACTCCCCTAGCAAGCCAGAGCTGGGATTAGAACTCAGGTCTCTGAAGGCCCAGTTGGCTGCTCTACCCACTGGGCCATGCTGTCTGTCATTGCCCTCTGGATATCAGCCCCCTTTATTTATGGTGGGGGCAGAGGCTGTAGCTAGAGGGAGGTGCGACAACTCTGGCTAACCTCCCCCCCCCGCAATCCACCCTTGATGGTCCCTCTCTCCCCACAGCGAGTCGGACGGGAACCCCAGCACGGAGGACGAGTTGAGCCGGGGGCCGGAGGAGACGGAGCTGGCGTTGGGGACGCCCACCGTGCCGGACGGGGCCGTCGCCTCGGGGAACCTGTTCCTGCCGGCGCCCACCGGGGCCTGCTCCGGGGCCTCGTCCATCCTGCTCAACGGCAACTTCATCACCGCGGCCAGCCCGCAGGCCATGCTGCTGAACGGCGGCTCCGTGCTCCAGGCGCCGGGCGGGGTCCTCATCAATGGGCTGGAGACCATCACCCTCAGCCCCGTGACGCCCACCCCGCCCGTGCTCCTCAATGGTGCCGCCCTCGGTGGGGCCAAGACCCCGCCCAGCGCCGGCCTGGAGCCCTCCACCAGGCCTGACATCAAGGCGGAAGCCGGCGAGGCGCTGCCCTCCCTGGTGTTCGGCCCGGGCGCCGTGGAGGTGAAGACAGAGGAGAGCCAGGCCGCCGGGGCCTTGTCCGAGGTGCCCACGCTCCTTCCCCTGCCCCTGGCCGTGGCCGACCCGAAGGGGGCGCTGCTTCCCGCGCCGGCCGGCTCAGTGCCCCAGGTGGTGCCGTCGGGCGAGGAGGCCCCCTGCCCGGCCCCAGCGCTCCCCCCGCCGGTGACCCCCGGCTCCCAGATCGTCCCCCTCTCCCAAGTGGGGCCCAGTTCTCAGCCCTGCCAGGGCCTGCCCGTGACGTCGCCTCCCCCGGCCGCTGCCCCGCTCCTCCAGGGCTCGCCCCTGCTGTCTTTCCCTGCCCTCGCCGCGCCCATCCCAGGGCCAGCTCAGGCCGCCCCGGTGCCCGCCGTGGTCCACGTCCCCGCCCCGCCCCTGATCCCCATCTCCCAGGTCTCGCCCCCCTCCCAAGTCGTGCCCCTGTCCCAGCCGGCCCCAGGCACCCCGGTGCTGTCCCCTGCCCAGATGGTGCCGCTCTCACCCACCCAGGTCTACTCGGTGCCCCCGGGGGCCCCCGCCCCGCAGCTGGTGTCGGTGCCCCAGGGCTCCCAGCTCATCTCGCTCCCGCAAGTGGTGCCCACGTCGCAGGTGGTGACGCTGCAGCAGGGGGTGGGGCCCATCCAGATCCTGGCCAGCGCCGCCCCGCTCAAGGTGGGGGCTCCGGGGGCGGCCAGCGGGGTCGTGGGGCAGAGCAACGTGCACCTCATCAATGCCAACATGGGCGTGACCACGCTGCAGCTGCCCGCCGGCGCGCCAGGTACTGCCGCGGGTGCCGGGCGGGTGGGAAGGGGCTGGCGGCGTTCGCCCCGGCCAGGGGGATCGGGGCATGTGCCCTGGCCGGGTGGCTTTGGGGGCTGCGTGTGCTGGAGGGCCCCTGGCCCACAAGTGGGGGGGACTGTTCCATGTATCCCAGAGAAGGGGTGGGGGAGGAGTGGACCCGGTCCCCTGGGGAGACTATTTTGGAGCACCGGCGAAGCAGAGGGAGGCCTGGGGCTGTCGGTGTTGGCGGGGGGAAGGGTGCTGAACCCCAGGACAAGGTCCCAGGGGGTTGGGGGAGTCCCCGAGTCTTTTCACCAAGACCCCATGTCTCTTCAAGCTCTGCTCCAGCCAGGGTCCGGGTACAGGACTGGGGGGGTGGGGTGGGGTGGGGGCTCGCTGGTTGGGGCTCAGGGGACAGGCTGGCCGCTTCTAGCCTGAGACACGGAGAGCGGGAGGGGCTGTCCCTAGTCCCCCAGCAGCAATGTTCCCTCTAATTTTTGACAGGCCGTGTGTGTGCAAAAAAATTCCTTCTGTGCAAATGTTTGTGCGCGTGGTGTTTCGCCGTGTGCGTGGGGTTTAGGATCTGTGTGTGCACACGCACACAGCTTAGAGGGAACAGTGCCCAGCAGGTCGGTAGCAGAAGTGGGAATAGAACCCAGGAGTCCTGGCTCCCAGCCCCTCCTGCTCTAGCCAGGACTCCTGGGTTATGTTCCCAGTTCTGGGAGGAGAGTGGGGTCTAATGGTTAGAGCGGGGTGGGAGGTGGGGTGAGAGCCAGGACTCCTGGGTTCTATTGCCACCTCTGCTGATGACTTGCTGGGTGACCGTGGGCTAGTCCTCTCCGTTCCCCATAGTCTCCCCAGCTGTACAAGGGATGATGACACCAACCCATCTGAGACCTGTGGGTTCCCCCCCCCCTTCTCCCCTCTGCAGGCAACTTCCTCCTGACAAACCCAGTGCCGGGCGGCGGCACCATCCTCACCGGCATGACACTCCAGCAGGGCAAGCTCATCCTGACCGCCACCTTCCCGGCCACCATGCTCATGTCCCCGGTGCTCTCCGCCCTGCCCATCAAGCAAGAAACGGCGCCTCTAACAGGCACCAGCGCCCCCGTCCTGGGGCCCGTGAACTCCGAGGGCGCCGGGGCGAGCCAGCCGGCCTTGGCTTTCGGGGCGGACGGTGGGGCCGGCCGCCAGCCTGGCGTCCTCTCGAACTTCCCCCAGGAGGGCCTGGTGCTGTCCCCGCTGCCTCAGCCGGCGGCGTGGCCCAGCGCGGCGGGCATGGAGATGCCGGCGGCTGGCACCGAGGGGCTCTTCGAGATGGGGAAGGGGGCGGTGGAGGTGCTGGACGGCACGGAGCCGAGCGGCCTCCTGCTGCCCGAGGGCGAGGGGCTGCTGCTGGGCAGCTCGGCCGGCGACCCCCTGGATCCCGAGGGCCTCGACTCGGACGAGAAGGTGCTGACCCAGCTGCAGTCGGTGCCGGTGGAGGAGCCCCTGGACTTGTAAGAGGCTCGGCCGGGGGGGTGGGGGTGGGTGGGGGGCGCAAGACGGGACTGGGGCGCCGCCTCCTGTGTGTGTGTGGGGGGTGTCTCGGCCCCTCCGTGCCTTCGCCGCCTCCGGCGCGTCAGATCCAAACTCTCCGACGTCTGTAGAGCCCCGAGCCCTCGCCCCGGATCCTGCTGCCAGGGGGCCCTGAAAGGCTTTGGGCAATTGGGCGGTGCCGGATCCGTGGCTGCCTCTGGGGGGCGCCGATGACCAAACACTACAATTCCAAACTTGGAGGGGCGGGGGGGGGGGAATCTGGCTCTTGCCAGGTAAGCTCCTAGCCCCCAGGAAGGGGGTGTCAGCTGTTGTGGCTTGGAGGGGGCAGGACAAAAGCAGGCATTAATGGGCTTTGGGGTAACGAACTGCTCTCCCCCTGCTCCTACCCCCCCTTTCCTAGAAACACTAAGTGTCTTCCCAGAGCAGGGAGTGGGAGCCGCGCGGGGCGGGGGGCTTGGTGCTAAGGGAGCAGGGTTTCTGGGCCAGCTGCTGATCGGACCCCAGGTCCCGTCAGTCGCTGCGGGAGCCACTGACTGTTTTCCGGTGGAGGAAAATTCTGGGGCCCTGCTCCCCTGGGGTTCCCTGTAGTGTGCCCCAGCCACACCCCTTGTGGGCCCAGGGGGGGGCAGTGAATAGCTACAATGCAGTGTCCTCTGGCTACCCCCCCAATCCGCCCTCTATACCAGGAGCAGAAATAACCCTTATGCCAGCTCCCCATGTGCAGGGGGTGGGGGGTGGTTATTGGGGTCATTTCTGCCCTGGTTAGGCTGCTGGAGTGGCACCGATGGGGCTGTGTGTCAATGTGAAGAACGAAATCCAAAGTCATCCCTAGTTACTCCCCCTGAATTTTGTGGTTCCCCCCCCCCACCCTTCCACTCCTAGACACTACAAACCAGCTGACGTGACTTCTTATTTTTTACTGAAAGAATTTTTATATATATATATAAATATATATTTTTAGAAGGAGCAAATCCTGCTGTGTGATTCCAGCGTGCCCGGGACCGTCACCCCGGGGCGCCTCGCCCCACCTGTATTTAATGGTCTCACTGTTTTTTGAATCACTCTTCCAGCAGGAGGATAAACACCCCACGAGCTGAACCTTTTTATATTAAAAAATAAAGTGCATTTAACTTTTGTAAACCTTCACTACGTCCGAGCGGTGGCTGCTCCTGCCATGGCCAGCCGAGGCCGCATTTTCCGCCAGTCTGGTGGGATTTGTTAGAGGGGGTACGTTGGACTGGTCGAAGGCTTTAGACTCCCCCAAATCTCACTACGGAGCTACCGGAGAGCTGTGTTGGTACGGGGTCCTCTCCACCAAGGATGCCTGGGTTCCAGATCTACCATGGGACAAGATCCCTCCCCCTGTGGGACAACCAGGTTCTAGATCTGCAGCAGAATGGGACCGCCGTGTCCCAGATCCACTCCAGATCAGATCCCAGCCTGATGGACTAATCAGGTTCTAGATCTGTGCCAGACTGGGATTTCTGCTCCATGGAGTAACTGGGTTCTGGATCCACACTGGAGTGGGATCTGTCTGCCACCATGAAGCTGTTGGGTTCTAGGTACACATCAGAATGGGATCCCTGCCCCATGGAGTGCCCAGTTTCTAGACCTACATTGGGATAGAAGTTCTCCCCTGCCATGGAGCTACCGGTTTCTAGATCCATGTCTTGATGAGAACCCTGCCTCACGGAGTAGCCAGTTTATTGATCCATGGCAATATGGGATCCCCCCCAAGGAAACCACCAGGTTCTAGAGCCACACTGGAACTGGATCCTTGACAGTGCAACTGGAACCACATCAGAATGGATTCCTGCCCCATGGAGCTTCCAGGGTTCTAGATCATCATCCGAATGGGTCCCAGCTTCATGGAGCTTCCAGGTTCTAGATCCACACTGGGATGGGTTCCCACCCTTTGGAGCAGCTGGCTTCTCTTGGACCCACCTCGGAACAAGCTGCTCTTTGTGGTTTTTAAGTCTCCATTGTCTTCTGGGACCGGCTCCCCTGTCGTCCTCTCCTCTTCCCTTGTTCCTCATCCTCAAAATCCAGAGCTTCCGTTGTGACTCCTCGAAGTTGTCCCCACCGTGGTGCCCATGGGCTCCTCCAGCACCCTGGCCTCCCGTGAGCCTTCTGGGTTTCTTTGGCTGTCCAAGACGAACAAACCACGGCGGGGTCAGTTCTGTCCGGCGAGCCAGCGGTGTGGCACCAATGGTTCCTTCCCTTCCCCCTCCCCCCGTGCACCATGGTTATCTGCGGAGGGACCCAGACTGGACACTTGAATCTTGGGGTGCTGCCTCCTGTCCCACCCTCCCCCCAGCTCCTCTCACCAGGTACTAGTGCATCTCACTATTATTATTATGTTCACCATTTTGCTACAATTTTTTTTTGTGAGGAACAATCATTTCTACTCAATATTCTTTTTTTTTAAGAAGCTTCTGTCGTCGTTGTCCCTGTACATTATTACTGTTGTTTTTTAATGTAGCGCTCTGCGTGTGTCTGTCTGTCTGTCCATCCATCCATCCTGGTACTGTATGAAATTTGTATATCCATAAATATATCTATATTCTATATAACACGGCCTGCTGCTGCCTGGGGATGGGAGCGTGGGCGGGCGGGGGGCTGCCAGGGAAACTGGCAGCAGCTGCCCCTTTGGGTCCCCTTCCACTGCCGCGCGTGATCCCCTCACTCAACCTCCCATCTGGCCAGTGCTCAGTGGTGACCAGCCTGGGCGTTGTCTCCATGGTGAGCAGCACCAGCAGGCCTCGTCCCTCAGCAACCCCCACCCTATCCCATGGCCTCCATCTTGTGTGGCACCAGCACACCCTGGCCATTATCCTGCCCCGCGGCCTCCATCTTGTATGGCGCCAGCACACCCTGGCCATTAGCCCACCCCACGGCCTCCATCTTGTATGGCGCCAGTACACCCTGGCCGTTAGCCTGCCCCGCGGCCTCCATCTTGTATGGCGCCAGCACACCCTGGCCATTAGCCCCCCAGCTTGAGTGGCACCAAGAGGCCTGGCCTCTCGCCCCCCGGCTGTGAGCTGCACCATCATGCATTGGTCCCACGTCACCAGCCTTCCCACCCCCTGGCTCTGTCACCCACGCCTCACCCTGTTTGCTGAGCTGTTTGGGATTGGGGGGTGGGAGGGGGTTCATGTGGGGAAGGTGACGGGGGGGCTGGCCCTGGAGCCTGCGGCCCTAAACCTGCACGTAGCCACCTGGGCTGGGACGCTCCCAGTGCTCTAGCCAGAGTGTCTCCCGTGCCCAGCACTGAGCCAGCCGGCCCCACCCCGGCTGGAGCTGCACCCGGCGGGCAGCGTTGCTGCACGGATCACTTCTGCTGAGACTCGCCCAGGTGTGTGGGTGTGACGGGGATCCGCAAGGGGCGGGGCGGGGGAAGCAAAGCCGAGTCGCCCCCCCCCTGCAGTCAGGAACCTGCCTGACACCGCAGGCCTGGCTGGGCGGGGGCGGAGGTGAGTACGGCCTGGCTGAGCGGAGACGGGCACAGCCTGCTTGGGTGCGTTAGGGTAGCGCCTCGGAGCGCCGGGCATGGAGCAGCCCCTCCTCATCGCGCTAGGCACTGTACAAACACCAGAGATGACACTTCCGGCCCCGGGGCGCCGACACAATAAATCCGAGGGCGTGTGCAGTTCTCGGACTCCCTGGCCTCCGTGTTGCCTTCCTCCCGCTGCTCCACCTCGGCTGGCCGCGGGCCTAGCACACTAGGCCGAGATTTGCGGGGGCTGGTTTGAAGGCCCTGGACTCCCTGTGTGACCTTGGACCCAGCAAAGGTGCCTAACTCCCATGGGTGTCATCCCTAGTGTGACTGCAGCAGCTGGAGAGTCCATGCGAGTTTCAATCAACCTAGGTCCCGCTCCCAGATCAGCTCCGCCCTGGTCTTCCAGGATAAAATCGTCCCTCGGTTGTGCCCCGTTCTCCCCCGAGTGCTGTTCGTTAGCCCGGCTCGACCCCTGGGCCTTTGCCCTTCCGGGGAATTCCCAGCTTCGGTCTCCTCCTGCACTGGGGTGAGACGGGATGAACTGGGTGGGAAGCGGGTCCGCTTTGACTCTATTCTAATCGGACGGGGAAACTGCTCCCCCCCCGCCCCCGACGGCCAAGCCGGCTGTGGCCCTGACACCAAGGTTGACACGATCCCTACATTCCCGGGGGTGAGCTGGACGCGGGGGCCTGTCGAGCTCCCTCCAGCCCAACATTGGCCTGAGGCGATGGATGTGGGCCAAGTTTGTGTCCTCAGTGTTTTCTGGCCAAATACTGGTCCCTTGGGTGCCAGCTAGCGGGTGACACCCCTGGGTGGGATGGAACTGCTGGCTCCCCAGCTAGCACAGAGGAGGAGGGGAGGGGGGTGCAGTGGGCAGCAGGGCTGGGGGGCAATAGGAGGGGGCACAGAGGAGCAGGGCTGGGGGGTGCCAGGGAGGGCACAGAGGAGGAGGGGAGGGGGTGCTGTGGGGAGCACTGCTGGGGGGTAGTAGGAGGGGAGGGGGATGCAGAGGGGAGCAGGGCTGGGGGGGCGTCAGAAGAGGGGTGCAGAGGAGGGGAAGGGGGTGCAGAGGGCTGAGATCCATGCACTGCACCCTCCTGGCAGCAAGTGGGGAACCCCCAGGGCCAGGGTCCCCAGGGATGCCCTGGCCCACAGGGCACCGCAGGTACCGTGGCTCCGCAAGGGGGTGGCACAGCGCCTGGAAGGTTTCCTCATCCAAAGGGCAGAGGGTGCCTGGTGCAGGGGCATGGGGCTAGGGGCAGGCCTCACGCCCCTCCTATGGGTGTCATCAGCACCTGGCCCTGCTGCGCCCAGCGCTACCCACCTGCCCAGCATGGCCCAGCCAAGGGGCTCACAGCCCTTCCGGCAGAGGGGTCACTATGGCTGTGCCCATGACATAAGGCTCAGGGAGAGAGGAGTGGGGTCTAGTGGTTAGATCGGGGGGCCAGGACTCCTGGGTTCTCTCCCCAGCTCTGGGAGGGGAGCAGGTTCTCCCAGACACCCAGCTCCTCTCCGACTGCTCCAGTTTCTCAAGCCAGGATGCGCGGGCTCCTCTTCCTGGCCAGAGCAGACGGGCCGTGGGCCTGGTGAGTCCTGACAGCGCTGTGGGACCCTGAGCCCTGCTGGGGACCTGCCTGCAAAGCCTGGCACCTGGGTGAGAGCTGGGGATGCCCCCACAGTACCCCCTCCACACATACCACATGACCCCCTCCCACATCACGTGACACCGCCCACAGTATCCCCTCCACACACACCGCATGACACCCACACACACACCAGGTGACACCCCCCACAGTACCCCCTCCACACACACCGCATGACACCCCCCCACACACCGCATGACACCCCTACACACACCACGTGAAACCCCCCCACAGTACCCCCTCCACACACAACCCCCACGTGCACACACGGCATGACTCCCCACACCCACCGCACAATCCCCCCCCGCACAATCCCCCCACCGCACAACACCATGTGCACCCCCATCACATGCCCCTCACAACCTGCACATGCCGCATGACCTTCCTACATGCACTCCCCCCCCCCCCGCATGCTCCCCCTCCCCCCACCCGCAGGGCCACCCAGCAGCCTTGAGCAGACCTGGCCAACTACTCCCCAGCCCTCCCACCCTGAGCCTCCTTATCCGCCCCAGGTAGCCCCCTTCCCGCCAGTCCCCCGTCGCCTCTCTACCGAGCTGCCCCCACTCTGGGCTCAGGCCCCTGGCTTACAGGCCATGTGACTCCCAGGGCAATCAGCCCGCAGTCTGGGACTCTGGAAACTGGGGTGTGTGTGTGATGTATGGGTGGGTACCTGTGTTTTGTAGTGCGGGGGGTGTGTGTGGGTCCTTGGGTCTGTGTTGTGAGGGTCTTACAGGGGTGTGTGTAGAGGCGCAAGGGTTGTGGGTACTTCAGTGTGTGTTTTGTGGGGAGGGGTAGCTCTTGTGTGTGGTGGGGGTGCATGTGTTGTGGGTACTAGAGTTTGTGGTGCATGTGTGTCGTGTGGGATGCATGTCATGGTCCCATGGGGTTGTGTGTTGTCCCCACACAGTGGTGTATTCTGAGTGGGGATGCGTGTTGGGCTCCGTCTGGGCACTGGATTTCATGCTGTGGGATTGTAAATGTGGTGTGGGTGTGTGTTGTGGGTGCCCGTGTTGTGCAAGTTGTGGAGAGTGGGTTTGCAGGTGCCTGTGTTGGGAGGGGGCTGTGTGAGTTGTGTAGATATTCGGGCGTATAGTGCTGTGTTGTGAGTGTGCTGCGGGTGCACAAGTGTTTGTGTTTCCATTGTGGGTGCCTGTGTTGTGTAGGAGCTGTGTGGGTTGGGTGGAGGGGGGGCGGTGAGAGTTGTATAGAGGGATATTGTGAGTGTATGCTCTTTGTTAATTGTGCGGAGGTGTGTGCACTGTGTGTGAGTGGTGTAGAGGGCTGTTTTGGGTGTGCACTCTGTGTGCCTGTTGTGTGGGTCTGTGTAAGCTGAGGGAGCGTGCAGTGTGCATGTTGTGTGTGTATAGGGGATGTTGTGGGGTGTGCGCACTGAGTGCATGTAGGAGGGTGTTGTGGGGTGTTGTGGAGGTGTGTGCATTGTGCGTATGTGGGGGGTATTGTGGAAACGTGTGTGCACACATGTGGGGGTATGGGGGGGTGCATATTCTGTGCATGGGGTGTGTGCATTGTGTGTGGGTGTGCATTGTGTGTGGGTGTGCATTGGCTGGGATGGTGTCGTGTGTGTGTGTGATATGAGCCCCCCTCCCCCATACACCTGGCCGTGCCCTGCACCCACAGCGCCTGTGGCCGCAGCAGGGTGGGCGTGTGCCCCTGGTGGTTCAGCCTGGCAGAGGTTGGGAGCTGCCCCAGCTGTGGGCTGGCCCTGGCCCTCGTGCCCACACCCGGGCTGTGCCCATCCATGGATCCCAAAACATCAGCTGGGGCTCCAGGTCATTTCAATATGGCACGTTACACGCAGCACCTCCTAGTGGCTGCCCAGCGCAATACAGCGCAACATCCCATTCCGTCTCCCTTCCGACTGCGTACACGATTCACGCTGTCTGTGCCGGTCACGGCAGCTCAGTCTGTCACATCTCTCTGAATCCTGCTTGTTTTCTAGTTACACGCCCTGAACGCGGAATGACTCGGACACCTGGCTGGCCAGCCATTGCAGCAACGGGCCGTGGTTGGTTTGGAAACCACGATTTGGAAGAATTTTCTCTGCCGATAGCTCTTGACGGTGTCCATTGACGTCTCCGCTGTTGGTCTCAATCACCTATGACCTGGGTGCTGAATTCTTTTTCTTTACCACAGCTGGAGTTGTCCATCCTTTTTCTCCATCCAGTTTGACACGAACATGGTCACCAGGTTCTAGAGCAGGCAGTTCTCTAACTAAGTGGCCTCTGTTATAAAAGTGTTTGTGAGCTCTTTTAGCCTTTTTATGCGATGCGTGTCTGGCCACTTCGAAGACTGGAAAAGAACCTAAGTTGGAAGAGTAGCGCTGAGTTGTCTTCCCATCAGGAGTTGCGCTGGACTGGATCCAGTAGCTGCTGTTGGTGTTGATCTGTAACTCAGAAGAGCAAGGAATGGATCGTGCTGCAGTAGGATTTCCTTGGCTGTCTGTCCAGCTCTCTCAGCCTCTCCATCGCTTGTGGGTAATGTGGGCTGCTGGGAATATGATCAAAATCATATTTCATGTGGAATGACGTAAATTCTGCTGTGGAGCTTTGTGGTTCGTTGTCCATTGCTGGTTGTTCTGAATATCGAAGGGAGCGAACGGGCACGTCAGTTTCTCGATAACACTGCGACATGTTACGTCTTTCAAGTATGTTATCTCTATATACCTGGAAAAACAGCCCACAACAACCACAAAATACTATCCTCTGAATTTACATACATCTGCAGCTTCCATGGTCTGTCTGGTAGAGGTGTTTGTACACTGTATGGTTCAGCATTGTCTCTTACATTGATTTGTAGTGGATCTCCTTTCAAAAGTCCAAATCCTCCATTGAGTTCTTCCACCCTCCTCGCTAGGCCCGTCATGGCTGCCACGCTGCGGCTGGGTCTTTGATCCTTTGATCCCACTCTGAATGCAAACCTTTTGTCTCTGTAAGTTGTTTCTGTGGTGAACTGGTCCCTGCAGTTCAGAGCTGCGTCAGGTGACTTTAGGTCTGGGAGGAGTCGAAGGTGAATGTAAGTCCCTTCTGAGATGACTGTGATGTCAGCTCCTGAGTCAATTTTAAAGTCATGAGTGTTTAATTTCACTTTCCAGGCAGACTCTATGTCCCAGTGATAGATCCCAGAAACAATGGCTCTTGGTTGTCTGTAATATGAGTCCACTCCCTGACTGGTTTGGTGTGTCAAACAGCTGCAAAATATCCATCTTTCATGCATTTATTACACTGTGCACCTCCGGCTGGACATGCATCATCTCTTGGGATAGGACTTTTTCCACACCTCGGCTGGAATTTGTCCCCCTGAGCTGAGAGTTCTCTCTCCTTGCCTCAGGTGTTTTGTGATAATGACTTTTAACAGGCATGTCTATTAACAGTTTCTAAGCTAGTTTCAGGTTTGTCAAGTTGCTCTAGGTTTTGCTGTCTCCCAGCCCAGCCTGCTTTGCTCTCTGGGTAGCTGTGGCTAGGGTTAAATCTCTCTTCAATTGCAGTTGTTGTGAAAGGTTTTTATCTGTTCCCACACATCGACCTCCCCTCCACACCTGTGTCTGTCTCCCTCACGTGATCTCTCCTGGCCCCCACCTGGGTGGCCAATGGCTGGGCGCTGTAGGCTGATCTGTAACTAATCCCCCCCGCCATGTACCTGGGTGACGCTCTCCGGAGTCAGGGAGCGCAGGCACGGCTTGGAGACAGCCAGAGCGTCCCCCAGCCAGCTGGGAGCAAGGCTCTGGGAGCCACTTCTTGAACCCCCAGGCCGGACGGATCCAATTTCCAGCAACGGGCTGGGCTGCCTCCCTGCAATCCACAGCATGGGGCGCATGGAGGAGGAGCACAAGGTGTCAGCCCTTCTCCAAGCCCTCTTGAATCCTGGGCTGTGGGGCGGGTGGAGCCCCTCTCCAGCCAGGAGTTCGGTGGCCCATGTGCATAAGCTAGGCCGTCCACCCCGTGCCCCTCATCCGCACGTTGTTGGCGCCTCATTGCTCCTGGGGGCTGGGCTGGGGCAATGGGGGACCGTGCCCCAGATGGGGACGAGCTAAAAGGATGGACGCTGCTGGTGAATCTCCATCACCGCTGGGCACAGCTATTTTAGCCCAAGCCCCCAAAACTTGCTTCTCCCATGGCTGGCCCACTGGGCCGGCTTTTCCCACTTCCCGTCCCAAGATCCCGATTCCAGCCCGGCCACTTGCACGTCCCCATGCTCCACGGGGAATGATGCCAGCAGCCCCGCCCTCCCATTGCGTGGCTCCGACCAAGTGCCCCCAGGGGCCCCTTGCCCTCGCTCTCCATGGCTTGGGGCCTGCCGTTCGGCCCCAGGCGAATTGTTCCAGTGCAGAGCAGGGGCAGGAGGCTGGTTGATCGGGCGGTGTGTGGGGGGGTGTCTGACACCTACATGGCATGATGTGAGGGGCAGAGCAGCAGGCCCTGCTCTGTGGGCACTGGCAGGGTGAGGGCGTGCCAGGCTGCTGCATAGAGAGGTGCCAGGGGATTATACAAATGGGGGTGGGGTGGGGAGGAGAATCTGGGTGTCAAAGCAGCAAACCCCCCGCCCCTGTGCAGGCGGCTCAGGGAGGATTTTCAGCTCACCGGGCTCTTCGCTAGCATTACAAACGCTGCACAGAAGCATTAACCGTCCCCCACACACCGCCAAGAGACAGGCAGACTTTGGCCTCCCCCTTTTCACAGTTGGGGAAACTGAGGCAGAGAGCCCAAGGCTAACGCTGGCTGCCTGCTTTGAAAGGAAGGGCCCAGTGCCCAGGGAATGCTGATGGGGCAGACCTGTGCTCCAGCGCCACCTGCTGGTTAGACTAGAGGCAAACCCTGTTTGGGTCCCTCTGTTAAAAGATGGTGACATCCCCGTGCTGCTATTGGAATTTTATTAGGTGTTTTGCAGTAGCACCTAGAGGTCCCCAACCAAGATCAGGGCCCCGTCGCACCGGGCGCTGCCTGGACACGCAGTGACCAAGATACGGGGCCCATTCCACCGGGCGCGGCCCAGACACAGATCGAGAGAGTGTCCCTGCTCCAAACAGCTCAAGCTAACTAGACAAAGGATGGGTGGGGAAACTGAGGCACAGAGCGGGGAAGGATTTTGGCCAAGGTCACCGAGCAGGCCAGTGGTACATCCTGAAACAGAACCTAGCTCTCCTGAGTCGTGGTGCATGGGCCACACTCCCTCTCCATACTGGCAGGTTCCTGGCCTGGGAAAACTAGGTCCTGGGTTGACCAGTGTAACTTTTCTGATGGGAAGGAAACTCAGTGTATTTAGATTATCCAAGGGAAGTTCAGAGGTGCCTTAATCCTGGTCTTTCAGCACTTGCCTGGGGACACACCTGAGAGCAGAGGGCTTTCCAATCCAGCAGACAAAGACAGAGCGCCATCCAGTGGCTGCAGCTGACGTGAGATAAATTCAGACTGGAAATAAGGTGCCAGCACATAACAGGGATGAGAAATAACTCTCACTCTCAGAACGACTGATGCAGGGATGGGGGATTCTTCATCACGGAGGGTCTTTAAATGAAGATCGGATGTTGTTCTAAGAAATCTAGCTCAACCACAAGTTATGGGCTGGAGGCCAGAATCACTGGGGTGGGGGGGGGGAGTCAGATTGGATGATCAGAATGGTCCGTTCTGGCCTCATTGTGTCTGAAAACCCGTCACGCTTGTCCCTAAAGGCACCTGATGTGCCTAGATCCTCACAGAACATAAGAATGGCCATACTTGGTCAGACAATGGTCCATCTAGCCCATTATCCTGTCTTCCGACAGCGGCCAGTGCCAGGTGCCCCAGAGGGAATGAACAGAACAGGTGATCATCAAGTGATCCACTCCTTGTCGCCTATTCCCAGCGTCTGACAGTCAGGGGCTAGGGATACCCAGAGCTTTGAGTTGTATCCTGGACCTTCTTGGCTAACAGCCATTGATGGACCTATCCTACAGGAGTTTATCTCATTCTTTTTTTGAACCCTTTTATAGTTTTGGCCATCACAACATCTCCTGGCAATGAGTCCCACAGGTTGCCTGTGTATTGTGTGAATACTTCCTTTTGTTTAAAACCCGCTGCCTACTAATTTCATTGGGTGACCCCTAGTCTTTGTTATGGGAAGGGGTAAATAACACCTCCTTTGTCACCTTCTCCCCACCAGTCACGATTTTATAGACCTCTGTCATATCCTCAGGTGTCTCTTTTCCAAGCTGAACAGTCCCGGGCTTTTTCATCTCTCCTCATATGGAAGCTGTTTCAGCCCCTTAATCATTTTTGTTGCCCTTCTCTGAACCTTTTCCAGTTCCAATATATCTTTTTTGAGGTGGGACAACCGGAATTGCCCGCAGGATTCCAGGTGTGGGTGTACCATGAATTTATATAGTGTCATTATGATATTTTCTGTCTGATTATCTAGCCCTTTCCTAATGGTTCCCAATAGTTTGGTCGCTTTTTTGACTGCGCTGCGCACTGAGTGGATGTTTTGAGAGAATTATCCACAATGACTCCAAGATCTCTCTCCTGAGTGGTGACAGCTAATTTAGACCCCATCATTTTGTATGTATAGTTGGGATTATGTGCATTATATGCATTACTTTGCATTTCTCAGCACTGAATTTCATCTGCCATTAGCTACCCTCCGGTCATCTGGTTCAGAGGCTGTTTTAAGGGATAGGTTACATACCACAGTTAGTAGTTCTGCAGTTTCATATTTGAGTTCCTCCAGAACTCTTGGGTGATAGCATCTGGTCCTGGTGACTTATGACTGTTAAATTTACCAGTTTGTTCCAAAAAATCTCCTCTATCGACACCTCAATCTGGGACCGCTCCTCAGATTTGTCACCCCAGAAGAATGGCTCAGGTGTGGGAATCTCCCTCACAGCCTCTGCAGTGAAGACAGATGCAAGGAATTCATTTCGCCTCTCTGCAACACCCTGGTCTTCCTTGCGTGCTCCTTTAGCACCTCCAGCGTCCACTGGCCCCGCTGATTGTCCGGCCGGCTTCCTGCTTCTGATGTACCTAAATATTTTTTTTTGCTGTTAGTTTTGGAGTCTTTTGCTAGTTGCTCTTCCAATTGTGCTGTGTGCAGCAGGGGGCGCAGTGTGCTTGGCAGCTGGCTAGGGGAAAGCACCAGGCAGGAACTAAATTAATTGCCCCTCCAGGAGTTTGCATTGTAATCCGAGTGCGGAGGCCCCTGCAGGGCGGATGCCCAGTCAGCCAGGAATTGCTCTTGCCCACAGCTTGCAGCCTGCTAACCAACTAATTACCCTTCCTCCTTCTGGAGGTGGGAAACTGAGGGTCAGGGACATTCGTCCCCCAGCTTTTTAGGGTTCCTTGTGCCAGTACTTTCCCTTGTCGGCGCCCCCTCCCGCTACAGATCTCTCCCTGCCTGCCGCAGTGGATTTTGGGTGATGCCAGGAGAGAAAAGGGCACCCAAGTTTTGCACCACTAAATGTGCCATCCTCCCAGGTGAGCCTCTGCAGGGTGAATCTCCCCCTGCCAAGAGCCCGGATGGAGGGTCTTCCCCTCTCTGGGCCATGGGACACTGAGCCCATCCAACCCCTGAAACCTGGGGGACACAATGAGTGCTGCCCCCAATTTACAGTCCCCGTCCCCACCCGCCAGCTCCTACAGCCCTCTATGGAAGAGGGCTCCATGGTGCTATCACAGTCCCTTCAATGGGGGCGGGGGGAGGGTGTTGCCATCTGCGGGACTCGAACCGGGCACCTCGGGAACTAAAAGCAGCAGCTGAGACTGGAGCAGTGTTCAGGGGACAGCGTCAGCAGGACTCGAATTCCACCCCCTGCTTTCCAGCAGAACCCCACTTGCTGCGGCACATCTGGGGCTCTAGTCAGGGCCCGGGCCGGGCCGGGGGGCTGGGATTACCCCCCAGAAGCACCCACATCGCTCGGCGTCTCCTAGCAGGCTACGTTTCTACGGGGTCCCTCTCGCCCACAGGGCCCGCGTCACCCCTCGCCATTCCCCGGGCCCTGGCTGGCTGCCGCTGGGAGGGTGGGAGAAGGCGACTCATACCTTCCCGCCTCCCACGCGGAGACTCCCATGGCGCTCTGCTTCCCGAGGGGGCCAACCCATTAAAACTCAGGGAAGAGGAACTCCCCGCCCCCGTCAGGTGGAAATAACACCCCAGGGCAGCCTTGGCTCGCGTCTCCACGCGGCGGGTCCTAAATTCCAGGAGCGGCTGGTCTGGGACGTTTGTCAAAGCGGGGGGGGGGGCGCAGGTGACACTTTTGAGCACCCATCCTGCCCCTCCCCCCCCAGCATGCTGTTCAGCCTGGAAAGTGACACAGCCTCCAGCTGGGGAAACTAACGAGGCTTTGGCCAACGAAGCAGCCGCAGGCGCCCATCCCTCGGGGCAGGGAGGGTAGTTAAAGGATAGAGCTCTGCCCCCCCCCAGGATCAGGCCTGGCAGAGGAGCAGAGTAGGGTGTAGGAAACTGCCCCCTGCAATTTGCCTGCAACGGGCAGAGGTGAGAAACAGCGGGGGCGGAAGGCGCTGGGGTTAAGACCTCTCCTGTCTGAGCTGCATCCACTCGGCCCAGGCTCTGGCTAGCAGCAGAGAGAGCAGGGCGGGAATTCTGGCCCGGGCCAGCTGCCGGCCCCACCTCTGCGCAGCCTCGGCCCTCCTGGAAACCATCCATGGGACCGGCGTGACAGCATCACTCACCGGGCGGGGGGGGCCCACCACCACCGCTGCACCAGCCAGGCCAGCTGGGGCACGGGCAGCACCGAGGAGGCAGCCGCCATGACTTTAGCTGCTCGGTGGGGAGCCGGCCAAGGCAGACCCAGGCTGTAGCGGTGATCCAGTCAGTGCTGCTAGGTGGCGCCGAGGTGCGAGCAAGAGCCGGAGCTCTCCCGGTCACTGCAGGTCCTGCAGGCGGGGGTGTTAGCCCTGTTCTAGCGGCCAAGACCCCAGGGTGCAAAGGGCTGATTTCGACGGCAGTCAGGCACCAGGAACTGGGGCATGGGGCAGTCAGGCCTAGTGGCCACAGCAGGAGTTGGGAAATGGACCCAAGGCTCAGACCCAGAGCCAGAAGCCGGAGCCAGGACTCAGAAGCAGGGGTACCTGGAGCGTGTTTTCCAGGTTTCCTTCACAGCCGTAAGAGCTAGAGACTCATGGGAGATTCTGGAAGACAACTAAGCAGCGTGAGTGCACCCTCCAACCAGTACATGGGGTGTCCCCAGAGGGGCATGTGCCCCACCCTTTGGGAAACCCTTATCTAAAATATCCCCTTCTGATAGCTCAGTGGCTGAACAAGCGAAGAGTCTTCAGGAGGCAAAGAGCAGCCCAACCGCAACCCCCTGCTGCTCTTCCTGCTTTGAAGAAACTTTCAGGAGAGGCGGATGGGGCTGCCCCGGGGGAGGTCTGCGAACTCGGACCGGAGCCACGAAACCCACAAATGAGCTTTATTCTAAAACCAATAAATAAATAAATACATACATACGTACAACAGCTGTCGAACTATTCCAGCAACGAACAGAATCCAATACAAGTCTGGCCTGAATCAGTGGAGGACGGCTTGGTTTTCTTTTTTTGGTGGGGGGGGGGGGGGGCCCTCCAATCCTCCCCTTAACCACGGCTACCTGTGTGTCCAAACAACCCTCCCTTCGCTGGTTGGACAGGGCAGTTTGGAACTGACCGGATCTACGGCCAGCCCAGGGTTGGTGCTCTCTAATCGGCACGGTGGTGTGTAGTTATGGTGGAAAACTATCAGAATAAATAGGATTTTAATTAAAAACATGAGCCGCCCCGCCACACCCACACCCGATTTCTCCTTGCCAGAGCTAAACAAGAGGCCAGTCTACAAACCCCAAAGCCTTGTCTTCCAACGGCAACATGGGCACGCTGTAGCCCCTGCCCGTTCCCAAGCACCCTTGTTCATGTTGATGGAGCAGCAGGCGTCTCCAAAGGCAGGGAGAGATGCCACATCAGGGGGTGGGAGCCCCAGCATGCCAGGGAGGGTGGGAGGGGCCCTGCGCTGCCATCTGTCACACCGACTCCAGGGCTGGGTGTCGGAGCGAGTGGGGTGGGGCTGGTGGTCCCAGGTCCCGGGCGCCGAGGGATTTCTCGGCCAGCAGCAGATGAAACGGCTTAGGAGCCTCCATCTCCTCCTCCTCCTCTCCCCCGCTGGAGAAGTCCTGCTTCACAATGCGGTTGTTCAGCCTGCTGAACCTCCGGGCCTTGACGCTGGAAGGAAGAAAGGGGTGAATGCCAACCAGACGGCTCTGCGCCCGTTTCCTCGACGGGCTCGTCACCGTCCATCCAGGAAAGGGGTCGCCCCATGGGCTGTTGGCAAACGACCGCCTGGCCTGATCAATTGCCTTGAGCCTAGAGGTTGATAAAACTCTTCCCGTATAGCCCCGGCTAACCCAGGATGGGACAGTCACGTCCCTCGGACAGCCAGCAGGTGTAATTCAGTGGATAATAAAGGGTATTTGTGGTTGGGAGCCAGGACTCCTGGGTTCTATTCCCAGCTGTGGGAAGGGAGTGGGGTTTAATGCAGGGAGACCGAGAGCCAGGACTCCTGGGTTCTAATCCCACCCACGGGATGGTTAATGGCGGGGTTCGGAATCAGGACTCCTGGGTTCTTTCCCCAGCTCTAGGAGGGGAGTGGTGTCTTGTCAGAGCAGGGGTCTGGGAGTCCCCACCAGTTGAGAGGGGATTATAGTGCTGATCTACAGCCCACTTAGGCTTAGTTGGTGCTATGGAATCCAATCCCGTTCCATTCTAACCATTTTAGGCTCCCTGCTCATCAACAGCTCCTTGGGGACTGGAGATGGAATCAGAAGCTTTTCACTTCTAGATCCCTGGTGTGAACCCACCAGGCCAGCAGTGGCCGGATCTCGCTCTATTGGCTCCTATGTGTAATGAATTAGGGGGATCTCAACTTCGAGTGGACAACTGTCCACGTGGCAAAATCTGCTCCCCTTGGAGCCCCTGAGGTGACCCCTGTGTGGCAGGACTAAGGCAGACTTTAGAGGCAATGGGGTCCATTGGAAGGTCCCTGGACTGGGACTCGGGTAACCTGGGTTCTAATCCTGGCTCTACCATTTGCCTGCTGGGTGACTGGAGGCAAGTCACTGCCCCTCCCTGAGACACTGTCTCCCCTCCCATTGCTGTCCGTTCAGGCTGCAAGCTCTTCAGGGCAGGGGGTGTCTAACTCTGCACAGCGCCCGGCCCGACAGGGCCCTGATCTCGGTCACTGTGTGTCTGGGCAGCACCCGACACGATGGGACCCTGATCTCTGTTATTGTGTGTCTGTGCAGTGCCTGGCGCGATGGGGTCCCGATCTCGGTCACTGTGTTTGTGCAGCACCTGGCACGAATGGGGGCCTTAAACTCGGTCACTGTGTGTCTGGGCAGCACCCGGCACGACAGGGCCTTGATGTCGGTCACTGTGTCTGGGCAGCGCCCGGCCCGACGGGGCCCTGATCTCGGTCACTCTGTGTCTGGGCGGTGCCCGGCCCGACGGGGCCCTGATCTCGGTCACTGTGTGTCTGGGCGACGCCCGGCCCGACGGGGCCCCAATCTCGGTCACTGTGTGTATGGGCAGCGCCCGGCCCGACGGGGCCCCGATCTCAGTTGAGGCCTATAGATGCTAGTGTAATACAAAGAGCAGCTGCAACACTGGACAGGAACAGCACGTGGTGGAAGTTGGCACCTTCACCGGCAGATCTCCCCCCACACCAGACCGACACCCACGGCTCTGATGGGTACCAGCCTTACCAGTACGGCCTCCGCTCCTGCTTCGTCATGGTGCGCCACAGCTGTGCCAGCTCCCTGGTGGCTGCGGTGGACGCCATCCCCGGGCAGGCGCTGAGGGGAAGAGAGCACCAGGAACTCAGAGTTCCCCCAGAACAGACGTGAAGCAGCACACGTCTGCTGGCCTACGAGAGCCGGTTGCCCAGGCAATGCCCAGCAGCTGTATACACATTCCACCCGCCTCGCCTTCTCCATGGACACAGATGTTAACAAACATCCAGGGCAGCGAAACCCAAACACCTGCTCTCGCCAGCTGGTTGCTATGGACCGCGGCTGCGTGCCGAGATCTGGCACTAAAAAATCCAACCTGGGATTGCGCCAAGGGAAAAGGAGCGGCTGAAAGGTGCTGGCGATAGGGCGTTGGCGTGCGGCTTCTGTCCTAGACGGTAAGGTCTGAAGGGACCCTTCCGACCATCCGGTCTCCAGAGACCCCACCCAGCGATTTGTGCTCTGAGCTGGCTCGAGTTAGAGCAGATCTTTTAGAGAGATGTCCCACCTGATGTAAAGAATCTGTGTGGGAACCTCCCCTGACCCTGGGCCGGTTGTTGCCGTGGTTAATTCCCCTCCCGTCTCTGAATTTCTATTCTGAATTTCTCTCATGTCAGCTCCCCTCCGTCAGATCTCGCTCTGCCTTTGTCCCCTTGCTCTCAGCAATCTCCTCCCCGCAGAGGGGCTGACAGACCCGGGATCCAGGTCAACTGGGTAAACTAAACCGATCGAGCTCCTCTCGCTCTGAGGCAGGTTTCCCCCATCGTGGATCGTTCCCGCAGCTCTTCGCTCAACCCTCCCCAATCTGTCAGCATCCTGTTGGAAGTGGGAACGCCAGAACTGGCCCCAGCATCCCTGTAACGGTCTCCCTGCCGTATACAGAGGTAACTGCCCTCCGCCCGTTTCTACGCTATATTCCCCTGCTTGTCTAGCCAAGGACTGCGTTAGCTGCAGCATCACACTCATACTCTGTCGTCTGTCTGTCTCCATCAGGTGTCTCTGGTCTGATACCTGGAGTGTCAGCTCTTTGAGGCAGGGACTGTCTTTGTGTTTGTACAGCGCCTAGCACAGTGAGGGCCTGGTCCGTCACTCAGGTGCTTAGGTGCTACTGTAATACACCTAATAGCAATAAACAACGTACAGCGCTGGACATAATGGGGTTCTGGTCCATGACTGGGGCCCATAGGTGTTACCGTAATACAAATAATAAAGAACAATAAGAACCTGGAGCTCACATTACTTAAGTCCTATTGAAGCCAATGAAACCTAGAGCACACGCTTAAAACTAATGCTCACACTCGAGCGCTTTGCTGGGTCGAGCGCCTCTCTCCAGCCCGTGACACAGCGCTCCCTCCTGCTTACCGAATGTACTGCTTGCGGTTCAGCCGGCAGAACATGATGAACCCATTGACGCATTTCTTCTTCAGCTGCAAGGGGGACCTGGACTTGCTGGAGGCCTCCGGCTGCCGCCCGCCTTCCCCCTTCTTCCTCTTCCGGCCGGCAGCGGGCGGCGGCTTCGTCCGCTTGTAAGGGATCCAGGTGCTGTCGCTGTTCTCGTCGCTGGAGGACATGGAGCGAGCCGGTCCGGGGCTGGAACCCTGGCGGGAGGAGAGGGGTGGGTGGGTGTGGTGGGCAAACACCCAGGCAGGCCCCTGAGATTGGGACACTGGGGAAAGGAAGTGGCATGAGCCCCCCTGGGGGCTGGGTGTCTAAATCTCCTAAGCAGCTTTGGAAGCCTCAGCCTTGGAGCGGAAGGGAGAGCACACCCAAGCTGGCTCCGTTTCCAGCCAGATCAGAGGCTCGGGGTCTCATCCAGTCCTTATACGGCCACTATGTACATCTGCCCTTTCCCATTCTGTTACCCTAAGATTGCAAGATTTCAACCCCTGCTCCCCCCCAACCATCTTCTCCCCGCTTCCAGGGGAGCGCCATGACCCCTCCTTCCTTCCCTCTCACCCCCACCCCATCCTCTCACCTCCTGGAGGAGCTGCCCGCTCCACACCCCCATTAACTCCGTCACTCCTGAGCTGGGGCTGGAGTCGGTTTTACTCGCCTCGCTGTAGGAGAGGTAGCAATGGTCCAGCGAGAAGGCGGACTGGAAGAGATTGCGGGAGTTCAGCGGAGTGTCCGGAAGGGGCTGAGGAGGGTCGCGGTGTGAAGGATGGGGGTGGGGGGAAGGTGGAGGGGAGAGGAACATGGCAAATGAAAAGTTATGGCTGAACGTTCGGAAGGGATCCGGGGAGCCTGATTTCCATTACAACGCCCGGGCTGTCCACAGCCATGTGGGAAAAGCTCGGCCAGCGTCCATCAGCCTTGAACGGCCCGTCTAATCCTCCCAGACCTGGGCTGTTCAATTTCAGTGAGGAATGCAGCAGGTTTCACCCGCCACGCCCCGGACGCATCCCATTCTACGGGCAAGCCTTTCTCTAATGCTTCCCTGCAGCCTTTGCTTACAGGGCTGGATTGGAAACCCCTTGGGGCAGCAAGTCTGGCTTTAGTAAGGGTATGGAGAACCTCGCCGCTCCAGACCCCAGCAGCAGGGCAAAGCTCCCCCGCATTCACCTCCACCAACACGTCACACGAATGTCGACTCTTGGCCTTTCTCGCAACAGCTGCCCCCAAGGAGGCCCGCTTAACGCCAGCTGCAATGGTGGTGGTGGGGATAGCACCCGTGCCAGTGGGGGGCCACTTCACGTAGGCCACCAGGTAAGAGCAGCCTAATGGACAGAACATTGGACGGGGGCTCGGGAGGGCTGGACTCTATTTACGGCCTTGCTGGGTGACCTGGGACAAGTCGTTTCCCCGTTCTGTGCCTCGGTTTCCCCATCCTTTGTGCAGCACTTTGAGATCTACTAATGCTAAGGGCCATTATTATTATCATCCACAGCCGAGCCTGACTTTGTAGCCCCAGAGGAGCTGTATGACAATATGCAGCCGGGAGGCGGGTTCTCCCTACTAACAAGGAGAGGGAGAGGGGCCGACAGGGTGACTCAGGAAGGGGCTCCCCGCCCTGCCTACCTTTCTCAGCAGGTTCCCAGCCAGGCTGTCAGAGGAACCAGCCGAGTCCGGGCTCAGACACACGTCCCCAAACAAACCTGCCAGAGAACAAGACACACCCCTTCAAAACAAGCAACATCAGAGAAGACCTCCCATGGCCTTCCCCCGGCAAGAACCCCAGCCAGGAAAGAGGGGAGCCCTCCCCCTCAAAGGCCACACTGCAGGGTAGCAATGGTTTTAATGATTTCCTCTTCCCACATGCCCTTCTCAGCACACACACCAGCTGGTCACTAGGGCAACACGTATAGACTTCCCCGGGGCTAGCTAGCTCTGAACTCACTGGCTCCAATAAAGCCAGCAGGGAAGCCGTGCCCAGGAGGCTTGGTATGTCCTTGAGCAACTAGCCTGCAGCCACTCCCCAGGACTGCACTGCAGAAAGATCCTCTGTAGCTCGTTAGCCTAGGGATGAAATGCTTGGGGTACATGAGGGCCAGGATTCAAATCTTGGTGGAGGATGGGACAATGATGGCGGGGGAAGGGGGGGAATCTCTGGCCCAGGAGGTCAGACTGGATGATAAATTGGGCCCTTCTCCCCTTGCCACCGTCTCCAGGACCCCCCACGGCCCACCGCAGAGAGGATCAGACACTCGGTACGGAAGCTGCCACGACCTGCCATTGGCTGCAAGGGCTGTATCTCTCTTTCTGACCCAGCCCGGGGAGCAACCAGAACCAAAACAGGGAAGGAGCCAGGACCCAAAATCCGAACCGACTAGCTGAGCAGCCCCCCACACGGTCCCCACTTGGCAACCCAACGCCGCAATGACAGCAACGCGCGCTGTCCTTTCTAAGGCATGCTGCACAGCTCTCGCTCTCTTCCACGCCACGGTTCGTCGCTCGCCTGCCAGGACTCAGCACGGCACCGCGACCGATCCTGGCAAGCCCCTCAGACCCCTCCGGCCACAAGGAGGGACGCGGACACCCCTTTACCTTGTGACAGCTCCTCCAGCCCCTCCTGCAGAACGTGCCCGGGAAGCAGCCGTCCAGGAGAGGAGAACAGCGAGGGGCTCAAGCCCAGATCCTTACTGGCCCAGCAGGCCCCGATTTGGCCTCCGCTCCTGGGAGAGCACAGGAGCGAGCTCCCTGCGAACCAAAACATCATTTACACGGGAATCTCACTGGCTACATTCTGCCACCCTCTGTCCTCATTCCCCGTAATCTGCCAGGAGACCTTGGGTGGCTCCACAGCAGCAAAGCTGGAGACGTCCAGGAAACAGACTAACTCGGAGCACTAAGATGCTGCTGGATTTATTATTTAAAGGACGCTTGTTAACTTCCTCTACCACTTGTCAGCCGGGACCTACAATCTCTGCCCCCCCTCCCCCGCCCCGATAATCAGAGGTTATGTTCTCACTTATTTAGCCCCTTTAATAACTGATGCCCTGCATGACCTCTGCAGGTTCAGGGGGGTTTGGTTTGTTTTTTTGTTTTTTCTCCCCAGGCATTGCAAATAACGAACGTCGAATTTTGTGATGTGCTACTTCCATCTTGTGCATGTGTTTCCAGTCATTGTGTTTCCTTGTGGGTTTGTATTTGATATAAAAACAATAACGTTTAAAAAGGACGCATGCAGCTGATATGTCCATATCCCTTCTCCCCACTGTCTGTCAATGAACACACTGTGCTGTTGGGGGGGTGGGGGGGCCTGAAAGTGCTGACGAGGGCTGTCTCCCAGGGCCTGGACACACACAGATGCTTGGTGCCCAACACAACCGCCTTGGCGCATAAGCGCCAACTTTCCCCGGCGCCAGTGGGTGCTCACGCCCCCCCGGCCCCATTCCAACCCCTTCCCCAAATCCCCGCCCCGGCCCTGCCTCCTCCCCTGAGCGTGCCGCGTTTCCCCTCCTCCCAGGCTTGCCGCGCCAAACAGCTGATTCGCGCGGCAAGCGCTGGGAGGGGGAAGAAGCAGGATGCGGCGGCGCGCTCAGGGGAGGAGGCAGAGCGGAGGTGAGCAGGGGCAGGGTGGAGAGCTGCCGGTGGGTGTTCTGCACCCACCCATTTTTCCCTGTGGGTGCCCCAGCCCCAGAGCACCCACGGAGTCGGTGCCTATGCCTAGGCGGGTGCTACTTAGCTACATGGAGAGCAGCAATCTGGTGCGGCCTAAGGGGCCTTTGCCATCTCCGCTCGCTATGTCCCTAGCCTGCGGCAGTACTCACCATGGGAACTACACACAGGGGACTGGGTTGAGAGCCAAGGACCAGCATCCAGCCCATCCTCCTCTTCCTCCCCGCAGGAATAATACTGCACCAGCTCCTGCCTGGAAGAGCAGTTTAGAGACGGCAGCTCTGTCTCCCCTCTCCCAGAGCTCCCCACAGAACCGCTCGCAGCTCTGTGCAGCTGGCCGCAAGGGACTGGACCAAACACAGGCTGCTTTGAGAGCGGCGCCTAGTGTCCCAGGGCCCAGCTGTGCAGCGGGGTAGGGCGGACCCCAGTGTCCTGGAGATTTTCAGCTGCAGCCTCCCGCCCAGGGAGGGTTGGAACTGGGGAGACCTGCTCTGGCCACTAGCTACGGCTGATCCCCTTTGGGACGCGCCAGCTGGGAGCAGGCCTCTCCTTCTGGCTGTCTGCAGGGTATAGCCGAGCCAGCCGGCACGCGGCAGAAAACCCAACTGGATGTGAGACCCAGCCTCGCCTTCTGCCAGGTATGGCCACGGCAGCCCTCTCCTTTGCCAACACGCTGCAGGGGCAAAAACTATGGGGACCGTCCAGCAGGAGGTGCTGTAGAGAACGCCAGGCTATTCCATTCTAAGCCTCTCCTACAGGGGGTGCTGTGGGGAGCAGGGGTGGAGCACTGGCTGTGGGGGGGGAGCTCCCAGCTCCTCCAGTCCCAGACTCCCCCAGCAGGGGGCACTGTGGGGAGCGGGGCAGAAGTGCTGGCTGTGGAGGGAGCTCCCAGCAGCAATCCGGAGTCAGGGTCTGAAAACGCTGCACACTGGCTGGATAGCGGCTCCAGGCCAGATCCCTAGCAGGTGCAAATTGGCAGAGCCGCATTGAAGTCACCAGAGACACACATTTCCGCGATCAAGCTCCCCCACCAGCTCTTACCCCAGCAGAGCAAGGTCCGGCCCGCCGTACCGACGCTGCTCCCGGTAAATCAGCTGAGCCTCGCAGGTAGAGCAGATGTCATCCTCCTCCTGGCTCCCCTCTCGGTCACACCCTACGCACCAATCTGCAAACGTACATGCAAGCTTTGGTCCTGCTCCACCAGACGCCGCGTCCCCCAGCAGAGGAGACTCGAGGTTACCGCGGATCCCTCCCTGGTTATGGACGCTACGGCCGTGGCTTCTTATAGGAACGGGGCCAGATGCTCCGTGGGTGGAAATGGGCCGTGGGGCAACATCAGCTCACACCAGCTGGGGATCTGGTGCATCGTCTCTGTTATCGAGGGCCTGGATTTCACCCATACCCTGTGTTGCCACAGACCCCCTGTGCACGGCGAGGGCTGACGCTCCCCAGAGCCCCGTGCACGGCGAGCGTGGCGGGGGTGAGACGCTCCCTTGACCCGTGCGACGGGCGAGCTCCCATCGGCTCCCGTCTCACACCCACTCCCGCAGGAGGCGCCCGGCAAAGGACAGAGAGGGACCGCACCTGCTGCACAGCCGGGAACGCCGCCGCCGGCCCTGTCCGGGAAGGCGCTGCCTGTGGGCTGGCGAGACCCCAGCGCCGGGTCCCTTCGGCTGAACTGGAACGGAAGCTGCTGTGTGCCAGGAGAACGCATGGCCCCTTCGCCTGCCGTGTGCAGATCCGCCTCCGTACGCCGCCCAGACTGCCAGGGCGATTCCGCCAGGCTCAGGCTTCGACGCGTCTCCTTGCTCGTCCCCCGCCGCTCTGTGAAGGCAAAGGGCGCAGGACTCTAGGCAGGGCCTTGTCTCTGCTTTCCCGGCCTCTCGCCTAGGACATGGGGCCAGGTGAGCCCTGAGCTGCATCACCACACGGTACAGCTCCGGCACGAGGGACATTTCACCTGCCCTGGGCCCCCATCAGCTCCAAGCTCAGCTTGTGAAAACCCTCCTTCTCCGAGAGCTCCCAGGTAACACCACCACGCCGCCCCAGGCTCCCCGGACATCAGCTCAGCAAGCGTCACAGATAACCGCAGTGAGGGAAATGCTAACAGGCCAGCTGGAGAAACTGACGCACGGAGAGATTAAGGGACATGCCCAAGGTCGCAGAGCAAATTAGTGGCAGAACTTGGACCAGAACCCAAGAGTCCCGCCTTCCACTACCCTGCTCCAACCACTAGACCCCACTCCCCTCCCAGAGCTGGGAGGAGAACGCAGGAATCCTGGCTCCCAGCCCCACTGCTCTAACCACTAGACCCCACTCTCCTCCCAGAGCAGGGGAGAGAACGCAGGAGTCCTGGCTCCCAGCCTTCCCCCAATCTAAGCCACACTAATCATTTCCCTACATCAGCTCTTTGCTGGGTCAAGCAACCCAAAGACCCAGCTATACCATTCCATGGCAAGAAACCCAGGAGGTGAGCTGGGATCCTGACCCTTAAGGGGGTGACACATGCACGGGATGGGGGAGGGGGCGGGGGAGAGTTTTGCACAACTGTAACAGCAGCCCCGGCTAGCCACACTCACCAGTTGATGCTCTGGAGGTAACCTCAGATCTGTGACACCGAGGCTGTTTCTACAACGCAACTGGGAGGCGTTCGTCCCACCTCACGCAGACGTACACGCGCTAGCTCCACTCGAGCCAGCGTGCTAAAAACAGCCATCTGGCTACCGTGGCACAGGCTTCGGCTAGTTGCCTGAGGACCACCTGGTCCAAGATCCTAGGGGAGCACACTGGCTTGAGCAGAGTTAGCACGTGTCATGGAATCAGAGAAATGTCCAGCTGAGAGCTTATCAAGAGCCCAGCCCCCTGCCCTGAGGCCAGACCAAGCAAACCTAGAGCAGCCCTGACAGGGGTTTGTCCAGCCTGGTCTTAGAATCCTCTCTGGACGGGGATCCCGCGGCCTCCCTGGGACGCCTGTTCCAGAGCTGAAATCCCCTGAGAGTTAGGAAGCTTCCCCTCATATCTAACCTCCATCTCCCTTGCTGCAGATTAAGCCCATTGCTTCTTGTCCAACCTTCAGTGGACACGGAGAACAATCGATCCCCGTCCTCTTTATACCAGCCCTTAACGAATTTGACGACTGTTCTCAGGGCCCCCCTCAGGCTTCTTTTCTCAGGACTAAACGTGCCCAGTTTTTTTTAACCTTTCCTCCTAGGTCAGGTTTTCTAAACCTTGGATCGTTTGAGTATCTCTCCTCTGGACTCTCTCCAATCTGTCCACATCTTTCCTACAGTGCGGTGCCCAGAACTGGACCCAGCGCCTGGCGGAGCAGGACAGTTACCTCCTGTGACTTACATACGACACGCCTGTTAATGCACCCAGAACGATGTTAGCCTGGTTAGCCGCTGCACATCGCTGACTCAAATTCCACTGGTGATCCATTATGACCCCGGATCCTTTCCCGCAGTACGACCGCCTAGCCAGTTAGTCCCCATTTGGTAGTTGCGCACTTCCTAAGTGCAGCACTTTGCACTTGTCTTTATTGAATCTCATCTTGTTGCATTCAGACCGATTCTCTAATTTGTCAAGGTCGTTTTGAATTCTAATCCTGTCCCCCAAAGTGCTTGTAAACCTACACACACACACAGAGCTTGATGTCATCCACAAATGTTATAAGCATCCTCTCCTCTTCTTTACCCAAGTCCATAATTAAAATACTGAATAGTAGCGTACTGTGTACATCTCCCCGGGCTGCAAATGACACCTCCCAGCTGCAGTGCGGATGTACCCCGAGTGCTGTAGGGCCTTTCTAGGGGAAAATGGCCAGTGACTTTCCAGCTGGGGGTCCAGTGCTCCTCCCTGCCAAAGGCAAGGGGTCAGGATGTTCAAAATGAAGTCAAAAGCCAGGGTTGGCCAAGGCGAAGCGTGGAGAGCAACGCAAGCACAGAGGGGGGGTGGGGGGGTCTGGCCACTGGAGAAGAGCTGCCCCTCCTAAGAAATCTCCCCTTCTTTGTCCCAATGCAGCAGACTTGGGCCTGTCCCACAGGAAAGGGGGGAGGGGGAAGGAGAGATCGCTCTGCAGAGCTAGGCTAGGGGGAATGGCTGCTACTGCTTCCGTCCCGACCTGATCTGCGGGATCGCTTTCCTTTGCGGGGTTTCTTGCCAGCGTTCAGGAGCTTGGCTCTCCTCCTCCGCGGGGTGCTGGGGGGAGTGCCGTCTCCGCACCCTCGCTGACAGGCGGGCGTCTCCGCACATCTGGATGCGCCCACTCCAAATTCTGCAGGACGAGGGGAGAGCAGAGCAGGTCAGAACTCCCCCTCCTCCTCCAGCAACCTCCAGCAATCCAGCTCGCAAGGATCCCGGGGCGAAAAGGGAGAGAGAAAAAACGCAGCTTCCGACAATCACTCCGCTTGTGTCGATGTAAACATTAGCCCTGCTCAAGCTAGTGCAGTGGCTCTCAACCTTTCCAGCCTACTGTGCCCCTTTCAGGAGTCTGATTTGTCTGGCGTATCCCAAGTTTCACCTCACTTAAAAACAACTGGCTTACAAAATCGGACCTCAAAATACAAGTGTCACAGCCACACAGTTACTGAACAATTGCTGACCCTGTACTTACAGTTCAGTGTATAGCAGCATTTCTCAAACTGGGGTCCGCAGGCCTCGCTGATCAACTAGTCCCCCTCCCTCCCAGCGCCTCATGCATGCTGGGGAACAGCTGTTCAGTGTCGTGCAGGGGGCGCTGGGAGGGAAGGGGGAGGAGCGGGGACAGGCACGCTCAGGGGAGGGAAGAGGCGGGGAAGAGGAGGGGCAGGGATGGAGCTGGGGTGGGAAGAGGTGGGGCCTTGAGGGAAGGAGTGGCGTAGGAGCTGGGTCTGGGGTTGAGTGGGTGGGTCTTGGTAGTCCGCAAATTTTTTTTTAAACGAAATGGGTGTCCTCGGGTGGCTAAAGTTTGAGAACCGCTGGGTGTACAGTATATAGAGCAATATAAACAAGTCATTGTCTGTATAAAATTGTAGTATGCACTGACTTTGCTAGCGCTTTTTATGTAGCCTGTTGTAAAACTAGGCAAATATCTGGATAAGTTGATGTACCCCCTGGGAGACCCCTGTGTACCCCCCAGGGGTATGTGTACCCCTGGTTGAGAACCACTGAGCTAGTGCACTAAAAGCAGCAGTGTGTCTGTGACGGCAGAGGTTGCCACCCGAGTACAGACCTTGAGATTCGGACGGGGCTGTCCCTGGAGTGGCCAGCCCCAGCACCCACGATGCCGGGGCCACACTGCTCTTTTTGGCACGCTAGCACGTCCGTCGATCTGAGCTGGGAATTACACCTCCCAGCTGCAGCGCGGACGAACCCGGAGTCAGAGGAGCCTGTCGCAGCCACAGTGCCCACGGAGAGCGGGTCTGGAGACAGCAGCGCGAAGGCAACGCCAGTACAGCCGCATTCAAAAGTCACCACCCTGGATAGCCGTTTGGTGGCCCGGGTGAACCGAGTGGCGAGGGGTGGCCCATTCCAGTCCCTAATGGGCCGGCCTCACAAACGGCCCCCTGGAGCACCGTTTCAGGGGAAAGGCCAAGGACTGAATGGGTCACAGACACCCCCCTGGCCCCTAGGGCAAGGTCAAGGGGGCGGGGGGGCTTGAGCAGGGCCTCGGCCCGTGCTGCAGGCTCTGGTCTCCAGGAAATGAAAATACAGAATGAAACTGTCAGCTGTTTGGGGCAGGGGCTGGTTTTCTTCCGTGCTTGTCCCGGACCTAGTGCAATGGGAGGCTCACGGGCTACGATCATACAAATAATAATAATACATCTGGAGGGCCAAACCCACAGGGCACGATTTAACAGCCAGCGTGACTGAACCCCGCGTGTCTGGGAGACACATGCCCCATGCAGCCCACTGCGCCCAGCAGGTCCGCGCACCATTCCACAGCACTCAGTAAGCAGAACGGCCAGCCCCATGGCTAGACTGAGACCCACGGGGGCCGGGGCGGCTCTGCTTGCACAGCCTGGCGGAAGCAGGGGCAGGGGAGGCAACCCGGTGACCAAATCAGAGGACGCCAAAAAGAAGAATGCCTCTGACCGAAGTACTAGGACACAGATCGCCTGGCCCAATCCTGCACTGGATTCCAGGACGCTGGACTAAATAGGACCCTCCAGGGGCTTTCCCCGATACTCCGTTCTATGGCCAAGGCATGTGTGTGTGTGTGTGGGGGGGGGGGGGGATTGTTTAAAGCAAGGACCTGCGTAAACGCTCCAGAACTGAGCAGATAGCCCCCAGCAGCCAGACGGAGAGGGGACCGGAAGGACTGGCTCCCTGTCCAGGGGAATTCTTACCACCTTCCAATGGGCTTCTCAGCGCTCCAGTTGCTTTGCGTTAAACACTCACAGAAAATATTGTATCTCCTACTCAGAAGCCCCCTGTTGCCCCTTTGGCTGAGCAATGCACGTACGGCAGATCTCTTCTCTGCGTTATCCTACATCCCTGCTGCGATCCGTGTCCCTACACTGCACAGCAGCTCACGTCCCTTGCTCCCTCCCCACATCTCCCTTCGCTGCCCGTGATCCCTTACCTTCTTTCTCCCCACGCTGGAGCTGGAGCAGGGTCCTGGCGGTGCTGATGCTCGCCTGCAGATGCTCAATGTAGCGGAGGACGCGCAACAGGATTTCCTTCTGTTTCAAAGGGAACACACACTCAGGGGAAGGTTTTGCACTCGCAAGGAGCGTTGGTAGATGCAGCACCTGTGGCACAGTTCTGTGGCAGGACATGAATTCTACCAACAAAATCCACGTGTCCCTGGCCCTCCGCAGCTGGAGAGTGGCTGGGAACCTTCTCCGATGCTTACTTGGTAATAATGAGTTACACCTTCGAGCGAGCATGTGTGTGCACCTGCGTATGACACACCCGTCTGCAAAACAAGACCACGAGGGGGGCTGGTTGGCTCACAGGATGGGACGTGGAGCTGTTTGCCTCTAGACTGCCCAGTTCCCACTCAACCCAATTCACTGGTGACCCAAACAAGCTGCCACGGGACGGCTGTTGTGTGAATCAAGTTGCTCGTCTGCCCAGTTCAATGAGGGTAAGTATCCACATCACCAAGGGCTGGTACGAGCTGGAAGGCTCAGTAGAGAAACCAAGGACTCCCATCAAGCTCCCATTTCACCCTTAATGGTGGGTCTCCCCCCGAACAGAAACGAGGCAGCTGAGCAAGGCGTGAGTGTGGGGCAAAGTGTCCCCTGCGAATGTCTGGGCTGCAGCTGTTGGGCAGATTCAGAACGTCAGCCTCCGAGGCTGCAAATCCAACAGACTCATCCACAAAACGTCTGCTTTTTTAAAAAACCCCAAGGACAACTTCAGTGAGGAAATTCTTCTCCTTGATTTATTCTGGGATGGGGTTGGCAGCCTGCATATAAGACCCAGAGTCTAAAGGCTTGTCTGCCACAACAGGGGAAATTGACCAGAATAGCAATTCCAGAATAGCTCCCCCTGTGGACATTGTATTCTGGACTAATTAGCGTGCTTCTGAAACAGAGTCATTATTCTGGAATAAGATCGCATAAAAGTGCCTAGCTGTTTGCTCCCTTCAAGAAGCCTAGAGGTTTAGCAGCCGCAAGGCTCAAAGACTCTCTTCCTCCAATAGACTGAAGATCCATCCCGCCTCACCTATGCTTTCCCCATGTCACATTATTTCTTTAACATGCTCCCTTGCATCTCTCTGGAACGTTATATCTGGGGAAGCAGCCGTCGGGGCAGCAGCCCGCTCTGGCTGGCAGTACCTTGGTAAGCTTTTTGTAGCTGGTATGCAGCGGAACAGGAAGCATCTGAGCCAGCTCTCGGAGCGTGTTGGTGTAGTTACCGCGTCTCTTTCTGTTCAGGGATAAAAGAAGGTCAAACAGTTGCTTCCAAGTCCACTGGCCAAAAAACGTCCTTTCTGGTAATGCTCCCCTCTGACAAACTGCAAAGCTCGCTTAGCTACATAGACGAGTGGCACAGACGTAGCTCAGGGATGAGGCAGGAAACTGCAGACGAAGGTGGCCTGCTCACACCAGCACATTTTCACTACCACACTCTGTAGGAAGAGTTGCCCCAGCCCAGATCCTCAAAGGTACATAGATGCCATTGAGAGTTAGGCCCCTACATACCTTTGTGGAACTGGGCCCGGGTACTATCATACTACTGCATGCATCCAAACGGGGCAGATCTAAGCTTAGGCAGGCATTTCCTGACTGCTGAGCACTTAATATTTCCAGGCTTCGCACAAATCGGGTAGCCGTCAATAGAGGTCGCACAGGCAGTCAAACAAGCACTGGACTGGCACTCAGAAGTCCCGGGTTCTAGTCCTGGCTTGGTCACTGACCTGCTGTGTGAACTTCCGCCAGTCCCGTCACCTCCCTGTGCCTCAGTTTCCTCCTCTGTACAATGGGGATAATGAGACTGGCCCCCTTTTTAAAGTGCTTTGAGACCTACTGCTGAAAAGAGCTCATTATTTAGGTCTGCGCTACCCACGGATTTTGTCCTGATACAATCATGTGGGTTAGGGGTATGATTTTTTTTGCTGGTGTAGTTATGCCGGCACAGCTCCTAATACAGATGCCATTATATTGGAACAAGGGTGCCTTACACTCATACAGCGTATTCCCCTTCCCTTACAGGAATCAGCCCTGCCAGCAGAAACACATTTATACCGAAATCACTGTATTCACGCTAGGATTGTCCCGATTTAGCTAGACCAGCATAGTTCAAGCAGCATAACTTCTGTGTGGAGACGAGGCCCCACGGACTGGCCCGCTCACTGGAACACGACAGTTCTGGTGAGGATGCACAAGAAGTAATTGTATCCATCTAGCTCCCCTCTGGGCTATGCCTTAACTGTGAAAATAGGTGAGTTTTTTCACGGAGTCCGCTATCTCCTAGTGGAGACAAGGCACGGGGAGTCTTTACCTTGATGTAGCTAGTTGAGATCAACCCTATATCCCCCACCTGAAGTTGACCTCAACTAGCTACCCCCAGGTAAAAACAACATGAGGTTGATCACAATGGTCCCTTCTAAGTCACGGGAATCCTTGAATCTGTGAATCTCCACTAGGAGTTTATAGAGAGATTCCTAGATTCCAAGGCCAGAAGGGACCACTGCATAACACAGGCTGGATATCAAGTATCAGAGGGGTAGCCGTGTTAGTCTGGATCTGTAGAAGCTACAAAGGGTCCTGTGGCACCTTATAGACTAACAGAGGTATTGGAGCATAAGCTTTCATGAGTGAATACCCACTTCTTCTTTCCACTGCTTGCATTCGAAGAAGTGGGTATTCACTCACGAAAAGCTTATGCTCCAATACCTCTGTTAGTCTATAAGGTGTCACAGGACCCTTTGTAGCTTCTACAGATCCAGACTAACACAGCTACCCCTCTGATACTTGATACCACAGGACCCTTTGTAGCTTCTACCGGCCGGATAATGTCTCCAAAATAATTCCTAGAGCAGATCTTGGAAAAAAACCATCCAATTGTGATTCAAAAATTGCCAGTTATGGAGAATCCACCACGGCCCTTGGTAAATTGTTCACGTGATTAATTGTTCTCACTGTTAAAAATTTAAACCTTATTTCCAGGCTGAATTTGTCTAGCTTAAACTCCCAGCCATTGGATCACGATAGACCTTTGTCTGCTAGATTGGAGAGCCCATTATTAAATATTTGTTCCCCATGTAGGAATTGATAGACTCTAATCAAGTCACCTCTTCACCTTCTCTTTGTTAAGCTAATAGACTCAGCTCTTTGAGTCGATCACTATACGGCAGGTTTCCAGCCTTTCTTCATTCTTGCAGCGTGACCCCCTCTCCAATTTAGCTACATCCTTCTTAAATTGTGGGCACTGGAATTGGACATAATATTCCAGCAGCTGGTGCCAAATACAGAGGTAAAAATAATCTCTCTGCTCCTACTTGAGAGTCCCCTGTTTATACACCCCAGGATCGTATTAGCCCTTTTGTCCACAGCTTCGCACTGAGAGCTCATGTGCAGCTGATTATCCATCACGACCCCAAATCTTTTTTAGAATCTCTGCTTCCCAGTGACTTTTGGGGGCCCCATACGCTTCCCAGGATAGAGCCCCACATCTTGTAAGTATGGGCTGCATTCTTTGTTCAAGTTAGACAGCTAACTTGATGGAAGAACACACTTCTTTTTGCTGTGACAACACGGCTGGGTTGGGTCCTCAGGGCTGTCTGTAGTAAAAACCTATTTCCGCCACTAAATCTGCATTGCTTTGTCTATATTCAAAGTTCCACCTGCTTAACAAAAGGTGCAAGTTTTAAACAATTTTTGTTAAATCAAGTCAAAACCCTGTGTGGACACTCTAAATTGGATTTAGATTTAGCTTGATTCCTTATCAAGGTAAACTAAACTGGTATAAGCCTGGTTATAATTGAATGTAGAGCATCCACACAGGGGGCAACAGTGGTTGAAGCAGTTGTTTTTTTAAAGCAGCCAAAAGTGAACTCAGTACAACTATGAATATATTACTCTTAATTATTTGTAGTACCACCGCACTCAGGAGCTGTACAAACAGAAGAAGACAGTCTCTGCTCCAAGCCAAGGGTCAACACATGGAGACAGATAGACGGACGGAAAGTATAAGGAAACGAGACGAGACAATGCTGGTCAGCATGATGGGCAGTGGTCTCGGCACACCAGCAGCCCAACCGTTGTCAAGTTTCAGATAAGAATCACAGAAAGGAGCGTTTTGAGATGGGTTTTGAAGGAGGCGGATTTGCAGATGTTTACAGGGAGCTTCTCCCAAGTGTGAAGGGCAGCAAAGGAGGAAGCACAAAGATGCTTGCTGGAAAGTTTCCCTGGTGGGCGATGGAGGCTGGCGCCATGGGCCCGCTGGAGGCGGGAGTCAACAACTCGATAGCAAAAAAGAGACGTTAGGTCAGGTGGGGATGGGCCACAAAGGACGTGGAAGGTGGAGACATGGTATAACGCCCATCACTGTACTCCAGCCAGATGACGGGGAGCAGGGGCCTACTTTTTCAGGCTAGCGCTTTTCCCCTGAGCACTGATCTGCTGATACTTATTGACAATCTGGACTCCATCCTAACAACGCTTTGTCTCTAGGAACGATAGAGCTGCTCAGAGAAATCACACTGCATGTATCCCAGGGGGAGTGCGAAAGCTATGTAATGCCACACAGCACTTTAGGACAGGAAGTGAAGGCAAAACCCCTGAACTTCGCTCCCAGTTCCCAAGGGCAAAGCGGCGAGAAAACGCTCTATTATGGGACCACTTTGCACTGGCGTAGGTGACCCGGCGTGTCAAGAAGGGGTTTTGTATAGGGGCAGGGGACAAAGCCAGGGGAAATCTGGTCTCTGGCATGGAAGGGATAGGCCCTAACTGCCCTGCCCCAGGTCCTCACCCATCTCCGACGGTTCGCGGCTGACCGCTGCTGTGGCCAGGACGCGGCTCCCAAGGGCCAGCACGCCCGACCTGACCCCACATCTGCAATGGAGAACAAAGGGAAAAAGAAGGGGAATTCCAATCGATCCCGGACCAGGAATGAGATGGGGAAACGGGGAGCCCACATGTCGTTCCCCCCACCCCACTGGACAGAGGGTGGGATGAGAAGGGGGTGCAGTAAAGGGGGGGGTATGTCATCAGGGGCCGATACAAGGATGGGGGAAGAGAACTGAGCTGAGTGCAGGGGTGGGGCAGGTATGACCAATACCATCCTGCGAGGCTCAGGGATATAAAGAAGGGGGGCAAATATCACCTGCTCCTTTCGGGGGTCAAATATTGCCCCCCATGCAATAGGGAGCGGGGTAGTAATGCTGACACTAGCATGGAGGAGGGAGGCAGCTGCTCCTAGACCCAGCGCAGGGGGGGGGGGGGGGAGAACAGGCCCAATTCCCTGCGATGGGGGGGAGCGCTGAGAGGCAAATGGGGGCGGGGGGGGGGGGAAGATCTCAGGGGGCTCAGCCTGGGACACATGAGGGGATGCCAGGAGGGGCTGGGGGCAGTCAAGAGGCTACAGGAGGGGGCTCCCTGAGGGGTTATGGGGGGCTCCCAGGAATGGGGGAGCCAGAGGCAATGGAGGGGGGGGGGCCTGGGAGTGATGGGGAGGAGTCTGGGGGAGGCACCCTGGGGGAGTGATGGGAGACCAATGGGGGAGAGCGGGCTCCCTGGTGGGGTGATGGGGGAGAAGGTGCATTGGGGGGGGGGCAGGAGGAGCCTCTTGGGGGTGACGGGAGAGGGGGAGCCAGAGGCAATGGGGGAAGGGGGGGCTCTCTGAGGGGGGGCTCTGGGGCAGGGCAAGCAGGGGGGTGGCAGTGGAGGAGGGGGGCTCCCTGGGGGTGACGGGGGAGGGGGCGCAGCAGGAGGGAGGGAGGGGAAGGTGTGGCGGGGGGGCAGTGGGGGGGCGATAGAGGAAGAGGGGCCTGGGGCGGTGGGGAGGGGGGACCCCGGGGCGAATGGGGGAGGGGCGCCCTGCGGGGGGAGCGGGGGGGGATAGCCCCCCAAGCACCTTCCCCGGGCGGGCCGCGAGCTCCCAGGAGCGGAGCGGGGCGCGAGGACGAGCCGGGCCCAGGTTCCAAGGCGGGGGAGGGGCGGGCGGGAAGCGCGGAGGGGGCGGGGCCCGCGCGGACACCGGGGGCGGGGCTAGTGCGGAGGGGGCGGGGCGGGAGTTGGGCAAAGGCTGGGACTGGGGATTGGGGTAGAGCCTGGGGGGCAGAAAAGGGGGGCAGGATGGGGAGCAGGAGAGGGGGTTGGGGCCAAGTCTGGGGGGCAGGGGAGAGGGCTGGGTTCAGGACTGGGGGGGCAGGATGGGGAATAGGAGAGGGGGTTGGGGCCAAGTCTGGGGGGCAGGGGAGAGGGCTGGGTTCAGGACTGGGGGGGCAGGATGGGGAATAGGAGAGGGGGTTGGGGCCAAGTCTGGGGGGCAGGATGGGGAGTAGGAGAGGGGGTTGGGGCCAAGTCTGGGGGGCAGGGGAGAGGGCTAGGGCCAGGACTGGGGGGCAGGATGGGGAGTAGGAGAGGGGGTTGGGGCCGAGTCTGGGGGGCAGGGGAGAGGGCTAGGGCCAGGACTGGGGGGCAGGATGGGGAGCAGGAGAGGGGGTTGGGGCCAAGTCTGGGGGGCAGGGGAGAGGGCTGGGTTCAGGACTGGGGGGGCAGGATGGGGAATAGGAGAGGGGGTTGGGGCCAAGTCTGGGGGGCAGGATGGGGAGTAGGAGAGGGGGTTGGGGCCAAGTCTGGGGGGCAGGGGAGAGGGCTAGGGCCAGGACTGGGGGGCAGGATGGGGAGTAGGAGAGGGGGTTGGGGCCGAGTCTGGGGGGCAGGGGAGAGGGCTAGGGCCAGGACTGGGGGGCAGGATGGGGAGTAGGAGAGGGGGTTGGGGATGAGTCTGGGGGGCAGGAGAGAGAGGGCTGGGGCCAGGACTGGGGGGCAGGATGGGGAGTAGGAGAGGGGGTTGGGGCCAAGTATGGGGGGCAGGGGAGAGGGCTGGGTTCAGGACTGGGGGACTGGGGCAGAGGCTGAGGGGCAGGAGAGGGGGCTGTGGCCAGGATGGGGAGCAGAAGAGGGGGTTGGGGCAGAGTCTGGGGAGCAGGGCAGGGGAGGGGACTGGGGGTCAGGAGAGGGGGTTGGGCTAGGGCTGGGGGCAGGAGAGCGGGTAGGGGCAGAATCTGGGGGGCAGGAGAGGGGGCTGGGGCAGAGGCTCAGGACAGGAAAGGGAGTTGGAACAGAGGCTGGGGGGGCTGGAGCTGTTGCATGAGGCAGGCATAGCTCTTCTCTTCCCCCCACAAGGAGCCAAGAGGGGTTTTGGGAGCGCGGGGTGGGCTTGGGGGGGGGGGGGGAAGAGTCCAGCTGCTCAGGGCAGTTCTGCTCCCCTCTCCTTCCTTGCAACACCAGGCCTAGGGTGCATGTTGAATAACCCCATGAGCTGCGGGAAAAGCAGCTGTGCGGGGTGGGGGGAGAATTGATGTGGGGCTTTGGGGGGATGTAATTAATTGGTGGGCTGGGGGAAGGGCAGATGTGGGGCTGGGGGGACAATGACACAGAACTCATTCATTGGAATTTGGGGGTGTGCAGAGAAGCTGGAAGCTCTCTGCCACCAGGCAGCTGCCCCCACAGTGGGGCCAGGCTGGCATCACCCGCTGCGTTTATGGGAATTTGCAGCACCGGGGTGGGGAGGGGGTCCAGCGATGGACTGGCAGGCCAAAGCACCGGTCTAGTCTTTGAAAAAAATCTCATGATTTTTTGGTTTCTTGACTCCTGATCCTTGAAGTTGTAGGACTGGTGGTAGGGTGACCAGATGTCCCGATTTTATAGGGACAGTCCCGATTTTTGGGTCTTTTTCTTATATAGGCTCCTATTACCCCCCACCCCCGTCCCGATTTTTCACACTTGCTATCTGGTCACCCTAGCTGGTGGTAGTGTGAGTAAAGTAGGGGCCAAACCAAAACATCTGGAAAAAAAATCAGTTCATGTTGCACTGAAACTGATTCCCCCCCCACCCCTATCACTGAAACAAACAAAGCCCCATTTTTGTTCAACCTGAAACTAATTTTTTCAGGTTTTCATTTTGGGTGTTTTCCCCCCTGCCTTCTCCCCTTATTTGTAAGTTAGCTAAAATTTCTTTTTTCCAAACAAAAAGGTTTCCATTTCATTAAATAAAACATTTCATTTCAAACGGCCAGAACAAACCTTTATTATTCTCTCTGTATCGGTTTGTTTTTCATCAAGCCCCCATGCACATTCAAACTGTGCTCAACTTGGTCCAGCTTCAGTCTTTCAGTCTATGTTTGTGTGAGTTTTTCACCATTTCAGTGAGATCAGTACAAAATAAAGATTTAAAGCTCCTGTGAAACTAGACATTTCTGAAAGCTCAGCCTGAACTATGGAGTAGGAACCGGGATACGGATGTATCTAAAAGAGGGAGGCGGGGAAAGAGATTGCAGATTCCGTCTTTTATTCATCTCTGTTGCTGAGGTTGTGGGAAAACACCCAGCTGTGGGAGCCGTATCTGGTTTGCAGCCTTATGGTTGTTTTTCATCAGGGGTAAGTCCTGGGGATATGGGGCACTTCAACCCTGAACGGCCACGAGCATTTGGGATGTCTGGACCAGCGGTTCTCAAGATGGGGGTCCTGACCCAAAAGGGGATCACAAGACTATTGAGGGGGGTGGGGTCGCAAGAGTGGTGGCCCCTGGCTGGATGCCCAGCTCTGAAGGCAGCACCTCCACCAGCAGCAGTGCAGAAGTAAGGGTGGCGTGTTATGGAGAGGGGGCCATCACAGCCTGAAATATTTTCAAAGGGGGTCCCAGCAAAAAAAAGTTTAAGAACCCCTGTCCTAGACCTCCTTTCGGGGGGTGTTCCATGACAAGCCAGATCCGCAGCAGCGGTCAATGGTGCCAGATCCCCAGCGGGTGTAAACAAGTGTTGCTCCATCAAAATTGGATCAACGTTTCATTATGTGTTTGTACAGGGCCTAGGACAATGGGGCCTCGACCCCCAATCTTGCACCTCTAGGGGCTAGTGCAGTACAAACAGCAACCACAACAGTTATCTTTAAACACCCTTTGGAAATGTCCCCTACTCCAATGTATATTATTTTTATTAGGTACATATTTATTTAGTAACGGGAGGCATTAAGAACTCAATCGTCGGAGGTTTCTCAGAACTGAAAAGAGTTGGCAGGAGAAAAGTAACAACGGCGGCCCCGATACTGAGCTCATCCAGGCCGGTGTAAATCCGGAGTAATGCCATGGAAGCCATGGGGGCTACAAGCAGCGTGAGGATTGGATCAGGAGCCGGGCCAGAATCTCCAGTTCACCCCCACGCCATTCACTTGCTCCCAAGCCCGTTCATTTACCCTGTGTACTCAGGGCCGGAGTTTTCAGTTGACGCCCCTTAAACATGTTAGAGCTGATGAGGTTTAATGAGGCATCTCCTTGATAAAAGCGGCGAACAATGGCCTTGATCAGAGAGAGATTGGGAAATTGTTCACCAGCCGTGTGCCCAGATAAGAGGGCTAAGAGCGGCTTTGCCGGAACAGTAAACATGTCTTGGGAAAAAAAGCTATTTGCTGATTTTTCCTTTCTGCGGCTCAACAGGGGATTCGTGCCATTCAAAGCCCTCCTTTCTGCCCGAGAAACAGGCACCGGTCTAACTGGTATTTTAAAACCAGTTCAGTTAACTGGTGCAAACACTTATATCAGCTTTAATTGTCTGGATACCTTAAGCCCTTGCCTGGTTCTCCAGGGTATCTTAGCACCTCACAATCTGTGGTGTGTTTCTCCTCACCGCTACGCTTGTGAGGTAGGGTCCTGCTATTTATCCCCCTTGTGCAGATGGGGAAACTGAGGCACGGGTGGGCTAAGTGACTCGCCCAGGAAATCTGCGGCATGGCAGGGAACTGACTCACGCTAGCATCCCGCATCCTCCCGCGCTGGCGAGGCCAGGTTAGCTCAAGACGGGAGGTCGCATCGGGTGAGCTGAGCAGGCGGCTTCACCTGGCAAAAAGGTGCGTGCTTGGGTGACTGTATCGTGGCTAACGTGGCGTACCTTCCTAACGTGTAAGCATGAGTCAGCAAGTCCAGATAATCCCCGTTCCCCTCGTTCCCCTGCCCTGCTAACACGAGTGTAAACGGGACTGCAGCTGTACTCCCCCTCCAGCAAGCGCACCCCCCCCACTCTAGACCCCCAGCTTCCCAGCCGTCACCTCTCTTGGGCGGAGACCCGTGTTTCTCTCCCTCCTCACTGGCTGCACAGCGCCCTGCCTAACCTGTGAGTTCCCCAGGCCCGCCTGCCTAACGCCGCCGGCTTTACTGGTCTGCTCAGAGGTAACCAGTGCAGAGGTAACCAGTGCAGTTGCCCCCGTGATGCTACGGCCCAGCCCTTTCTAAGCAAGCACATTGATTCCTAAGGTAAAAGCAGTACAGCGAAAACATATTAAAACCCATCAATGGACCTACCCACATGCTAATGGACTTGCCAGAGATGTCCCTCCGCCCCTCCTTCCCTGATGCCACCAATGGCTCTGGCCGGTGATCACGGCTTCTACTCCAAATAAGCCCCCTCATGAGTAACTCAGTTACTCCTTTCCACCGTTCGGCTTTGAACTAGCCTCATGCCACAGGGGATCAGCAGACAAAAGGCCTCCCCCACCCCCCTGGATGACGCTTCATGGGCTGAGTCCTTAGCTAGGGGTTTCCAATCCCCTCCTGCCACCAATTTCCACTTCACAGGTATTGTCCCAGAAGAGCATTCCTGTCTGCCGCATCATCCCTTGACACTCACAATACTTCCCAGAGACTGCCACGAATCATAGAATATCAGGGTTGGAAGGGACCTTAGGAGGTCATCTAGTCCAACCCCCTGCTCAAAGCAGGACCAATCCCCAATTTTTGCCCCAGATCCCTAAATGGCCCCCTCAAGGATTGAACTCACAACCCTATGTTTAGCAAGCCAATGCTCAAACCACTGAGCTATCCCTCCCGTGTTCCTCCTAAAGATGTTCCATGCGATCCCACTGTATACATTTGCATTTTTGATCTAATGA
The DNA here is from genome assembly GCA_033296515.1 of Macrochelys suwanniensis. Classification (NCBI taxonomy): domain Eukaryota; kingdom Metazoa; phylum Chordata; order Testudines; family Chelydridae; genus Macrochelys; species Macrochelys suwanniensis. The sequence goes on along the minus strand of CM065800.1, from coordinate 5,162,101 downwards.
GCCCCTAAAATACGTAACTCGGTAAGAACATAACATAAGAATGGCCAGACTGGGTCAGACCAAAGGTCCATCTAGCCCAGTATCCTGTCTTCCAACAGTGGCCAATGCCAGGTGCCTCAGAGGGAATGAACAAAACAGATAATCATCAAGCGATCCATCCCCTGTCGCCCATTCCCAGCTTCTGGCAAACAGAGGTTAGGGACAACATCTCTGTCCATCTTGACTAACAGCCATTGATGGACCTATCCTCCATGAACGTATCTAGTTCTTTTTTGAACCCTGTTATGGTCTTGGCCTTCACAACATCCTCTGGCAAGGAGTTCCACAGGTTGACTGGGCACTGTGTGAAGAAATACTTCCTTCTGTTGGTTTTAAATCTGCTGTCTATTATTTCATTGGGTGACTCCTCATTCTTGTGTTATGAGAAGGAGTAAATAATACTTCCTTTCTCCACACCAGTCATGATTTTATAGACCTCTATCACGTCCCCCCTTTTAACGTTATTCAATATGGTTTGTCCAGAAAATTGCCTTAATAGTCCTAAACCCCACAAAGTGCTGGGTCCACATTAGGAAATTACCTCATGTTAATTTTCCCAGTGGTAAGATCCCCACTTTTTTCCTAGGGTGGACACGCCCTTTGCATGTGGATGCTCTCCATCGGTTTCAATCTGCTCCCTCCCCAAATTGCAGCCAGATCTCCTCAGGGTCCAGCCCCTCATGGAGGACAGCGGCCCTGGGAGATGGAGAAGTGACAAAGGGGAGGACGCGATGGTGGAAAGTGTGGGGTGGTGGTAGAGAATGCCCCATCACCCCCGGTAACCCCCTGCCTCTAAAATCCATGGCTGGAGGGGGAGGCTGTGTGTCACACCTTTGTTTGGGGGGTCACCTGCCCCAAGGACTTTGCCCCCCACATGACCCTGTTGAAGAGCATCTTTGAACCTTCTTGGATGCTGCATCAATAGGAATCAAGGGGGAGGGGTAACGTCCTTGCCCCCCCGCCCCGCCCAGCCCAGCAGCCTCTCTGTCTGTTTCCCTTCAGCGCCACCAACAAACATCCCCTCCCCCTTTGTCCACCCAGTTCCCTCTCCCGCTGGGGAAAGCACCTGCCTTGATAGGCCTGGCTGCTTATCAGATCCAATCCTTGCAAACACCGGGTGTGGGAGGCTGCGGAGGACCAAGCTCTGACGGGCCAGGGACGGCTGGCTGCTGGCAAGACGGGGCCTGGGGACATGCCGGCCACCAGCTGACCCCACGAGAACCGTTTGGACCGATGCCCTGCGGGAGCAGGGATGGGCCCGCAGCCTCGACAGGTGAGTCCTTTGCCTTTGCCACGGCGGCTCGCGGCTGTAACATAGATCCATAAAGTTTATGGCGAGACGGGGCCGGCAGATCCCCCCGGTTGTGTATCCCAGGCTATTAAATTCACCCAGCTACCCCTGTACTCAGCCCAGTAACTTGGGTTAGGCAAAAACATCCCAGGAGGAAAAACCGTGGTGCACCGCAGGCGGAGAGTGGGAGAGACCGGGGTTCTCCCCGATGTCCTTGCCCTGGGAGGGGACCGACGAGGAGAGATCTGCCCAGATGCCCCGTGCTACAGAGGAAATCAAAACAATCTTCCCGCTCCTTGGCGGTGATCAGGGCCGGTGCAATGAAGTTTCGCACCCTAGGCGAAACTTCTTTCCACCAGCCCTGTGCCCCTGGCCAGCTAACTCTGTCCCCCCAACCCATGGGAGCTCAGCCCCCACACCTGCGGGCCGCGGGAGCTGAGCGTGGAGCCGGGAGGCAGGGGGTCGGCTCGCCGCAGCTGCCTCCCAGCTTTGGGAGGCAGGGGGGCAGCTTGCCGCGGCTGCCTCCCGGCTCCAAACTCAGTGGCTGAGCCTGGAGCCAGGAGGCAGGAGGCAGCCGCCCGCCGCCCCCCAAATCCTGGCGCCCTAGGCGACCGCCTAGGGTCGCCTAGTGATAGCACCAGCCCTGGCTGTGATCATGAACCTGCTTGTGACTTTGCTTTCCTGCTCCACACTGGGAACAGCCCCTCGCGTCTCTGGCCGCAGAACCAGACTCTGAGCCCCGTGTCTGGTGGAGTTACTCCTAAGTGACCAGAGGGGTGGGGGGAGAGAGCCGAGCTCACACAGCGGGGCAGGCACGGAACCCAGTGTCGGAGAAAAACAGAGTTCTCACTCTTATTTTGGGTGCAGCGAGGCAAGATACACTTTATTAACCTAAGCAATTGCAAAGAGGCGAGCGTGCACTAGGACACAGGGTTTCCCCCTCCTAGGCAGGTCTCCCAAAGATAAACAATTAAGGCAAGCATTTATACTTTTTGTTACATATAGTAATGATCAACAACTACAATTTGTTTATACATATTCTTTCCTGATATCTTGTTTTCCTCACCAATTTCTGTTATGGTCTACATTCTATTCTTATCTAATACAAGGTCACAGTAGCCTCTCTCACAGTTCTTTTCCCCTCGCCTCACACAATCCCCGCTTCTACAAATCTCGCATTATCACAGCTAGAGTTAGCCTGACTCTTGCTCATATAGAGGCCTGCATTCAAATTCCCTTTACGGACTTCCACACCAGGCATCCTGAGTCTCCAGACAGCGCTTCACCCACTAGTGTGCCAACCCCTCTTTTAAAGGGATTTTATACCAAGCTAGAGCGATTCACGCTGCCATTAAAAAAAACTCACCCAGGAGCCGAAGCGGCATTTCAGATCTCTGAAAAGCCGGGGGCCCGTTCTGATCTGTTACGGGGGGAGTAACAACAAGACTGCCCCCTCAAACGGCACAAAAACATGAGTCAGGGCCTCGAAATCCCAACGGCGTCTTAAAAACCGCGAGATTATTATTTTAAAACGGATTTGTGGACTTTGCTCCACAAACACAGTGGCTGAAAACAGTCATTATTTTTACAATTGACGCAGAGAGCCTCCGTCTGCCCCTGGATGCTAGCAGCCGGGGGCTTTCAGAGAAACCCCGAATATCACAAGACTCGCGATGACTTTGTCACAGCTGGCTACACAAAGTCACTGCGGGTTTACACCGAGATTGGCAGCAGAATCTGGCTCTCTCTAGAGCTCTGCTTGTCTGCTAGATGGCTCCCCCCTTGTGTCCTGGTTGACACCCCTGTACGTGATCTAGCAGGGCTTTGCACAAGTGCAAATGACCGTAGAAATGGCAAGGCAACAGAGGACTGGGCCCGTTAGGTACAATAAATACTGTTGCCCCTTTCTGTCCCGATTGGCTAGCCAAAGTCCAGGGCTCAGGGGACGTTCCAGTGAGAAGCAGACATGGATGGAGTCTGGTATTTTCTTTGACGCAGCCTTGTTCATTGTATGAAGTCCTGTGGCTCTGAACAGTGCCTGGTTGAACCTTCCGCCCACATGGGGCTACTTTCTATGAGGCTTTATTTTGGGCATGGGCCTCTTGATTGTCTCTGACACAGAGGATTCATTCACGCATCAGTTTGCACTTAACCCATGGTGAGGTTTCACCCAGCTCATAGCAGTAATAACTCCCAGTCCTTATCATCACTGGATCTCAAAGTGCTTCACAAATGGGGAAACTGAGGCACAGAGTGGGGAAGACCAAAGTCGCCTGCAGGCCAGCAGCAGAGCCAGAAATAAACGCCACATCTCCTGAGCCCCAGCCCAGTGCTCTATCCGCTAGGCCTAGATAACCTCATCACAGAGGTGAAAGAAAAAGGGAGGAAGCATCTAGCAGTGTTGAAATTTACCCGACCGGGAGAGACACCTGCTTCCTTAGGCTCCATGCTGGCTCTGTGCTGTTGATAACTAGAGGGATGCAAATTGCAGGAGCTGCCAGTCCCCTTCGCTGGGCATAAATTCACCTCAAACGTAAAAGGCGTGCCTGCTTCTGCAGTGGCGTAGCCAGGTTTAGAGCACAGGGGGAGCGGCGGCGCTATAAAAAGGCGCCTCCCCGCTCCCCCTGTACTCACCCCAGCGGCGCTTTAAAGGGCCCGGGGCTCCAGCTGCTGTGGAGCCCCCGGGCCTTTTAAATCCCCACCTGGGCCCGGCTCCGGCAGCGGGGCTGGGGGGGGCGCTTTAAAAGGCCGGCGGCTCCTGCCACTGCGGGGAGCCGCTGGCCCTTTAAAGCGCCCCCCGAGCCCGGCTCCCGCAGCCGGACTCGGGCGGCACCTTAGCGCCGCTCCCCCTGCTCCCCCCCTGGCTACGCTACTGTGCTTCTGCCCAGTACAATCCCAGCCTCCTTGGGCCACACGTGGCCCCGGGAAATGTTCAGGACAGAACCCCAGAGGTCATGGATTCCAAGCGGGGGGCGGGGGGGGGGGCTAGGTGTCTTATCTGCAAGGATCTGGGCCTGGGTTCTAGATTCTAAAGCCAGCAGGGCCCTTCATGATTACCCACCCTCGTCTCCTGCATATCCCAGGCCGGAAACGCCACCCTGCCCAGAGCTGGTGGCTGAGCCAGAGCCGTCCTTTGGGTCCGGCAAATCGGGGCGACTGCACCGGGCCCCGTGCTTTGGGGGGACCCCCAGGCCGGTGCGATTGGCCTGCGCCCGAGACCCTGGGCGCGCGGGGAGGCAGCCAGGACCCCAGGAGTGGGGCGGCAGCCGAGACCCGGGATGCGCAGGGCTGGCAGCCGGGACCCTGGGTGCGGGGCGGCAGCCAGAGCTCCGGGCGCGCGGGGCCAGCAGTCGACACCCTGGGCACGGGGCTGGCAGCCAGGAGCCCGGGGGTGCTGCAGCACCCCCCGCACCCATAGTTCCTGCGCCTATGGTGGGGGCTGATTTGTCCCAGGCCCTGCACCCCCTTAGGGACAGCCCTGAGCTTGGAGGGAAGACTCTGAGGTCTTGTCTAGTGAGTAGCTGTGTCACCTCTGCCCTCTAACCTGGGTGCACTTTACCCTGCTTTGCTGCTGTACTCTGCAGCCTGGATTGCTCGCAAAGAACCTCCAGCGTGCAAGTCACTCCCAGCTATGTCCGTGGGTGTGCTGCAGTCAGGGCTCTTACCAGCCCTGGTTAATTTGCTGGGTGATCCCAACACACTCCCAGCCTTAGATTTTCCCCCAGAAATGTGTGTCCTGTGCTGCCCAGCCCTCCCCTGGAGAATGCAAATTATACAAAGTCTGTTGTTGCTTTAATAGAAATAATACGCACTCAACTTGCCACCCCAAATGAAGTTGCCCAGACACTTCAGTTCAAACCCACGGGATTAGATCGAACAGCAAAACAACTTTATTAACTACAAAGAGAGGTTTGAAGAGAGAACAAGTAATGAGGCATAAAAGCCAGAAATGGTTACAAGAAAAGTAAAGATAAAAAGCAACCAATGCTTAATTTAACAAAATTCTGCTAAATTCAACGGAAAGATTTCTCACCACAAGCTTTCAGTAGTTTTACTGACTAAACTTCTTAGGTCAGGACCCCTTCTCCCCAGAATCCAAAGAATGCTTCTTATTGCTTCAGATGCCATGAATGCGAAGGGCGGAGAGAGGGGGGTAGGGGTGTCTTGGGGTGTCAGTCACCCTTTCCAGCTGAGATTCAGGAGAGAAAGCATCTATTAGGAAGGTTGTTCCCTGCTGCTTTTTCCTCACCTGTTTAAGCACCTGTTGTTTCCCTTCCTGCTTGATGACTTTGATTATTGCTTAAATGCAAACTAAGCAGAGCCCATATTTCTTTGATCTGGAAAAAGGAGTAAACAGTGAGGTGGCAAAATTTGCAGAGGAGACAAAATTACTCAAGATAGTGAAGTCCAAAGCAGACCACAAAGAGTTACAAAGGGACCTCACAAAACTGGGTAACTGGGCAACAAAATGGCAGATGTATCGGTCATTTCAAGGTGTCTTTCAGGGCAGCCCCGGGGATCTCTGGCCTCCTTAGGGTCTCTGGCCCTTCAGAGTTCAACCAGCCAAAAAGATGGAAAATATTCCTGTGGCTTTGTTTGATTTCCTTCCTTCAGCTTCCAAGCTCAGCCGGAGCTTCCGGGCACATAGCATTTCTCAGGTGCTGGGAAAGGGCCATCAACCAATCCTTTGTATTGCAATGATCCTTGATGGCCCTCTGCTTTCCATAGTCCCTCTGGAAGGGAAGGCAAGGCGGGGCGGGGGACGATTCCTGTGGCTGGGTTCACGAGTTCAGAGCGAACCTTTTCAAAGTTATAAAGCAAAATGGAGATATTTTCTTACAGCCTGGAATACGGACATTGCATTTGGGATTCATGCCTTAATCCTCCGCCCCCCCCCCCCCCCCCCCCCCCGCCCAATGGTCTGCCTTGCACACCAGGAATCTGCCCCCTCCCGCCCCCCACTTGCCTTGTGCTTTCACCTGGGTCCAACCTCTCCCCTGGGCCAGAGATTCCAAGGCCAGGAGGGGCCATTGGGACCATCTAGGCTGACCCGCTGGATGACCCAGGCCATAGGGTGGTGCTGGATTCATTCCCGCTTGAGCCAGAGCAGATCGTGTTGAAAAACAAGCCCGTCTTGACTGATAAAAGTGCCAGGGACGGAGAATCCCCCCCAGCCCTCGGTGAGCTGCTCCCTCCCTGGTAATGGAAGGAGCGGCCATATAAGCAATGACGCTGGACATATGGAAATACCTAGCATGAGCGGGTGCGTGGCCCCTCGATAGCCACTGAACACGGGGGCGGGATTCATCCCGTGTCCCTCTGATTCCAACAGAACAGGTCCCAGTGTCCTAGCCCTCAAGAGCAGGGGAATTGGGCGTTCTCGGGGTCTCTCCCGCAGATCCCAGGGGCCCACCAGATCCTCCGGTCTGACCTGCAGATCACAGGCCATTGACCCCCTCCCAGATGCCCCCCCACCAAAGGGACGAGCAGAATTCGACCCCCGTAGCGGGTTTGGCCGTACACTGAGCTCTGGTTTCTCTCCGTGCAGCCGCGCCGACGGAGTGTGGGGAGGCGGGGGCGCTGACGGCCCAGCGAGGCGCCTGGATTAACATGGCCAGAACCCCACCTGACACGAACGCCTTCCCCAACTCGTCCTCCCCGCCCTGCCCGGGGCCGTCGAACGGGAGCGCGCCCGGCCTGGACGTGCCCTACTTCCTGACGGAGACCACCACGGCCGTGCTGTCCGTGGCGGGCAACCTCTTCATCTGCGCTGTCATCCTGCGGGACCGGAAGCTGCGCGCCGTGGTGACCAACCACTTCCTGGTCTCGCTGGCCGCGGCCGACGTCCTGGTGGGGGCTGTGGCCATCCCCTGCGCCCAGATGGCGGACGCGGGGCTGCCGCGGGGCCGGCCGACTCTGTGCTTGCTGATGCTCTGCACCCTGCTGATCTTCACGCAGGCCTCGGTCTTCGGCCTGCTGGCCATCGCGGTGGAGCGGTACATCTCCATCCTCAAGCCCTTCCAGTACCCGTCGCTCCTGAGCCCCCAGAACTCGCTCCTGGCCATCGTGAGCAGCTGGGTGCTGGCCACCTTCATCGGGGCGCTGCCCCTCATGGGCTGGCATAAACCCTTCCTGCCCGACGGCCCGTGCAACTTCAACGCCTTCATCGAGGACACCTACGAGGTCTATTTCAACTTCGTGGCCTGCATGCTGGTGCCGCTGATCATCATGCTGGTCCTCTACGGCCGCATCTTCCTGGAGGCCAAGCGGCAGATCCGCAAGGTGGCCGAGCGGGAGGTGGACGTGAGCCGGCAGGCCCGGCGCCGCCGCGTCCTGCGCAAGGAGCTGCGGCTGGCCACCTCGCTCTTCATCGTCCTCTTCTGCTTCGCCCTCTGCTGGCTGCCCCTCCACATCATCGACACCCTCCGGCTCATCTGCCCCGGCTGCCCCGTCCCCAGCCCGCTGGTGCTGGCCACCGTCGTCCTGTCCCACGCCAACTCCGCCGTCAACCCCGTGGTGTACGTCTTCCGCATGCGCTCCTTCCGCCAGGCCTTCACGGCCGCCTTCTCCTGCGCCTGGCCCCCCCTGCCCGCCTCCGCCCCGGGCAAGTCCTCCGCCTCCGGACTCACGCCGTCCAACAGGCTGGAGCAGGCCAGCCGCAACACCCCGCTGCCAGGGAACTGACGGGGTTGGCCCCCCTGGGACTCCCGGGGCCCCTTTCATACCTAGAGGGCCACCGCTGAGCTGGTGAAGGCTAGTAAGTCACTGCTCCCTAGGGGGAGTATGACCCCCCCCCCCCCTTGTGGCCTCCCAGGCTAGGGACAGGACGGGATGGGAGAACCCAGAAGTCCTGGCTCACAGCCCCCTCACTAGACCAGCAGTTCTCAAACTAGGGTCCCTTTGCATAGGCGTCGACTCCGTGGGTGCTCCGGAGCTGGAGCACCCATGGGGAAAAATTAGTGGGTGCTCTGGGGTGGAGGGTCCTCGGGGGAGGGGGCCAAGCAGGAGCAGGGCCTGGGGTGGAGCCTCAGGGGGAGGAGGCCAAGCAGGGATGAGCCTCGGGGCACAGGGTCATGATCCAGTCACCGGTGGGCCCCCCCCCCCACACTTTTAGGGAGTATCCCATGCTCATACCCAGCCTCCCCAAATGTGGGAGTTGCATACCGCCCCTGCACTAGACCCCACTCCGAGCCAGGGCTAGAACCCAGGAGTCCTGGCCCCCAGCCCCCCCCCCACTCTAACCACTGAGCCACTCTCCCAGAGACAGCCACATATGTTTTGCAAAGCCCACGTCCAGTAGCACTGCCTCCCCCCTGGTTTCTCCCTTCATTCTGGGTTTGGATGGGCTTGGTTTGACGAGCCATTCCCCAAAGCGGTGGCCACCCCCACCCCACGCCCTTGGGCCAGTGCAGGAGAACCCCAGAGGGAACGGGCCCAGCCTTGTCCTCGGCCCCAGGCAGGAGAAAAGCAGCGAGGGAAGCAGCAGCAGCAGCAGCAAGCCATCTGGGTTTTCTGAGTGATGCAGGCGAGGTCGAGGGGCCGAGGGTGAAATTTCTCCTCTCAGGGCTCCGGCAAGCGGATATTTGCGGCTAGATTGGTTCAGACTTTCACCTCTCCTTTAAATAAGCCCCGCGGGACCCTCCGCCCAGGCCGGTTCGGGCAGCGTCTCCAGCCGTTCCTGGATCATCTCATTAAAGGCGTCTCCCTGGTGAATTCAACGCTGTGCCATCCTTCGGGGGGGGTGGGGGTATTGGGATGGGCATGCAGGCAGGAGGCCTGGGAACAGTTCTGGGCGGGGAGGGGTGTGTGTGAATGCGCCCATGTGTGGGGCAGTGCCAGGCTGTGCATGTGAATGCGCCCGCCTGTGGGGCAGTGCCGGGCTGTGTATTAAATTTTGGTTCACCAGGGACTCTGCCCCATGCCTGCCGTGCTGCTGTTTCCCACCAGGGGGCGCTGTGACACCACAGCTGTATTAGGCACAGCTGACCCCAGCCGGCAGAGACCCCTGGGCCCACAGACCCCCAGCCGCGCAGCTCGGGTGGGGAGCAGACCGTGGGGACCCAGTTGCCTCACGCCCCAGATCTGGGTGGACACCAGAGCTCGGGGAGAGGATGGAGTGAGCCTAGTCCCAGATCCCAGCCTGGCAGCCCCATCCATGCCAGCGCTGTGCCCCCAGCCCCTCTGCCGTCGGGCTGGATCCTGCCAGGGGCAGCCTGGAGCCCTGCACACGCGCACACAGGGCCCCGGCTTCCACCCATGCCAGGCTCCTGTGGCCGTGGGAGGGGCTGGCTTGTGGGGCAGAGGGAGGAATGGGGTGGGGAGGGGAGGGGAACACCGAGGGCTGGGGGGCGGTAGAGGGGGTGGGGGAGAGATGACGGTGCAGAGCTGCATTGGGGGGGGGGCACATTCACACACGTGCTGTCCCCCATGAGACGGGGGCTTTCCTGGGTCATGCAGCCCGGCAGAGGCCCAGCTCAGAGGGGCTGTTGGCAGCCAGCGCGGGCCAGTAGCCCCAAACCAGGCAGGGGACGGAGCCGGACCCTGCATCCCGATGGTGCCCAGATCACGCCCGGGGCTCCCGGCTCCCAGCAGGGGTGGGCAAAGGGCACCCACGGGGCGTAGCCAACACCAGCCAGAGGCCGGGTTTGCAGCTCACAGGCACGTGTGTGGGCAGCAGGGAACCCGGCCTCTCCAACAAACCCTGTGGCTCCCTGCTCTGGGATTGCACCAGGTGAGTGATCTGGCCAGTGAGTTTAGCAGAGGCCCAGCCCTCCCCCCCTCACTCCCAACCAGTCCCCAGACAGCACATCTGGGCATGGGTGGAGAGCCAGGCTGCTGCAGGCTGGGGCATCACCACGAGCAAATCAGCAGGGGGCGCTCTCCCCTCGCAGTCAGGGCTGGCCCCAGCCCCATGCTGTGCCCCTCCCTTGAATGGTGGCATTTCACTGCAGGTGAGTCATCCCTATGGTTGCACCTGGCACATGGACCCTGCTCTGGGACTGGTGCCCCCAGGCAGTCCTACCACGCAAATAATAAACCACTGCCCCAGAGGTGGCTGCATCTCAGTGCTAGGTGAGGGAGCTCTGTATAAACAGCTTCCGTGCCCCACTCCAGAGGTGGCTGCATCTCAGTGCTAGCTGAGGGAGCCCTGTATAAACAGCTTCCGTGCCCCACTCCAGAGGTGGCTGCATCTCAGTGCTAGGTGAGGGAGCCCTGTATAAACAGCTTCTGTGCCCCATCCCAGAGGTGGCCGCATCTCAGTGCTAGGTAAGGGAGCTCTGTATAAACAGCTTCTGTGCCCTGCCCCAGAGGTGGCCGCATCTCAGTGCTAGGTAAGGGAGCTCTGTATAAACAGCTTCTGTGCCCTGCCCCAGAGGTGGCCGCATCTCAGTGCTAGGTGAGGGAGCCCTGTATAAACAGCTTCCATGCCCCACTCCAGAGGTGGCTGCATCTCAGTGCTAGGTGAGGGAGCCCTGTATAAACAGCTTCCATGCCCCACTCCAGAGGTGGCTGCATCTCAGTGCTAGGTGAGGTATTCCTGTATAACTAACTAACTGCCACACCCCACCACAGAGGTGGCTGCATTGTGGTGCTGGGTGGAGGTCCATCAAGAGAAATTTAGGGCCCTGGTACATCATGTTCTCAGGGGCCACACCTCCTCCCATGTCACCTCAGTTACAGACATTTTGGGAGCTCCCCATGCTCAGGGAGGCCGGTACGATAGTCCCCCTTTCATCTCTTCTCCTCAGCCTTGACTGGGTGATGGATCCCTGTATAAACAGCCTCTGCACTCCCACCCCAGAGGTGGCCGCATCTCAGCCCACCTGGGACAAGCCCACCTGTGTTGCCATTCCCAGGAGCTAGCTCTGCCTCGTGCCGGAGCGAGGAACCAGCTCGATATGGCGGCTCGGGTTCGGCGCAGGCCGTGGCTTGGATTTCGCCTGGTCAGGTGCTTTTCCTTCACCTCCCCCGGAGGCAGCGACAGGAGGGAAGGGGATGATTTGGTCTGGGCCAGGGTGGCTGAGCCAGCAGGGCCTTATCACAATGAGAGTCCGACACCCGAGCCGGAGCTCGGGGGGAGGGAATTGATCCCTCGCCCGCTGGGATCCTGGCCAGGCTGAGCTGCAGCCAGAGCCTGATGGCCCTGCAATGGGGACCAGTGACCCCCCTCATCTCAGCTCCGCATCCCTTCCCCACTCTGGATCCCCCCCCTCCCGTCTCTTGTGCTAGGATCCGTGGGGAGGGGCGGTCTGGCCAGGCCACCAGGCAGGAATCCAGTCCCCCATCCCGAGAGTTAACAGAGCCCAGAATATTTCAGGGGGGCTGGGAAGTGACCCCCACCCCCAGGGGCAGGAAGGCTCCAGCTCCGACCCACCCCAGCTCCCAGGGAGGCACTGGTGCTCAGCTAGCACCGGACAAGTCCCCAAGGGTGCTGGCAGAAGAATGGGCCAGGCTGGTTCCCTGCCCGGGCTGGGTCCAATCCGGGAGGGTCAGACCTGCCAGGCAAGGAAGTGCCGGGTCCAATGAGGAGCCACCGTCGGCCAGGGTGTGTCGAGGCTCATGTAGACAGCTGCTCCCTCTGCCCCTTGCCATGTTGTCGCCCCTTCCCACCAGCCCAAGCCCCCCCCCCACCCAGGTGCCATCTCTCCTCCCAAGCCCCTGCTCATCAGGGCTCAGCACCCCGCCCCAGCTGAGCAGGAGATCTCCTGCCAAACGGCCCATCATTCCCCTGATCAATAATTCATCCCCTCCGGCAGTAACCGATCCGGCCCGGCGGCTGGAAAGGGGCTGTTCTGTGGCAGAGCAACACAAAGTCACTTTGAGAGCAGAGCAGACCCGGGGGGGTCGAGTTTCACTGGCTGAGGAGCAGCTGGGCCCAGGGGTGAGCTCATGCTGAGCCAGCGCCGAGGAAGAGATGCCCGCAGATCCAGCAGCGCTGCGAGCACCGACCCACGGCGGCTCCGTGCACAAAGGAATAGTATGGGAGGGCCGGGATACTGGTCCGGGGGGGCAGAGAATGGGACCTTTCCCCTCTAGCCCAGGGGGTCTCAACCTCTCTTTCTGAGGCCTCCCGAACTGGCTGAGAGCTCCCCAGCCCACCTGTGCCCAAGAAGGGTTTTTCAGCACAGCCAGTAGCCGAAGAGCTGTATTCGATGGCTAGCTAGTTACACCCGCCCCCGCCGAGAACACACAAAAGGAGAATATAGGGACAAAAATAAACCCAGCCCAGGGCTGAAGCCTGGTTTATTTCGGTGGACCCCCTGAAACCTGCGCGCGGCCCAACTCCCCCGGCAGAGAACTGCTGCTCTATAGGGTGCCGGTGCCGATCCAGCCACAGGGGTGGAGAATGGGACATGGGGCCTTTCCTCTCTGGGGGTGCTGGCTCCGATCTGGCCCCTGGGGGGGGGAGGTCTGGCTGGCTGGCCCAAGGGGCAGGAAATGGGACCTTTCCAGATTATTCAGCCATTCAAAGCCCCCCCAGCAGGGCCTATCAGTTGCTCCCCCAGCTGCCACACAGTGGCCCCCGTAAAGGAGTTGGGAGGTCTCCCTCCCTCCTCGGAGGGTCAGCTGTTCCCATCCCAACACTCTCAGTGGCTGCCCCCAGCCAGCCCTGGAGGCTGCCCCCTCCCTCCTCCCAACCCTAGCTGGGGCAGGGGGTGCTGACAGCGCAGGGCAAATCAACCCAGGCTGCCGCTGCTGTTCGGATGAGACAGAGGCCATGAGGCCGCAGGGCCTTTGGGCCAGTGCCTGGGCCCAGCCCTGCATCCAACCACAGCTCTGTAAGGACTCCGCAGTCCCCCGCAGCCTGCCCTGCCCACGGGTCACCCATCCTTGTGGCATCTGGCCCCCTTCTGATCCTCATATAGAGGCCAGCTCTGGGGAGGGGAAGAGCCAGAGCCGCAGGGCAGGGAAGAATGTAGCTCCCCGGGCTCCTGCTGATTCACAACCCACGGAAGAAGCCAAACAGCCTGTTACCCCCAAGGGGAAGATGTAAACCAAAGTTTAAAGCATGCGGGTCCCATCCCTGCCCCATGTGACCGCCCCTTTCTGGAGGGGAAGCAGAGGAGTGTGGGACTAACTCTGCAACAGGCCTTCGGCCTCCCAGACTTACAGCCAGCAGCGGCCCTCTCGCCCCAGCCTGGCTCACAGGGCCCAGTGCCTGCCAGCAGCCTAGCCCCCACATGGAACTGCCAGCAAGATCCGCCCCATGTCACCGGACACGCTACCTCCCCACCCTGAAGCAGGCAAGAGACAGATGGAGAAATTGAGCTGGTTTATTACAAAAGGCCCTGGCGTCACCCGCTCTCTGCAAGGAGAGGAGCTGCCCTGGAGGCTGGGGCTGCCACTTACAAGACCCCGCTCCTGAAACTGCCCCCATGGATGCAAGGAACCCGGGACACAAGGATCCATTAGCTGGAGGATCAGGGCCTGGGGAGCTGTCGACACCAGGGATTTCTGCACCGCTGAGCTGTGGGATTGTACCAGGCATGACTTACCTCCAGCCTAGGCAACATCTGGAGGTTCAAAGCGAGGGGAAGAGGCTACTTGGTCCCTGTCCCGCTTTACAGCTGAGCGGAGTGGTAAGGAACGACCCCTCACACTCAGTGCGGACGCAGCTGAATCGCCTCAGCTAGTCCCACTGGAACCGAGCCAAGGCTGTCTACACTAGGGAGCTGAGCGGTGTTTCAAATCACATTCGCTAACTCGACTTCCCTGGCGCCTCGCTCAGCTGGAAAGCGGGCCCCGAACACAACTGCTGCTGGTCTGGGGAAGGGGAGGTTCAAAAGAGGGGCAGCAGGCACGCGGTCCTGGTGCCTCTCTGCGGGGCGTTTGCAGCAGGGTAGCTATGCAGTGCGGAAATCCCCAGGGTAGTCGGCCCCCACCCAAATCGGACGACTACGGCAGACGGCTCCCCTTGAAAAGACACCTTTGAAGAGCCGTTCAGAGACAATTCTGCTGAGAGGTCCCCCCGTCTGTTAGGCTGAGATTCCCGGTGCTTCTCTTTGTACCCAGCCCCCTTAGGAAGCCTCAGTGCTTCCCATTCCTAGCAACCGAGCCAGAGAGCAGGCCCGTCAGGGGGCCTAAGCGCTAAAGAGCCTCTCACCTCTATGTAGCTGCCCCCAGGGCCAGCCGAGTCTGCAGCACCCAGCGGCGAGGCTACGAGTGGGCACAGAGATCCTGGGTAAATCCAGAGAAGCGGCACCGGGACACTGGCTCCTTTCAGCTTTGGGCAGGTGGGTGACGGGCGTGGGGGGACACCAGCCTGGGATGGGGTTGCAGCAGCTGGGGTCTCCTGACCGGCTCTGCTCCCAGAAACCCCCTTCCAATCCAATGGGAAGGTGGGAGCCAGAGGCAGCAACGGGGCAGGCGGGGGAGCTGTGCTCAGCCCTCGGCGCTCTAAGGGCTAATAAGGGAGGTACAGGCGGCGCCTGGGGAGAGCTCAGCAGAGTTGTTTCTGAACAGGATGGTCTTCACAAGTGATGCAGCCAGCAGGCTTCATCCAGAAGGGCTGGAGGCAGGTTCCCCACTCAGCCTGGCTCTGGGTCACGCCAGGGCGAGGTCGGGGCCTTGGGTCAGTTCTCTATTTGCCGGCGATGAGGGGGTTCCTCAGCACCACAATGACCGAGTCCCCCCGCAGGAACATCTTGGAGATGTAGCGATCCTTGTTGACGGGCTTTGATTTCTTCTTGCCCTTGCCGCTCTTGGGCACCTCCGTCCACATCTCCTTGACGTTCTCCAGCACCATGTTACAGTGCCTGGAGGGAGAGAACAGGGGAGGAGGGAATCAGTGACACAGCTGTGGAGCTGGGAGGAACCACCGACAGCCTAGACCCCATGGTCGGAAAGGAAGCTGTTCATTGCAGCCTCTGACCTGGCATCCCCTCTGCTAAGAGTGCCATGCTGAGCTCATTCCTGCTGGAATCAACTACTTTAGTGCAGCAGTTGGGTTCTACCAAGGAGGTGGTGGAAACTCTGTAGGTCCTTCCACGTTCCCTCCCAGACCTGGAAATACGTCCCCCAGGAACTCTGGCTCCCAGCCCCCCTGCTCTGACCACTGGACAATATCTCACCTGCTCTGTACTGCAAAACGGGCAGGGGGACCCTTCTGCTCCTGCTGGGGAATGGGGCAGGCATAAATTGCAGCCCCCTGGGGTCAGGCTGGGAAGGAAGGGCCCCAGCGGTATTTTAAGTGTATGGGGGGAGGAAACCGCACCTGTCAAAGGCCTTGACGCGTCCCAGCAGCTTCTTGTTGTTGCGACAGTTGATCAGCACCTGGGTGTTGTTCTTGACCGACTGGGTGAGGACGGACAGGGGTCCCGTGTTGAACTCCTCCTCCTCCCGCTTCTGCAGCTCCTCAGGCGTCATCTCGCTCTTGGGCTTGTTTAAGAGGCTCCTGCAGGTGCAGATGGGGAAGACACGGCATTCATGGAGCCTCTGCCACTCCCTCCTCCTGCCACCCCATCTGGGGTGCCCCAGCAGGGCGAAGGGCCCATCTCTCAGGCTGCCTTGTCCCTGACACCCCACAGCGACACGGCACTACCAGTTGGGTGGTTCAGTCCTCGCTTCCCCATAACCCCCCCCCCCACCTCTAGGTACCTCTACATAGCAGGAGTGGTGTGATTCCCAGCTCGCCTGGATGTACATGCGCTAGGGTCTGATTGAGCTAGTGTGCCTGTGGTGGATCGGGCGAGCTGTCCCAGTATCTGCCTAGGGTCTCTGACAGGCTCGTTCTTGGTGCAGCTAGGCATTTCGAGCCGAGCTAGCACGTGTACGGCTAGACAAGCGGGAATCACACCTCCCAGCTGCAGTGGAGGTACGCTAAGGCTCTCTCTAGATCCTGTAAAGCTGCCCAGCGGGAATGTGTCCATTGCGATGAAATTTCATTGAGAGCAAAATGTACCAAAGTGTTTCCATCAGACCCAGCGCTCTATTTCAACCTGCCCGGAACGTTTGGAGTTTTCCTTTCAAAACCCACGTTATAAATGATACAAACCAAACAAAGTCCTAGTAAAACGCCTCGATTTCAGGTCACCGGAAATGTCAGTAGTTCAGTTTTGCTGCAGCTGGGAATGGGAACATTTCAAAGTGTCGATATTTCCCGCAGAACAGAGATTCCTTAGATTGGCTCAGCTCTACCGCTGCCCTGGGGTCTGCCCTGCGGGTGCCACGCTACCCATCAGCAGGGACCCCTTAACTGTCTCAGCGAGAGCAGGCAGCATGTGCTTCTGCCTGAATGGGGGAGGGATGGGGAGACTGGGGGGGAGGGGGGGGGGAAACTAGCCCCCTTCCCCACGCTTTCTCATCTTCCAGTCAGGAGAGGGGTTAATCAAACCTCCCCTTTGTTACCCCAACTCTCCCTTCCCAGGATCCCCAGCATCATCGCTTCTGAGGGCAGGGAATCTGCCATCCCACCCCAGAGCCCGGGCAGGGAGACCTCTGGGCCAACGCCCCCCTACGGAGGGGAGATAAACACGCGATCCCGACCCTGATCCCCAGGACAGGGTGGAGGGAGCTTCCCCCATCACTGCCATCAGACGGGTGGGGGGATTAGGACTCAGGGGGCCCAGGCGCTCAATCCCCTCTCGCCCTTTGGGTCCGGGGGGGCTGGTGAATGTATGGAGGGAAACCGAGCAGAGTCCATCTGCCGCTGCCCCGCCAGGCCCCCCTCACCTCTACCCCTCCCCCACAGCTGCCGCCTCCCTTCCACTCCCCCTCCCCCAGCCTCTGCCCCACTCCCCCTCCCCCAGCCTCTGCCCCACTCCCCCATCTGCTCCCTCCCTTCCCCTCCCCCACCAGCCTCTACCCTACTCCCCCCCCAATGTCTGGGGGAGGGGGCCTCCCTTCCCCCACCTGCTCCCTCCCCCTCAATTTCTGCCCCCCCCCACTCCCCATGTCTGCCCCCAGCCTCTGCCCCTCCCCCATCTGCTCCCTCCCCCCAAGCCTCTGCCCTCGTCTGCCTCCTCCCCCGCCCCCCGCCCGGCCTCTCCCCTCCCCTCCCCTCCCCCGCTCCTCTGGCCTCCTCACATGACGACACCGCTCCCGCTCTCACACGCGCGCCGCCAAGAATCTCGCGCCGCCGACGCCGCCGCTGCCGGGACTTTCCGCTTCCGGGTCACGGGTGAGAAAGGAGACGGCGCGCGTGCGCGCTGCTCGGACTGGCGCGGGGAGGGGGAGGGGGAGCGGCCCCCGGCGAGGCCGCACTTCCGGCTTCCGAGCGGCCGCTACGGGGCGGCCGGAGGGACCAGAGAGCGCGGAGCGCGAAGGGCCCGCTGCAGCCCTGGGGCTCCGCCCGGCGGCAAGCAGGGGAGGGCGGGGCCAGAGTCAACGGGGCGGGGCCAGACCCAAATTGGGGCGGGGCCTCAACCCAGGGGCAGAACCAGGCCGTGGCCTCCCTGGGGTACAAAGTTACCCAGGCTGGTCCCAGCTAGGGTGACCAATCGGGACAGTCCCGATATTTGGGGCTTTTTTTGTATGGCCTCCTGTTACCCCCCACCACCCCGTGTCCCGATTTTTCACATTTGCTGTCTGGTCACCCTAGTCCCAGCACAGGGGGCAGCCCCAGGACCCCCCCCCCAGCTGGCCCTGCAAAGTGACTGGGTCTGAGCCAGCTGGTACCGCGCCCGAGGGAGAGCATGGGGGGCCCCCTGACACCCCACGCGCCCGCCAACCAGTGAACACGGGGTCGGGCACCAGGGGGATAATAGACAGCAGATATCACAGCGCTGCTCTATAAAGCCATGGCGCGACCCCCAGCTGGGACACGGGGTCGCCACAAAGAGAGACGAGAACAGGGAAAGCTGCAGAGAAGGGCACCGAAAACGATACGGGGTGTGGAACGGCTGCCGTATGAGGAGAGCTGAAAAAGACGGGGACTGTTCGGCTTGGAAAAGAGACAACTAAGGGGGTACGGCGGAGGTCTATGAAATCGTGACTGGGGTGGAGAAAGTGACCAGGGAAGGGTTATTTACTCCTCGAAACACAAGAATTTCACCCAATGAAATTAATAGGCAGCAGGCTGAAAACAAATGCAAGGACGTATTTCTTCACCCAGCGCACAGTCAGCCTGTGGAACTCACTGCCAGGGAATACCGTGAAGTAGGGTGACCAGACAGCAAGTGTGAAAAATCGGGACGGGGTGGGGGGTAATAGGAGCCTATATAAGAAAAAGCCCCAAATATCGGGACTGTCCCTATAAAATCGGGACATCTGGTCACCCTACCGTGAAGGCCAAAAGTATCACTGGGCTCAAAAAAGAACTCAAGTTCCTGGAGGACAGGTCCATCGATGGCTATTAGCCAGGATGCTCAGGGACATAACCGCGTGCTCTGGGCGTCCCTAAACCTCTGACTGCCAGAAGCTGGGACTGGATGACAGGGGATGGATCACTCGATAATTGCCCTGCTCTGGTCATTCCCTCTGAAGCATCTGGCACTGGCCACTGTGGGAAGAGAGGATACTGGGCTAGGTGGACCTTTGCTCTGACCTACTATGGCCGTTCTCCTGTTCTTATGTAACCAGTGATTTGAAAATAAATTAAACTGGGAAAACTGAGTAGCCAGTGTCAGGGGATGAGTATCACAGGGGGGCAGTTTGAGGGGACTGGGTCACATCTAGTGCTAACCTGCAAGGCAAAGCCAGGGCTGGCTTAGGGGAAGACTGACTAGCAGCCTATGTTGATGCAAGCCATGTGGCTGCCTGTGCAGGATCGAGGGCTGGTTAAGCTCTGTGGATCCCATGCGGGATCGGGGGCAGGATCAGGCCCCAGCGGTCTAGCCTCGTAGCTGTGCAGTGGACAGATAGTCCAGCTCCATAGCCTTGCGGTGGGCAGATAGCCTGGGGATGGGGGACAGGATCAGGCCCTAGCGGCCCAGCCCCATAGATCTGGGATTGGGGCTGCTGGCCTCATGTTTTCTCTCTCCTCCTGTGGGGTCCTGTGCCCCACTGTGGTGTGTGTGTGTGTGTGGGGGGGGGGGGCAAGGACATGGGGTCTCCCTGGCCTGGCAGAGCCGGGACCTTCACGGAACACAGTTATGCTTCTAAATGTCAACAGGCAACTCTGCAGGCAGCTGCCCGGGCCTATGTTTAATCAACAGCGGCCTCCGGTTACAGCCAGCTGCCTGCCCGTCTCACCTGGTCAGCCAGCTCCCTGCGTGCCCCAAGCGGCTCCAGGGCGGTTTGGATTGGCGCCCTGGGCGGGTGCAGGGAGCAGGGCAGGCCCCAGGGCCAAGTGTGCTTAGATTTCCCACTTGCTTCTCCTGTCCTGCCACTGCCCACTTTGGACTCAGACAAGAGCCAGATAGATAGATAGGTAGATAGATAATTAGATTAGATAGATGAGGGTGTGTCTGGAAATAGATAGATTAGATAGATAGATAGATAGATGGGTGTGTCTGGAGATAGGTAGATTAGATTAGATTAGATTAGATAGTAACAAACCTAGTAAAACTCCCTGTAAATGTCTGACTTCTCTTTCCAAGTTCCTCCTTTGTGAAAATGCCCCTTTTGTGCCCCCAAAGCCGGTGACGAGCCATGTCCTGATCCGGTGCCCGACCCTGTGAGGGTCTTGCGCCCTCGGTACCTGGCTGGGTCAGGCTCCATACGGCTCTTTGCTTGTTCGCAGTCAGCTGCTCCCATGGCAAAGGGCCAGCCCCTCCAGTGTTGTTAATTTCCCCCGCTGTGCCCCAGGCGTTGGCTTGGCGGTGATTTGCACCAGCGGAGAATTGGGCCCGAAGAGGGTTTGGGTCTGGGGAGAGCTCTCTGCTAGCTGCCCTCTGAGTCTGCCTGTCCCTCCGTACATGAGAGGGGAGAAGATTGGGCACCAACCTTGGCCGGATGGAGGGAGGAAGAGGCAGAGGACAGGGGAGGGAGGGAGAAGTGGACCAGGAAGCAGGGATATATATTAAGTTTGGGTCCCCCTTTGTTTTTAGTTGAGAACCCTGGGGACTGAATCTCCCAGTCTCGCCCCATTGTCACCCCTCTAGGGGAGGACGGGACCCGATCTCCGTGGCCCATGGCCTCTCTTCCGTGACTGCCAGTTAGGGGACCAGTTCACCCCAGTTAGAGCTGGTGGCTGATTTTTCTGACGTGGCCTGCTGGAACTGGGCTGGGACCACCAGACTCATCACGCCCAGGGGATGCCTGTCAGGTGAGAGAGACGTTCTAGTGCCGATTTTCGCTCTGAAATCCACACATGGCCTCAGATTGTCTTGAAAATTGCTGTGTGTCACAGGGGGCCCTGGGGAAGATGACAGGTGCAAATTTGAGGTCTCTTGAGCAAAGCGTTCCTGAGATACAGCGCCCCCCCACGCTTAAAAAAAAGCCATGACAGCAAAATTGTACAATTCTCATAATATTTTGCCTGGGGTTCAAACCCTGCCTCGGATCTTCCCCAAACACATCTCAGCCAGTGGGCCTGATCTCAGTGGCTTGCACCCATAGCCCCTCTGGGGAAGCAATAGTGAAAAAATGAGGGTAAATGTTGGGTCTCACCTGTGGCTGGAGTCTGAGACACATGGGTGGGGGCCGCAGGTTTGGGTCTTTGCTGGGCCGGGTTTGCATAGATTTAAGTTTAACCCCTTCACAGCCTGAAACATCCCATGGCCCCGCTGGGCCACATTAGCCCTCCGTTAATAAAGTTCTTGGGTACGTAATTCAGTCACTGACTCATTTCCCAGGGCTCCTCCTCTTCTTGGGCTCGCCCCTGCCCTCTGAATAAGCAGAATGGATTCTTTATAACGTACAGCATGGGGGAGCGGGGATACAATCTGTAGGGGAGATTCCTGGCTTTCTTCTCCCTGGAGCTGTGCCCCCTCCTGGCCCCGCTTGCCCATTTATAGTGGGTTATGTACACATGATTAATAGCTAATAATAAAATAAGAGCGGTTATGAACATCCCTCCAGTCCCTTTGTTACATGCACCCGGCAGCAGGTCTGTTTGCTGAAGGCAAAAAGAGGTCAGCTGCTGTGCCCGACCCCAGAGGTGGCTGCATCTCAATGTTGGGTGAGTGATCCCTGTATAAATAGTTGCCATGCCCCACCCCAGAGGTGGCTGTATCTCAGCACTAGGTAAAGGATCCTTGCCTAAACTCCCACGCCATGCCCAGATGTGGCTGCATCGCGGCACTGGGTGAGTGATCCCTGTCTAAACAGTTGACACATCCCGTTACAGAGGCAGCTGCGTCTCAGCCCTGGGTGAGTGATCCCTGCGTAAACAGCTGTCATGTCCACCCCAGATGTGGCTGCATCTCAGCGATTCCCACATGCATGGTGTGTCAAGTGCTTTGGAGTTAAATGTGCCGGTGAAACGTGAGAAATTATTATTTATTAACAAGCTCAGGATCTCACTTTGACAGGTCCCACCCGGCCTGTCATTCCATTCACAGCTCTGACAGACAGCTCACATGCTCACGCCGCGGCTCAGGTTCCCGTCTCCTGGCGGGACCGGATATCAGAGACTCTTAAAGAGGCAGCAAAGAGCAATTAATCTTGGTAAATGGGGCGCAGCCCCCCAGGGGTTCATTGTTAACAAATGATTTGTCAGGTTGGTCCTGGACTGCTCAGATACTCTGAAAGAATCAAGGATAATAAATAACACAATAAAAAATCACCGCTCCTAGGCCAAATCAGGAACTCTGGTTTGTATTCAGGTTAAAGATGGGTTTATTCCCACATAGGGTGAGGTCCCTAAAGAATTAGATTCTGATCCAAGGGGAAAGGCCCTGTGTCTCATTCCCCATCTCCCTGAGCCAGCCAGTCCCCCCACGCTGGGGCCAGATTGCAACCCA
This sequence comes from Macrochelys suwanniensis, assembly GCA_033296515.1. Classification (NCBI taxonomy): domain Eukaryota; kingdom Metazoa; phylum Chordata; order Testudines; family Chelydridae; genus Macrochelys; species Macrochelys suwanniensis. Next base: position 5,139,985 of record CM065800.1, on the reverse strand, counting down.
CAAAATAACAGCTGGGAACAAAATTTGTAAAAATAAAAATCAAAAGGCCAGATTCTGAGATGGTGGAAATCAGCATAATCCCATTCACTCCAATGGAACTATACCAATTTTCATCAACTGGGGATCTATTCATTTCAGGTGAGATGGGTATATTTAAACCCGCTTGGGATCTGGCCCACACGGACTCCAACTGAGTGATGGCTGATTTACCCCAGCTGGGGATGCGGCGGTGTGTTTAGAACCTGACCTAAGAAAGAAGCAATTTCTTTAAAAACATTTTCATCGTAGGATGGTTTTCCATCTGTCACGGAGTGTGGGGGAGTCAGCGCCTGCACCCCTCTTCCCCGGGGAATCACTGGGAGTCTCAGCCAGCCAGCAGAACAGAAGGTTTATTAGAGATGCCAGGAACACAGTCCAACCAGAGCTTGTCAGTACATCCAGGACCCCTCAGCCGGGCCCTTCCGGGGGGCAGGGAGCTTAGACCCCAGCCTGGGGCTCCCTGCATTTCACCCCACAGCTCCAAACCGGGGGGCAGGGCGGCCAGACCCTGTCTGCCCTTTTTCCCTCTTCCCCAGCCAGCTCCAAACTGAAACTGTCCAGCCCCGCCTCTCTCCTTTGTCTCCTTCCCGGGCCAGGAGGTCACCTGATCCCTTTGTTCGAACACCTTTTGCTCCCACCTTTGCAGGGGAGGGGCTGGGGCCATCCGTTGCTAGGATACAGAGTGTCGGCCCTTCTCTGTGTCCAGGCCCCGCTGTAACAATCATGCACCCTTGTCCCACCACCTAGATACTCAAGCACTACATAGGGAAACCGAGGCACCCACACAGTACTCAGGGAAAACATTAACAACAGTCCTAGTTCGTCACACCATCGACCCGGGCCGCGGCGGTGATTGCAACAAGAAAGAGAAGCGGGAAAGGTTTGCTCTGGTTTTATTGTTGTAAACATTCACAAAAGGGACTTCGGTATTCAGGAGACACTGCAAAACATTTTCAGAAAGTGCGTACGCCTGGGGTTGAAATCTTAAAAATATATATTTTAAAACACCATTTCAAACTCAACACCAAGGATATAGGAGCCTCAACCCCCTTTTTTTCTTCTTTTTTGCTCTGTAACATTGAGACCAAAAATGTATAGTTTTAAAAGGATGCCATCAACGTATTAAAACAAATCATGCTTTTTTTTTTTCTTTTCGGAGCAGGTTTAGCTACTAATGTCACAACCAAGAGCCAAGATCTCTGATTGATTAGAGAAGGGAAAAAAATGTCATTTTTCAGTTTGTTTGCTTCACACCTTGTCTGTCTTGTCAATTCACGGCCATACCTTGCATAGTCAATTTCACCCATTTGCGTCTTGTACAGCAACAAAACATAAAACAAAACAAAACCAGGAAAATGTTATTTTAAATCCACAAAAACGGGCAGGGGGCAGAAACAGGACCTGAAATGACATTTATGTCATTGCCTGAGAATGATCAGCAGCCTGGAAAAAAAACAAACCCCTCTGCTATGAGGGCAGTTAAAAAAGATTGTGATTGTTACCATAGAAAGGAGACAAGTGAGAAGGGATATGATAAGCCTATAAGATAATGAAAGGTCTTGAAAAGGGAGGTATGGAGCTTCTGTTCTCCCTGTCTTACAACAACACAAGGATAAGGGGGACATTCCACTTAATTAAAAGGTTGAAAATTCAAATCAGAGCAAAGGAAAGACTTGCGCACGCAGCGTGTGATTGGACTGGGGAACTTACTGTCATGCAGCCGACGAAGTGGGTATTCACCCACGAAAGCTTATGCTCCAATACGTCTGTTAGTCTATAAGGTGCCACAGGACTCTTTGTAGCTTCTACAGATCCAGACTAACACGGCTACCCCTCTGATACTCACTGTCACTAGAAGTTGCAGAAGCCAAGCGCTTTGCAAGATTTATAGAGGGACTGGACATTTCTATGGATAACAAAGATTCCCAGCGTTAGAACAGTCAGCACTAAGAAGGGAGATAAAACCTCCTGCTTCAGGGTTTAAGCCAATCTCTAACAATTAGGGATCAGAAGGAGACCTTCATCTGAGACAGATTATTCCACGGTTGCTGCTGCAGGGTGCTTATGCCTTCTTCTGAAGCAGCTGCTGTGGGAGAGGTGATATTGGGCTAGATGGGCCCTGGCTCTGATCCCGTCTGGCAATCTTGACCTTTCTGTGTCTGAAACTGACCAGATTCCCAAGCTCATGGTGTTCCCTTTAAACCACCCGGATTTCCCTGTGGAACCCCTGGAAAGGAGAAGCCATGCACAGCTCTTGCAACTGCAGAGGGAGGAGAATAAGGAGTTTTAACATATTTTATCTTGCGGGCAAAGTGTTTGGAGCCCCCATCTACAACTGGACCCCTGGGGGCGCAGAGTCCCGATCCTGCAATGGGTTTGACCCCTGAGCCCAAGGGGTTCCACGCGGGTGCAGGGATCCTGCTGCACAGAGCTTGCTCTATGACTGGGGCCCTAAGGGACCGTAAGTTGTGCTGGATATGGCTTTGAGGGATAGATCCTGCTCCACTAACGGCAATGGGAAAGCTCCCCCAGATCTCAGTGGCACCAGATTGGGCCCATCGTCCTTATTTGTGTCATTGGTTTCAGTGGGAGAGGGACCGGGCCCAAATAGGGACGGTAACAACATTTATTAGATTTAAAAATAAAAAATTCCCCCCATACACCCAATTCTGCTGCTTGAACAAGAGTGCAAACGGGCCAGGTTGTGTGAACAGATGTCGCTTCATTGTCTCTGAGGGAGGAAGCTGATTTGCACAATCTGGGGATCTGTCCCTAGAGATACAACACACAAGCACTACCCTATTCTCACGGAGCTCAATGGCAGTTTTGTCACCTACTTCAGGGAAAGCAAGACTGGACCCTATATTATGATATATTATGCAGGTAGGACACTAAGAGGACACATTTTTCAAACCTCCCAGGCCCAGGTAAGAAACAACAATCTGATCTTCCCCTGAGAAATTATTCTCCAGATTTTCTTTGGTGCATTCTCAAGAATAGAACCTTAGCATTTAAAAACAATGCACGACTCAAGCCCTGATCCTCCAATGCTTAAGGGATCGGGGCTTTACATTATATACTTAAAATAAAAACAACCCTGAAGTTTAATGGAGCAGAACTTTTCCAGATCTGGATGGATTCCACCTCCAAATCTCCCTTCTAACAAGAAAGGGCTTTGACGTTGTTGTTTTGCAAAGCACTTTTCTAAGTCTGGAGCAAAACGTTAAGTGACCGTTGCAAAATATGTACAATTTCTTTCCCCCCGTGATGCACAGATTTTGGATGCACCGCTGAAACAAATAACAACATGCTTTTTCGCTCCGCGGGGACGGTATTTTGGTTGAGGAAAAAGTCTGTTTTTAAACAAAAAATACAACATTTTGGTTTAGGTTTTCAACATCTGCAAAATCAAGAGGCAGAGGGCTCGATCCTGAAAACAAACTGCATGCGAGTAACTCAAACTCCATGAGGCTCTTCATGGCAACAAATTTACTCACACGAGTAAGATTTTTGCAGGAGAGGTCGCTTGTCCTTTCCATTACTCTCAATCTAATTTCTTTTACAAATCAGTAAAACCTTTTAAAGTCTCTGGATCAGATTCTCAGCTGTTTTAGATAGGCCCAGTTCCTTCAGTGGCCCTACACCGATTTGCACTAGCTGGGAGTCTGGCCCTTTTGTCATTTGTTTTAAACCATAAACACATTTCCTGAAAGTTGGGAAAAAATGTGTTTGAGTAAAAAAAAACTCTTTTTGTTTAAAGTGAATTCTTTGTAAAGCTTGGATACCACATCATGTGACTTGCATTAGCTATTTGGTTCTATTTTGATTCTCATGCCATTTTGATCCGTTGCTTTGCCGCCTTTGATTGCAGATCAATTTTATATTCTTTAACAATTACAAATAAGCCCCCAAAACCTCAACCGCCTCAACTGGTTCAAAACTAGCCTGCCTGTTAATTTTGCAAAGCTTCCGATCCCTTGTCACTAAGATCCACCCCCACGCCCCAAACGTGGTTATTTCTCCAAAGAAGAATGCTCATCTAGGACTTGGTTCTACTCTCAGCCGCAAACCGCCCACTGCTTTAAATGCCGGATCAATCCCTTCACTGAAGAATAGTAGGGATATGTAAAAGCAGTGGGACTAATTCCCTGGTTACTCACAAATCAAGGACAATGGAGTCACACTAGCACCAAAGAGATGAGAATCTGGTTTTATTAGATAGATAGTCTGCATAGATGTGATGACTTTAAACAACCATGTCACCGGATAGGAATAAGGCTGATCATTAATATGTAGTAATAATTCAGGTGATCATTAGATAATATTAATAAATAATAATGTGATTGTTCATAAATAGTAATAATTTAGGAGAGTGACCCTGAAAGTCTTAATCTGTCCAAACACCCCTTGAGAAAAGCAGAATGAAGCAAAATCTACTTTTCGAATCCTGCAGGGGTAACTCGATTTCACTGAGTTCAATGGGACACACATAGACTTTCTCATGTGTGTGAAGTGTCTGCAAGACGGGGGCTTTCTGTGGTTTTTCTCTTTAATACTGAACACGTTTAAATAAATACTTTTACCAAAAGGGTCCTAAAAAAAGTGCATGCATATCCCGCCTGCCCCCCGCCCCTCAAAAAAACCCCACAACCTCAGGATTTCACCTTAAAACAAAATCCAATAATGCAAAGAATTGTATCCCCTTTAAACAATACCACGGCCAATTATTTCTGCAGCCCTTAGATATGAAACAGACAAGATGATACAAGGCCAGATGCCCACCTGGTGTAAACTGGTGTCGCTTCACTGACGTCTGATTTGCACCAGGCTCAGGATTCTGGCCCCGCGGCAGTTTGGCTTTTTTTGGAAAATTCAAAGCGTGATATAGAAATGAAAGCAACCCAACCGCTACAAGAGTCAGGAAGGAACATGCAAAACATAGCCGATGGCTGCTGATTGAAAACATTCCTAGCAACAAGACCAGGGGGGAAATCAGGAGCTGGGGGAGAATTTTCCAATGGCTCCTAAGCGTTTTAGGGGCTTCTGATTTTACCCCTGATCCTCAGCTGGTGGAAATCAGCCTTGCTGTGGTGACGTCACTGGTGATTTACATGGATGTGGCTCTGCTAATTCAAAATATTAGCAAGCAGCGGGAGGATCTAGGGGCCAGATCTCCGGCTGGTGGAAATCAGCTCCCGGGAGTCACACCAACGGAAGATCTGGCCCGTTTTGCACTGGGACAAATGTTGTCTCAGACGGTTCCCAAGGGCCCAGGAGAGCAGGGGGAAATTGACCCAGCGCGGGATAGAAACGAATCCACCCGAACTGACCTTTGGTGGCCGGCCGCCGTTGGGTGCTTTAGACACAAACCAGGGCCAAATGCCTCCTGCGAGGGCTTGGATCTAAGCAGAGGGAGGGCGCGTTCAGGGCAGAGCCGGGTTAAAGGGTGAGCCCTGATTCAGAGAGGCCAAGTAGCCTGAGAACAGAGAGGCCCCGGCTGGGGCAGGCTGCGGTCTCTGGGCCAAGATGTAGCTGGCCTGTCCCGCCAGGAGATTGAAGGAGTTGAGGCCACTGGGTGCCGAGAAGCCACAGGACAAGGAGGAGGCCGTGGCCACCTGCTGGCGATGCCCCCCGTATGGGACGTCCCCTCCCGCCAAGAGCCCGTCTGCCCCGGGGCAGAAGGCTGAGGCGTAGGAGCCGGGGTAGGAGCCGTAGCCGGCGGTTGGGGTGGGCTGCTGGGGCAGGGCCAGGAAGGGAGGCAGGGGCCAGTAGAGCGAGCTGGAGAAGGCCACCCCGGCCCCTCGGCGAAAGGCCACCTTGGCCCGCCCGGTGGGCGCCCGCCTCCGCAGCTTGCCCGTGGTGCCGCCGATGAAGACGTCCTTGCTGGACGGGTGGAGGGTCCAGTAGCTGCCCTTGCCCGGGTCGTCGTAGTGCCGCGGCACCTTGACAAAGCACTTGTTGAGGCTCAGGTTGTGGCGGATGGAGTTCTGCCAGCCCTGCCGGTTCTCCCGGTAGTAGGGGAAGTGGCGCATGATGAACTCGTAGATGCCGTTGAGGGTCAGCCGCCGGCCGGGGCTCTGCCGGATGGCCATCATGATCAGGGCGTTGTAGCTGAAGGGGGGCTTGTCGTGCCGCTTCCCCGGCGCCTCCCTCGGTCCCTTCTCCTGCTCGCCTCCTCCTGCTGCTGCCGCGCTCCCATCTTCCCCGGGCCCCCCAGGGCGGCTGGCCACGGCAGGATCCGGCTCAGCGGCCCCTCCGGGAGGCTGCCCCGGCCTGTCACTCAGCGCCACGTCTTGGAGGAGGTTTGTGATGCTGAAGGAAGACTTCAGGGTGAAGCTGGCTCCAGTTAACTCTTCCATCACCGCGGGATGGCCTCCTGGGTCCCCGGCAGCACCCTGTGGCCAAGGGGCCCATCCAGCCAGCCCAGCGTTCAGCCAGAGACTTTCCCTTGACGCTTGGTCATTATAACCCCGGGCTCCCTCTCTGCCCGGCCAACCAGGGGCTTGCTGGCTTGCCGCTGAGCCAATCGCGCCCGGCAGATTATACTAGCCCTGCCCCCCATCTCTTGTCCCCTGAACCATCCTCACCAGCAGAATGGGCCTGATTCTCACATCGCTAGCACCGGCCTGACTGGTGACTGCTGGGGTAGATCCCGACCTTGCTCGGTGCAATAGGGTTACACCTGATTTGCACCGAGAGGCAAATCGGCCCCACTGATTCCAATGGAGTTCCTCCGGATTTACACCATCTGGGGAATGAGGTGCAATCTGCGTAAATCAGCACCATCGGCCTACAGCGAAATCTCCACCCAGCCCAAGGAGCGGAGTCGCGATCAGGAAAAACAGAGCTGGCTTTACCCTTCTGATCCATGTCAAATATAAAATATATTCCCCCCTTCCAGTAGACTTTTCTGGCTAGGTCACATGGGAGATATTGGTTCAACAATCCACTCTGCTTAAAACAGAATGAATAATTAATTGGCCGTAATTTGACTCGGATCTCGTATGGATTTGAGCCATGGCTGCGAAATAGAACTTCGGCCTCAGAAATCGCTGCGTGACTGGATTTAACTGTCCGATGAGCGGAGGGCCAGTGGCAGGGCGTTTCTGGGAGGAATATGTTTCAAAAAGGAAATCAAATCAAATTGTTCCTTCCCCCTGCCCCCGCGAAGTGAGGCCCGGTTGCCTTTCGATATGGATAACTGTTGATTTTTGACCGTTTGAAAATAATTCCCCTTCATTCGATAGCTGACTTGCCACGGGAGATTTTTTGAAATGTGTGGAGGCTTTTAAATAATAATCATAAAAAAGTTTCCATCTACAGTACTCCCCAGCTCTGCACGTATTACAAGTCGCTTTACAAACAAACAGGATGTTATGGCGCTGAAAAATATGCAAATCGCCAGTTATTTCTAGGGATTCATTTCTATTCGCGGACTTTATTAGCTACAATAAGGTCAGAGTCAAACACTACAGCTCGTGATGACAGCTGCAATTGATTTCAATAAAGCAGGATTGATCCCAGCCCCAAACAAACGTTTTTTATATATTAGGGAAATCTTTGCCCGATTGAAGTTATTGGCGTTTTGCCATTGACTTTAGAGGGGCCAGAATTTCACTCTATTTACAACCCTCTCCTGCTATTAATGGGTATGTTGACTTAACAACAGACCGACATGACGGAGACCTTTAAAATGGTTTCACGTTGGTACAGCTCGCGCATTGCAAATTGCATTTCAAAGTAAAATATCGGGTCCTTTTAAAATCTCTGACGTGTCATTTTTTGAAACTCACCGGTTTTGTAGAATGACGCTTTCTTTTTTCGGAGAGGAAACTAAAATAGAAACGGAACAAAATCTGCCCCCCCCCCGAGAAGCAGGCTGAAAGCAGAGAGAAAGTCTGACGTTCTCTCTTTTTCGAGGTTTTTACTTGAGACGGAAATGCATTCGGCATCAAGACGCGTACACAGAAAACAAGACCTGGGAATACAGTAGTTTGTTTGGCTCGGATGATTTGAAAGTTTGATTTTGGTGAGTAACAAGATCAGATCATCGGGGGGAAGAATACATAGAAAGGAAGAAAGAAATGTGTAGATTGTTGGGAAGAAATTCAGGATTAATTTTGCGCTGTCTTTCCTTTTGGTAATAACAATAATGAATAAGCATACCTAGCTCTTAGACAGAAAGCAACACACAAGAAATACAAACTGATTGCTCAAGATAAAGGGGACTGATTTTTCAGACCCACATGATAAGTGACCAAGCCCTACTGATGTTCAGAAGGGTACGTTCTAAGCTAGTCTGGTGGGGTATTCTCTCTTGGAGGGAAACTTATTTCTGTTTTCATGTAGTTGCTCCGTTTGACCTGTAAAAGCAACTTGGGGCAATTTGTTAGCTGCTGTAAATGTACAAGGCTGGCCCTTGGGGGCACCAAACTGGGTCTTGATGGCACCAAATAACAGGCCTTTAAGGTACCTTTGAAATAATGTCCTCTTAGTCCCATGCTAGTGCTTTGCGTGTGTTGCTGTTTATAGCAGAGTGTGGACAGCGTGGGGCGATTATGGGGGGAGGGATAGCTCGGTGGTTTGAGCATTGGCCTGCTAAACCCAGGGTTATGAGTTCAATCCTTAAGGGGGCCATTTGGGGATATGGGGCAAAAATTGGGGATTGGTCCTGCTTTGAGCAGGGGGTTGGACTAGATGACCTCCTGAGGTCCCTTCCAGCCCTGATATTCTATGATTATACAGCTTGTGTGTCACATACACAAATAGATATAATTGCTTGCTCCTTGTACGCACGTCCCTGTGTGTACACATTTGTGTGGGGACACACACACATGCCTACTCTTTACAGGCCTTCGAAATATACGCAATGTACCCACACTTTACCCAGACACACAAATACGCCAGTTATATGTAAACACATTTACTTCTGGGGGCATTCTGTGCCACAAAATTAAAAATTCTGACAATGTTATTTGTCAAAATAGCACTACATAATCACGCCAGTTTCAATTATTTTGGTAATTTATTTCAAAATACCTGTCAGCAAGTATGTCTGTAACAATACAGACACACAAAAATTCGCTCAGGAGTAGAGAGTTAAAGAAACCCCTATGACAAACCAATTCTTGTTGCTTTGCCCCCTTCCCCTCCCCAAAGACCAGCCGGGGGGCCAGACACCCACAAGCCCTCCCCGCAGTGCCCACCTGCACCCCGCCCCCAGCCAATACACTCGAACCCCCTCCCTCCCAGAGCCCAACCACGGGGCCACCCCAGCCCAGATACCTGCACCCCAGTTCCCCCCCAGAGCCCAGCTGCGGGGTCCCACCGTGCCCAGGTATTCCCCCCTAGAGCCCAGGGATTCAGAGGGAGAAACAGCCTGATGCTTGGTCCCAGGCTTGCACAGAGTTTCCTGCCTGCCACCCTTTCCTTGTCTCAGGCCATGTTGGGAACTGCCCCCCCTCTCTCCCTCTGCCCCCTCGCTGGCAGTGTCTTCCATGTCTGAGCTGGGCTCTGCTGGGTCCAGTGACCCCTAGTAGCGGCTAGCAGCACTGCAGCCCATTTCTGTGGGGGGAAGGAAATTCTGCGCGCATAATGTTAATTTCTGCAAAATTCTGCATTGCGCAGTGGCGCAGAATTCCCCCAGGAGTAACACACAATAACTCTCTTTATAGCTCTGGGTGTGTTTCTACCTAGTGTGTTGTTTGTGGGTATTGTGGTCAGTGTGTGTTTTGTGCACTTACAAAGAACAATTTATGTGTGTACTCTGTGTGTGTGTGTGTGTGTTGCACACAGCATATGTGTATTGTGTCGTGTGAATTGTGTATATTGTGAGTTACTGTATATTGTGTGTGCTGCAAACAGTGGGTGTTGTGTTGTTTATATAGTGTATGCATCGTGTTTTGTATAGAGTGTGTTCTGTATCGTGTCTTGGTTCGTATGTAGTGTGGATTGTGGGTGCAGGTTGCACACAGCATGTGTATTGTGTCTGTGTACTGCACACAGTGTGTGCATTGTGCGTATCTGTATTGCACACACCATGTGTGTATTGTGTGTGTGTGTGTGTATATTGTATTGCACATTGCATATGTGTATTGTGTGTGTGTGGACTGCACATAGCATGTGTGTATATTGTGAGTTACTGTATATAGTGCATGCTGTGTGTTGTGTATAGAGCTTGTGCAGTGTGTGTGTTGTATAGTGTCTGGTTGGTGTGCAGCATGTGTTGCATGCACAGTGTGTGCAGCCTGTGGGTGCAGGGACACGGGGGTACCCAGATGCAGTACAGGAAGTGGTTCCCCCACAGGGGGACGGGGACAGACAGCTCCCCCGGGCCAGTGCCTGGATCCCAGCTCCATGCGCCCACGTTAGTGACGGCACCCATCTGACTGGGGGGTGGGCTGAAGCTGGATACGCTTCTATGTAGACAAGGACTGAGCCCCCTCCCTCTTCCCCCATCCCTGCCCCCCAGAGCCCCTCCCCCTTCCCCCATCCTTGTCCCCAGAACCCCTCCCTCATCCCTGCCCTCATAGTCTATCCCCCATCCCTGCCCCCAGAGCCCCCTCCCCTTCCCCTAGCCCCTCCCCTTCCCCACTCCATAGCCCCCTAACCCCTCCCCATCCCTGCCCCTATAGCTCCTTCATCCCTTCCCCCATAGACCCCCTTCATCCCTCACCCTCTCCCAGAGCCCCTGCTCCTCACCAATCCTTCCCATCCTCTCCCACCATCCCTGCCCCTCCCCCTCCATTCCCCTCCCTCCTACCTCCATTTCTGCTCCCCCATAGTCACCCGGCCTGCCCCCCCCAATCTGTCCCATCTCCCCTGCCCCATCCCTTGCCCCCATAGCCTCCTGGCCTTCCCAATCACTCCCATCCCCTCTCCTTTCCCTATCCCTATCCCCATAACCACCTGCCCCTCCCCAATCCCTCCTGCCCCCCCTCCTACCTCTGTCCCTGCCCCCTCCACCTCCCATCTCCCCTCCCTCCCCGTAGCCCGCCTGGTGCATCCCCTGCTGCTGAGACCCCTGCCCTGCCCCCTGGCACCTCCGTGCCTGCGGCTGCCTCCTGCCCCCCTCCCCCGCCCTGTCTCTCAGCAGCCTCACAGCTGAGCCCTCCAGCCTGCCCACCCCAACCCCTCCCCAGGCCGGCTTCATTTCCCTCCAGCATTTGTTGTGGCTATGAGCTTCCCCCCCCCCCCCCCCCCCCGTTCCCTTCGCACTGGGCCCAGGCCCCCACAAGCCGTCAGGGCTGGGCTGGACAGAGGCCAGCTGTCCGGAGCCAACCCTGGCTACAGGGTTGTCCATAGATGGGGCTGTCCCGGCGCTGCAGGGAGGGGCTCCCCAGCCAGAAACGCAGCCCCTGCCCCAAACCCGGCCCCCCACCCGCATCTCTGGGGTGCTGATCCAGGATCCCCACCAACCCAGCCCAGGGCTCAAATCCCGCCGGCTTCTCTGTAACCCACGGCCCCCCGGGATTGGGACCTCAACTGGGGACAGCAAGGCCAGAAGTGAGCAGGCAGGGGGGCGGCCCGCGCTTCCCCTCCTGCCCACTGCAGTGGGGCTGGCTCCAGCACCAGTGCCCAGGCGCTGGCTGGGGAGTTGCAGTCAATACCCGCACGGGGGAGCTGGCTGGGAGAGGGGGGGCAGAGAGCCTTGGAGAAGTGTCCTGCTTAACCCACTGGAAGTGTTGGGGGGAAGGGGTTAGACTTTGCTCCCTGAGATTCTGAATCCTTCTTCTGCAATGGCTGGTTGGGACTTATTAGCCGTGAAGGCGTAAGGGACCCAATCAGCTAGATACTCAATTTAAAAAAAATGAAAATTGAGATTCTCGGGTAATCCCATGACTCCAAGATCTGGGGCGTTATGAGAAGACCAAGTTAGAAAACCCTCATGATTTTTAAGCCAATCTCACGGTTTTGAGGGGATGAGAGTCATAGTTTTTGACCTCATTGGGTTGGTAAGACTGAAAATGGGATAAGTTGGCCCCGCTTCATTGGTTCATAGATTTTAGGGCCAGAAGGGACCTTTGGCTCAGCTAGTTGACTCCTGGATAGCCTACGCTCGCACCATTACCCAAACACCCCTCTGTTGAGCCCCATAACGAGCTTGCAAAGGCCTTAAAAGCAACTCAATGGCATTTTTCTGCTTGCAATGCAAGAACGTTTGAATGCCGGGGAGCGTTCTAGACAGCAGCGGGCCACAAACAGGCGACTAACGGGAGTTTTGGTGGGAGTTGGGAACGGGAGGCTGAGAGCTTTTTCTTCTAGGGGCAGCGCTACGCGTGATATCAAGATGGCCAGCAATGGAACAGGGGTGGGGACTTGCAGCAGATGTACCATGTTCTCTCTCCTCCATGCCCAGGAAATCTCTTTCCTCTTCAGGCTGTGCTGGAGGAAGAGATTCTTGGATTGGAGAGGCAAGTTGAGACGCTACTGTGAATGCGAGAAGCGGAGGAGTTCCTAGACAGCCAGGCTCAGGAAATACCAGCGCCCTAGGTTCAAGGAAGAACCACCAAGGAATTGGAGAGAGAGGGAGTCACCAAAGAGGCCAGGGAACTCATAACCACCAGAGGCAGGAGATCACAGTGGCATCCGACATGGCTGGATACAGATGAGGATGGGCAGAGAAGAGGACCAGGAGCAATTCCACAGAGCTGGAAGTTTCAAAATCGATACTAAGCCCTCAACATGGAAACTATTGACGATTCCTCTCAAGATCCAGCAGGGCCAAGGGAACTGGGAGAGGTACGGGACACACGTGTGGATGGCAGCTCGGCCCAACCTGTAAGAAAATCACGCTCGCCCTCCAAGAGTTCTCCAACCATCCAAGGTAGTCGGACGATCCTCGTTGGAGAGTCTGTACTCAGAAGAACATTCTGCCAGGGACAGGAGGCCAACAGGGGGAGCGTGCTGCCCGCCCAGAGCAGAGACACGAGATGTCGCTCTAAGATTGGATAGGCTCTGAAGTCGACGGGCAAGGATCCATTGGTGCTGGGTCATATCGGCATTAGTAACGCTGCGTGATGGGATCTCTCACAGAGAGTGGACCACTTCCGGGAACTCGGAAGTGGGCTGAAGGAGAATGTCCCAGCGGTCCTCTCTGAGAAACTTCCGGTCCTTCAAGCAAAAGAAGAAGACGGCAGAAGATTCTGGAAGGGAGCCGCGGGCTAAGGGAGTGGGGTAGGATGGAGGGTTTGGGTTTTGTGGAACGTTGGTCCACCTTCTATGGGGAGAGGGGGCTGGGTAGTTACGATAGCCTCCACCTCAGCAGAAGGGGGACCAACCTCCTTGGGGACAGGCTGGCTACAATAGTGAGGAGGGGGTTAAACTAATAACGACAGGGGAGGGTAAAAAGGGGGAAGATCTGGGCACTCAGATGGCACAAAATCGAGATGTTGAGAACAAGATTATTCCAGGAAGCAAAGGACAGAGAGAAGAAATTCTTGAATGGCTGATACACCAGTGGGAGGAGCCTGGGTAACGAACAAGAGGACCTGGAATTGCTCATTTAGGAGCATACGTTTGCTCTTGGTATTACTGAAACCTGGTGGGATGATTTGCAGGGGCTGAAATGTTGAAATCAATGGTTATAGCCTGTTTGGGAAGGATCAAGAGGGCACAGGGGAGGGGCGCTGTCAAAAATGGCCGTCCCTGTTTCCGAGTCACTGATAACTCGGAAGACAATGATCTTGAATGCGCAATGTCCTAACAGAGAAAGCACAAGTTGAGGTATTAGCTGGTGTCTGCTACAGACCACTACAGCATGCTAGGAACAGTAGCGTAGCCGGGGGGAGCGGCTGCTCCCCCACTGAGCAGAAGCGGCGCCTTTTTTGTGCTCCGACGTCATTTGCTTCTGCGCTGCAGCAGAGCATTTTTTTTGCTCCCGGCGCCTTTTTTTGCTCCCGACGCTTTTTGCTCCCGGCACCTTTTTTTTAGCTCCGCTCCCCCTGTGCTCTAAACCTGGCTACTCCACTGGCTAGGAAACCGGATGACCAGCTCCTTATGGGCCTCACTCTAACACAGGGGTCTCAAACACGCGGCCCGCGGAGTTATTTCCTGCGGCCCGCCATAGGCGCCGACTCCACTGGCAGCCAAGCTCTAAACATTACTGAGTGTTTATATTTTATTAAAACCCCTCTTTGCATTACAGTTTTTAAAAAGTGAATACATTGACTTTTAATAGAATGCTCTATTACTCTTCATTTTTTTCATTTTTGACTATACTTTTGTATCATTGTATGAAAGATTTCACTGATGCGGCCCTTGGGCCAATTTACTAGTTCTCATGTGGCCCTCGTGGTGATTTGAGTTTGAGATCCCTGCTCTAACGTGTAGGGAGGAAAAAAATCTGTGTGATCACAGGGGACTTCAATCTGAGTGACACATGCCGGAGGTCTCCTGCTGCCCGTACTAAACCCCCCTGGGAATTTCTAAATGTTAGAGATGGGAATTTCCTAACTCAAGGAGCTCCCACCTGGGCGGCTTGCAAACAGTCGTCCAGCATGCAAGCCCCACCCGGAGGGTCAGTGTGGAACTGCAGCCTGCCAGCCACACGCTGGCTCTCACCAGCCTGGGTTATACCAGCAGGGTGACCCCAATGCACCCCCAGTCTCAGATTTCCCCCCAGAAACGTGTGTCCTGCACTGCCCAGCCCTCTTCTGGTCCGTACAAAATATTTTAAATCCATTATTTCTTAAAGGGAATATGCCAGTTTATCTCAAATACTTACCCAGACATTTCATTGTGAACAGAGGGATAGCTCAGGGGTCTGAGCATTGGCCTGCTAAACCCGGGTTTGTGAGTTCAGTCCTTGAGGGGGCCATTCTGCCTGAGGCTGGTAGTCGCAGGACTACACAGCAACAGCTCCTTGCCTTCTGGCAGCAGAAAGTACAATATGCTTGCAAACTGTCCCGTGTGCTGGGGGCGCTTGGACATAAATGGAAGTGACTCTGGTCATTCTCTTTTTTTTGGGGGGAGGGATAGCTCAGTGGTTTGAGCATTGGCCTGCTAAACCCAGGGTTGTGAGTGCAATCCTTGAGGGGGCCATTTAGGGATTGGGGCAAAAATTGGGGATTGGTCCTGCTTTGAGCAGGGGGTTGGACTAGATGACCTCCTAAGGTCCCTTCCAACCCTGAGATTCTATGATTCTATGAACACACAGGATTAGATAAAACAAGTTGGTTAAGTACAAAGAGATCGACTGTAAGTGAGTACAAGTAACGAGGCAAAACAATCAGAAATGGTTACAAGAAAAATAAAGATAAAATGCTACTAGTGCCTAACTTAAACTGTATCAGATTCAAGCAAAGTTTCTCACCACATGCTTTCAGCCATCTTATTGACCAGACTTCATAGGTCAGGACCCCTTCCTCAGAGTCCTGCAAATGCTTCCTTTGTCTTCTTCAGGTGCAGTGAATGCGCTGGGCAGGGAGAGAGAGAGAGGGGTGCCTTGGGGTGTTTGCCCCTCCACTAGGAGACAAAGAGTCTATGGGGAAGGAGGTTCCCTGCTGGCTTTTTCTCACCTGTTTGAGCTTCCTTTGTTTCCATTCCTACCTGATAACTCTGTTTACTGCTTAAATGCTAATTAAGCAGAGCACACATTCCTTTGTTTAGGACAGTCATGTTTGCCAAATTTTGTCTGGGCAGGGCTGTGGGGTTTGGAACATATGTTAATAACACCATACAGGGGAATCATAACTTCACATACAATGTCGCCACACATATTTTACCTGGACAATAATGTTCAGCAGATTATGAGTTTTCAAATGATACCTTACAAGTCATATTTTGCACAAAGATTATTACAATAGTGTGTAAGGTGTGAATACAGGGGTGTGTTCTGTCACAATCTGGTCTTAATTGATCCAGAGGAACTGACCCCAGAACTAAAAATTAATCTTAACTTAGATACAAGTAATCATGAGAAGTGAGCACCAGAATATGGACCCTGGACGTCAGAAAAGCTGACTTTGATTCCCTCAGGAAACTGATGGGAAGGATCCCCTGGGAGGCTAATATGAGGGTGAAAGGAGTCCAGGAGAGCTGGCTGTATTTTAAAGAAGCCTTATTGAGGGCGCAGGAACAAACCATCCCGATGTGCAGAAAGAATAGCAAATATGGCAGGCGACCTGCTTGGCTTAACAGAGAAATCTTCTGTGAGCTTAAACTCAAAAAGGAAGCTTACAAGAAGTGGAAATTTGGACAGATGACTAGGGAGGAGTATAAAAATATTGCTCGAGCATGCAGGGGTGTAATCAGGAAGGACAAGGCACAACTGGAGTTGCAGCTAGCAAGGGATGTGAAGGGTAACAAGAAGGGTTTCTACAGGTATGTTAGCAACAAGAAGAAGGTCAGGGAAAGTGTGGGACCCGTACTGAATGGGGGAGGCAATGTGATGCAGCACTTGGTTAAGCAAGAATTAAAGGAGGGTGATGTAATTAATGCCAATCAACATGGGTTTATGGAAAAAAGCTCCCGTCAAACTAATTTGATATCTTTTTTTGATGAGCTTACAAGTTTGGTATTTAAAGGTAACAGCGTCGATATACTCAGACTTCTGTAAGGCATTTGATGTGGTACCGCACGACATTTTGATTTAAAAACTAGAACGATATAAAGTTACCATGGCAAACATTAAATAGATTACAAACCGGCTATCCGACAGGTCTCAGAATGTAACCGTACACAGAGAATCATCATCGAGCGGGTCTGTTTCCAGGGGGGTCCCGCAAGGATCGGTTCTTGGCCCGACACTATTTAACATTTTTCTCAATGACCTGGAAGAAAACATAAAATCCTCCCTGATCAGGTTTGCAGAGGACACAGAAATTGGAGGAGTGGTAAATAAGGAGAGGACAGGTCACTGGTACAGAGCAATCCGGATCACACAATCAGACACTATGCGCTTTAATAGAGCCACACGTAAACGGGTACCTCTAGGAACCGAGAATGTCGGCCGAACTTACAGGCCAGGGACTGTCTCCTGGGAAGCAGCGCCTCTGAAAAAGATTTGGTGGGGGAGGGAGGCGGCTAATCAGCTGAGCATGAGCTCCCAGTGCCATGCTGTGGCCACAAGGGCTAATGCCATCGTGGGATGTTGTAACCAGATCAGCTGCCACCCCACCATGCCAGGGTTGCCCCCGCCCTGCGTTTTCTTCTCCTTTTTCCAGGTCCTTTGGTGCAGACCTGCCCCCCCCCCGCCCCACCTTGGCTCATCCCATCACAACCCTTCTTGGGGTCTGGGTTCATTCAGGGAAATTAAACTCAGAAGTAAAACTCAAAGCCCCTCCCCCCATCTCCCCAGGGCAGGGCAGGGCTCTCAGCCGTCTTTCGATCTGGTTTTTATGAGGTGACCCGCTCTGGGGTTTGGCCTGCTCGGTGCTGACACCCTTGCAGACATCCCAGAATCAGCTCCCTCATCGGGGCTCCCTTTTATCAAGAATCGGCTGGTTAAGGGCCCAAGCCCGCCCCTGGGCCAGGTGCCTCTAGTTGGCTGCTGTAGGAAGCCTGAGCCAGGGTTCAAGACTCCTGCAGGCGGCTCCCTTGCTCCTTTGCTCTCTCATGGATGTGTAAATGGGGATCTGGAGCAGGAGCGGAGAGGCGATTTCATCTCTGTATTTGGCATGGCCGTGACCATGGCTGGGATCCTGTGTCCAGTTCTGGTGCCCACAATTCAAGGAGGATGTTGATAAATTGGGGAGGGGTCAGAGAAGAGCCACGGGGATGATTAAAGGATTGGAAAATCTGCCTTGTAGTGAGAGACTCAAGGAGCTCCGTCTATTTAGCCTAGCAAAGAGAAGGTGAAGGGGTGACTTGATCCCTGTCTATCAGTACACAAACATGGGGAACAAATATTAAATCATATTCAGGCTCTTCAGTCTAGCAGAGGCAGATCTAACAGGACCCAGTGTCTGGAAGTTGAAGCTAGAAATCAGGCTGGAAATAAGGCGTGCATATTTAACGGAGAGAGTCATTTACCATTAGAACAAGTTACGCAGGGCTGTAGCGGATTCTCCATCACGGACATTATTTAAATCAAGATGGGATGTTTTCATAAGAACGGCCACACTGGGTCAGACCAATGGGCCATCTAGCCCAGTGTCCTGTCTCTGACAGTGGCTGGTGCCAGCTGCTTCAGGGGGAATCAGCAGAAGAGGGCAGTTACTGAGTGATCCATCCCCTGTGGTCCAGTCCCAGCTTCTGGCAGTCAGAGGTTTAGGGACAAGTTGCGTCCTGTGACCATCTTGGCTAACAACCACTGATGGATCTATTGGTCTTCACAACATTCCCTGACAAGGAGTTCCACAGGTTGACTGTGCATTGGGTGAAGAAATACTTCCTTCTGTTTGCTTTAAACCAGCTGCCTGTTAATTTCATCGGGTGACCCCTGGTCCTTGTGTTATGTAAAGGGGTAGATCTCTATTATATGCCCCCTTAGTTGTCTCTTTCCTAAACGGAAAAGTGCCATTCTTTTAATCTTTCCTCATACAGAAGCTGTTCTATACCTCTCGTCATTTTTGTTGCCCTTCTCTGTACCTTTGCCAATTCTAATATCTCTTTTTTGAGATGGGGCGACCAGAACTCCAGTTAGTATTCAAGGTGTGGGTGTGCATGATTTGTACAGTGGCATGATGATACTTACTGTCTTATTACCTCTCCCTATCCTAATGGTTCCTAACATTGTGTTCATTTCTTTCATTTTTTTGACTGCCGCTGCACACTGAGCAGATGTTTTCAGAGAATTATCCATGATGACGCCAAGATCTCTTTCTCGAGTGGTGACAGCTAATTTAGACCCCCTCGTTTTGTATGTAGAGTTGGGATTATGTTTTCCCATGTGCATCACTGAGCATTTATCCACAGCGAATTTCATCTGCCATCTTGTTGCCCAGTCACCCTGTTTTGTGAGCTCCCTTTGTAGCTCTTCGCAGTCTGCTTTGGACTTAACTGTCTTGAGTAATTTTGTATCATCTGCAGACGTTGCCACCTCACTGTTTACCCCCCTTTCCACACCATTTCTGAATATCTTGAACATAATATGAGAACCCACTGCCTACCTCTCTCCACTGTGAAAACTGACCATTTCTTGCTACCTTTTGTTTCCCGTCTCTTAACCAGTCACTGATCCAGGAGAGGTCCTTCTCTCTTATCCCATGACTCAGGGCCGGTGCAAGGAAGTTTCGCGCCCTAGGCCAAACTTCCTTACACCAGCCCTGCGCCCGCCCCCCCCCATGCCACCCCCCCCAGCCAGCTCCCCCGCCCGCGGGAGCTCAGCCTTCTTCCCGCCGCGGGTGCTCAGCCCCCGCCCCCACCACCCGCGGCCCAGCTGAGCGGGGAGCCGGGGGGCGGCTGAGCAGGGGGGCAGGGGGGCGGCTTGCCGCGGCTGCCCTCCGGCTCCCCGCTCAGCCGCTGAGTGGGGAGACAAGGGGCAGCCGTGGCAAGCCGCCCCTTGTCTCCCCGCTCAGCAGCTCAGCCGGGAGACAAGGGGAAGCCGCGGCGAGCCGCCCCTTGTCTCCCCGCTCAGCAGCTCAGCCGGGAGACAAGGGGAAGCCGCGGCGAGCCACCCCTTGTCTCTCCGCTCAGCAGCTCAGCCGGGAGACAAGGGGAAGCCGCGGCGAGCCGCCCCTTGTCTCCCCGCTCAGCAGCTCAGCCGGGAGACAAGGGGAAGCCGCGGCGAGCCGCCCCTTGTCTCCCCGCTCAGCAGCTCAGCCGGGAGACAAGGGGAAGCCGCGGCGAGCCGCCCCTTGTCTCCCCGCTCAGCAGCTCAGCCGGGAGACAAGGGGAAGCCGCGGCGAGCCGCCCCTTGTCTCCCCGCTCAGCAGCTCAGCGGGGAGACAAGGGGAAGCCGCGGCGAGCCGCCCCTTGTCTCCCCGCTCAGCAGCTCAGCCGCTGAGCAGGGAGGCAGCGGGCAGCCGCCCGCCGCCCCCCAAACCTTGGCGCCCTAGGCAACCGCCTAGGGTTGCCTTGTGGGCGCGCTGGCCCTGCCATGACTGTTTACTTTGCTTAAGAGCCTTTGGTGAGGGACCTCATCAAAAGTTTCTGAAAGTCCAAGTACACTATATCCGCTGGGTCACCTTTGTCCATCCACATGCTTGTTGATCCCCTCAAAGCATTCTAATAGATGGGTGATGCATGATCTCCCTTTACAAAACAAACTTACCAAACCGATCTGTTCCAGGGATTATGTTGGGGGCAGGTCTCTGGCCTGGGTTATCTGGCAGGTCAGACTAGACGACCAGACTGGTCCTGCTGGCCTTGGAATCTATGAGCCCTTTTGATTTGGGGGAAATCAGAAAAAGGAAGGGGGTAAAAAAGGGCCCCCCTCCCCCCCCGGGCCCCACCATCTGGCGAGCAGAGGTAGCAGCTTTGTCTCTGCAACTGTGCAGCCATCAACACCTTCCCGTACGACAATCCGACCCCTCAGCGCTGCTCTCCCTCCCAGTGGAGCTTAACAGTGTGGACATGCGGAAAGACAAAAGAAAGGAGAATGGGAGGGAATGGGGGGCACACAGAGCCCTGGGCAGGGGGGAGGGAGAATGGGGGGCACATAGAGCCCCTGACGGGAGGAGGGGTAATGGGGGGCACACAGAGCCCTGGGCAGAGGGAGGGAGAATGGGGGGCACACAGAGCCCTGGGCATGAGGGAGGGGTAATGGGGGGCACACAGAGCCCCTGGTGGGAGGAGGGGAAATGGGGGCACATAGAGCCCCTGGCAGGAGGGAGGGAGAATGGGGGGCACATAGAGCCTCTGGCAGGAGGGAGGGGTAATGGGGGGCACATAGAGCCCCTGGTGGGAGGAGGGGAAATGGGGGCACATAGAGCCCCTGGCAGGAGGGAGGGAGAATGGGGGGCACATAGAGCCTCTGGCAGGAGGGAGGGGTAATGGGGGGCACATAGAGCCCCTGGTGGGAGGAGGGGAAATGGGGGCACATAGAGCCCCTGGCAGGAGGGAGGGAGAATGGGGGGCACATAGAGCCCCTGGCAGGAGGGAGGGAGAATGGGGGGCACATAGAGCCCCTGGCAGGAGGGAGGGAGAATGGGGAGCACATAGAGCCCCTGGCAGGAGGGAGGGAGAATGGGGGGCACATAGAGCCCCTGGCAGGAGGGAGGGAGAATGGGGGGCACATAGAGCCTCTGGCAGGAGGGAGGGGTAATGGGGGGCACATAGAGCCCCTGGTGGGAGGGAGGGAGAATGGGGGGCACATAGAGCCTCTGGCGGGAGGAGGGGAAATGGGGGCACACAGAGCCCCTGGGCAGGGGGGAGGGAGAATGGGCTCCTATTACCCCCCACCCCCGTCCCGATTTTTCACACTTGCTATCTGGTCACCGTAATTTTGCTTGATCAGTTCCCCTGACCTGGAAAGGATTCTACTGTAGCCAGGAGCTTCCTGGGTCATTCTGGTCTCAATTTACACTGGTGCAAATCCAGAGTGACCCCCCCACTAGAGTCACTCCAGATTAATGCCTGGGTCACTGGGAGCAGGATTAGGCTCCAGCTCCAGTGATGTTAATGGGATCACATTGCATTTCCCAATCAGCTCAGAACCAATTCTGAATTGCACGGAAGTCTTTGGAGACAATCTGGATTGACACCAGGGAAACAGATCAGGATTAAGCCCTAATTCTACTACAGTGAGGCCAGATGGTGTAGCTGAGATCCAAATTGGGCCATGACTCCCTCCTCTTTGCTGAAGTCACTCCAGATTTAACCCAATGTAACGGATCAGAATCTGGTCCTGACTGTCTGGGACCCCAGTCTTGGCTGGTCCCAAGACACTGCTAGAATAAACATGATTATTAATAATAATAACGAAGGGTTGTCTACCCAGGGAGCAAATCCAGAACCACTGTGTGTACAGTCTTGTTCCTGTTTTGTTCTGGTTTAGCATAATTGACTTTGGAAGTGGATTCAACTAAACCAGAAAAGGGCACCCCTAATCTGGAATAAGAGCATCCACATATGGAGTTATTCAGGAATAGCGATTCCTCTTTAAATTCACACCCTATCTTAATCCAAATTAATTTTTAAGTGTAGACAAACCCTAACTGCAGCCAGGGGAGGACTCCAGATTTACTCTGGGAGAGCTGAGATCAGAGTCTGGCCTGACCCTGTTGCAGTCAGGGGGCAACTCTGGATTGACCCTGGGAGAGCTGAGATCAGAATCTGGCCCTATTAAACCCCATTGCAGTCAGGGGGTAACTCCGGATTGAATTTCCCCAGTTTCACAGGGGAGATGAGATCAGAATCCGGCCCTGCCCCCATTGCAGTTGGGGGGTGACACTGGATTAACTGGGAGGGGGCTGAGATCAGAGTCCGACCTGATGCCATTGCAATCAGGGGCTGACTCCGGATTGACGCGGCGGGGGGGCTGAGATCAGAGTCCGACCTGACGCCATTGCAATCAGGGGGTGACTCCGGATTGACACAGGGGGGTGGGGGCTGAGATCAGAATCTGGCCCTGCCCCCATTGCAGTCAGGGGGTGACTCCGGATTGACCCAGGAGAGCTGAGAGCAGGATCCGGCCCTGCCCCTATTGCGGCCGGGGGTCACTCCGGATTGGCCCGGGGCCAGTTCGTGGCCCGCAGCTCCCGGCGCCGGCCGCGGAGGGGCTCTCGTGACCAGCCATCTGCCAGCAGCGCGCGGGGGGGGGGGGACGGGTGGCCCCGGAGTGACACCCCCGCCGCCCAATCCCCTCGCGCAGCAGCACAAAGGCCCTGCGAGTGTGCAAGGGCTGCATGGCGGGGAGGGGGCCCCGGGCTGCGGGGGGAGCCAATGGCACGGCTGGGGGAGGGGCGGCGGAGGGGGAGTAGCTTGCAGGGGAGTGGGTTTCCCGGGAGTTGGTGGGGGAGGACGGAGCGGTGCAAAGGGAAGCGCTGCGGAGCCGAGCCATGGAGAGCAGCAGCCTCCAGTGTGCCAGGTACTGGGGGGGCCGGGGGGGTCACCCCCTGCCCAGACACGGCGGGGTTAACCCATGAGGCGCCCGAGGCGGGGCGATCTGGGGGTCCGGGGCCTAGTGGGGAGGGTGCGGGGTGGATGCACGGGCTGCAGCCGGGCTGGCTCGATACAGCCCCCCCCCAGTCTTAGGAACTGCCGACTCAGCAAGATCCCAAGCAGGGGTGTATTTACTATGGGGGGCAGCCCCCCCCCACCGATTTTGCATAGGTCTCTATGCGCCCCCCCCCCCCCCGACTATGCAGGAGATAAGATAATCACCTGTAATGTTCTTGAGGCTGCACACAACTGCCCCCCCCCAGGAATTTGTCGGAAATGACACCCTGCTTTGCAGTGCTGCCCCCCCGCCCCCCGTTCTGCTCGGAGTGGGGCAGTAGTCGCAAGGCGCCCCCGGCCCCCGGCTTGCATTGAGTTCTCTGGCTGCTTTCGGGGGGGGGGGGGGGACGAGTCTTTGCAGACGGGGTCGATTGGGGGGGGGGAGGGGCGATGACTTGATAATGCCAAAGTTTGGCTCCTTGTGACGTCAGCGGGTGAATTTCACCCCGGGGGAGAGTTTGTAGGGGGGAGAGGTTTAGAGGGTTTATAGTTGGGGGGGGGGGGCGGGGGCTGGCAGGGATGCACCCGGCTGAGCAGAGGCTACAGGTGTGCCACGTCTGATCGGCTAATGGGGGGGGGGAATGGGCTGGAAACCCCCCCCCCCCCCCCCCCCCATCTCCAGGGCCAAGCTCACCAGTTTCTGTAGCCAGGGCATGAGGAGGGAGTGGGTGTGAGCAGACCGTCCCCCCCCCCTCCAACATACACACTCTCCTTGCTTGCAGTCTTGCGCTGAGCGTCTCCATGAGCCGCCCCCACTGGGGTAATCGGGATTTGGGGTGCTGTGCGCGGAGGGGTGGGGGGAAGAGAAATGCAGCCCGCTCCGCCCTCCCGGAGAGCCTTGGGGACAGGTGTCTGATCCCAGCAGGGACCGTTCTGGTACCAGGCTCGTGCCAGGCGGGGGCTGCGTCTAGACAAGGCTTGTGCTGAACCCTGGGCTGAGTTTTGCTAGACTTTTAAACCCTGCTGAGTTCCAGGCAGCGCCCTGGGGGCGTGGGGCTGAAATCTACCTGAGAGCGTCTGATTCCTTCATAGAAGGGGGAGTTTGGACCCAGATCAGAACTTTTCCTAGAGCTGGGCGGGGGGAAGCTGGTGCTGGAAGGGGTTAGGTGAGCAGTTTGGCCTTGAATGGACACTCCCTTGAGCAAAGGTGCGGCTAACCTCCCCGGGGGTTGATCCCAACCAGGCGATGGCTCGGGGAGCTTTGCTCTACCCGGGTTCTTACACCCCGCTCATCTGAGCACTTGGATCAGAACCGCCGGGGGTGGGGCAGGTGGGTGGGGTCTCGGGGGCCGGGTGTCCGGTTTCCTCTCTCTTATAGGAACGGGGGCCGGAGGGTGTGAGGTTGGTGTGAGGAGCGGAGCTTTCCCTGGATTTCCGGTGCGGGGATCGCGTCCCGGGACGGCTCCGCTGCTTACGGAGATGAGAGCGGGTCCGGGGCTCACGTGGGGGGCGGCCAGCCCCGAAGTTTGCCTCCCGGCCGCCCCGACGTTTAATGAACAAAGTTATCCGAGGGCGGCTGTCGGGCCGGAGGTGCTGGGCTGTGCTGGGAGCGGGCTGAGCGCCAGGTGGGTGTGTCGGGTTGTTGTTTCTTTGGGATCGGCGGCCGCCGTCGAAGTTTTTCCTGGCCCACTGGGGTAAAGGGGCATTGATGCCCATGGAGCAGGGCCGGTCAACAGCAGCTGGGGGTCTGGCCCCTTCTGAAATCCTGCTGGTGTCTCTAACCCTGGCCAGGCTCGCGTTCGGGGCATGCAAGAAACCCCTGCCCCACCTGCTGCGGGGGATGACTGTGGCTGAGACCCCCGTGGTTGGGCTGCCGCAGAAATCCAGAAGCCCTGGGTTCCAATCTCCTCCGTGCTGCCCCCTCTTGGCTGGGGTGGGGATCGCTGCCTCCCCAGCGCCTCGCCCGTCCCTGCAGCCTGTGGGCCCGCGACAGGGATTTCCCAGCCCTGGGATTGAAGGTCGGGGTGGCACGCTGTGCCCAAACTGCCCTCGGGTGTCCCACCCCCTGCTCCTGCGGCTGGCGCACTTGTCTGACCCCAGGATGCTCCCCTGTCCGTCTCTGCACAGCGCCCCCTTGCGGCTGACACGGAGCTGGGAGATATTATCTCGGTGCCCTGTTCTCCTGCCCCCACCCCGGCTGCGTGGTTGGCACGTGGGGGCGCTCCTTGCCTGCAGTGCTCTCCTGGGTCGCAGTGGCACTCGCAGAACTGGGCATGTGTCCCATGGGGCACAGCTCCCTTCTCCCGTCGCTGGGTGCCCCCACCTGGCACCAAGCCTGGTTCAGCCCCTGCATCGTAGCCCAAGCCGCTGACTCTTTCCCACCTGGGTTCCTCCCCAGCGTAACGCGGCCGTCCGGCAGCCCGCGAGTGCTTCGTGGGGGCGGGGGGGCGCAGGGGGGAGCGCGCCACGTGTGTGTGTGTGTACATCACATGTTCCAGCCCGGTGCCAAGCTGTGACGTGGGGGGGACGGGGGGAGGAGCTGCACCCTCTGGTGCCATACGGAGCAGCCAAGTCCTGCTGATCGGGGCGGCGCTGATCCGGGGCGGGTGGCGGGGGTTGGCGGCAGGCGCTGGCATTCGGGGCCGGCGGGGCGACTCGGTGGGATGTTGGCGCGGAAGCAGCACCTGTGGGGTGAGTCACTGTGGCGTAGCCAGCACCCCTCGCGGATCTCACCAGCATCTTGCTTCCTTCTCCTCTCTCCTGTCTTCCTTTCCCCACCCGTCCCCTGCCTTTTCTCCTCTGTCTGTTCTGTCTCGCTCACGCGCTCTCTCGGCCCCCCGCCTGCCCCCCCCGCCCCATTCACTGTCCACTGGAGGCCCCCAGCTTCGCTGTTTAGCTGGGTCCCACCCCGGCGTCGGCGGGCATCTCTCTGCCACCTGAGCCGCTTGCCCCGGCTGGAGCGAAGCAGGTGGCATTCTCTGAGCCCAGCTCGGTCGGGGGGTGGCTGGGAGGGGGCAGGGCGTGATCCGGTGGGAAGCGGAGAGCAGTGTAGCGAAGATGATCAAGGAGCAAATTCCGAGGGGTGATCTCCCACCGGCCCCTGGCACGCATCTGGGCTGCTGCGGACTGAGCTACGGGCACCGTGCATGAGGTCCTGCTCCCCCCACACACACACCTGTGGCTGTGCCCAGCTCCAGCCAGGGAAGCCAGAGGCACCTTATTCTTCTGGGTCTTTCCTCTGGCTGGCAGGGTAGGTAGGTGTGTGGGGTCTAGTGGTTAGAGCAGGGGGAATCTAGGTGTCAGGACACCTGGGTTCTCTCCCCAGCTCTGGGAGGGGAGTGGGGTCTAGTGGTTAGCGCAGGGGGAATCTGGGTGTCAGGACTCCTGGGTTCTCTCCCCAGCTCTGGGAGGGGAGTGGGGTCTAGTGGTTAGCGCAGGGGGAATCTGGGTGTCAGGACTCCTGGGTTCTCACCCCAGCTCTGGGAGGGGAGTGGGGTCTAGTGGTTAGAGCAGGGGGGGATCTGGGTTCTATTCCCGACTGCCGCTCCCCTTGCCTCTGCCCCCACAGTAAATTTGGGCCAGTTCCCATCCCCTGTCTGTGCCGCTGTTCCCAACTCTGCAGAACCTCCGGCTTCCTAGCGGAAAGGTTAACGGGATCGTGTTGCGGTGGGTGCCCAGGGCTCTGTCTGCGGGAGTGACCAGCAGAGGGTGGGATTGCGGGTGGAGGTATTGCCGCTCGGACCAGCTGCTCAGGACCAGGTGGCTGCTTCTGTCCTTAAAATAGAAGAGGAAATTTCTGGGAGTCACCCCGGGACTGGCTGGTGTCTGTCTGCCGGCGGTGTGTGTGTGGGGGGTGGATCTTGTCCATCCAGCTCTTTGTGACTCTCTGATGGAAGATGCTTTTCCTGATTCAGTGTCTGTGCTCCCATTTTACAGCTGGGGAACCAGAGGTGGGAGGGGACACACCCGAGATCACACAGGGAGGGATAGAACCCAGGAGTCCTGACGCCCGGCCCTCCTACTCCAGCCACGAGACCCCACTCCCTTCCCTGATCTGGGGATAGAACCCAGGAGTCCTGACTCCCAGCCTCCTCTACTCTAACCACTAGACCCTACTCTCTTATCTGGGGATAGAGTCCAGGAGTCCCGCCTCCTAGCCCTGTATTTATCGCCAAGGCCCAGAGAGCTGGAGACCTCGGTGTAACGGGCACTAGGAAATGCCCGTGGTTGTTCTGGGTCCCTTTTCCGCATGAATCCCCGTGTCGGGTGGGGTGCGTCTATGGTTGTGGGGCAGCCGTGTCCTCTCTTGACCCCCACTCCGATCCCATGAACTGATGCCTCCAACTTCCAGCATGGCACCCGGGGCCTGGCATCCAAGCCAGCCAGCCGGGCCCGGCTTCTGGCTGGGTGGAGCTGGGCCTGGGGGCAGGGAGCTCGGTGGGGGTCAGTGAGGTTGGCAGGTGGGAGCAGCAGAGGCAGGTCACTTGTCCGCGGGGGGGTGGGGTGGGGCCGCTGGGTCAACAGCCTGGACTCCTGCTCCCCTTGCCACCGCCCCCCCCACCCAGTTCTGTCCCTGGAGCTCAGCAGGGGTGGGGGGGAGGTCACTGGGGTGGGGGTCTCTGGGAGGTTACATGGCTCTGCTCCCCCCCCAGTTCTGTCCCCGGTTACCCTGGGTTACTCTCCTGCCAGTTTCTCCCCCCCCCCCCCACATTTCGGTCCCATGGCTCAGCCCCCACCCCGGGTCCCCTCCCCCTGCTCAATGTGTGCCCCATAACCCAGCAGGGAGGAGGTGGTCTGTGGTCCGGGGAGAGCAATGGGGGGCTCGGGCCCAGCTGTGACGCAGAACCCTGGGCCCGGCCAAAATTAGCTGGGCCCTGGGAGCAGCAAACAGGAAAAGGCCTGGCCTGGCCGCTGCCTCCCCCTCCCCTCGCCCGGCTCACGTAGGCCCAGCCGGGAGAGGGGCCTCTGGGCTGCCTGCCAAGGGCGGGGAGGGGGGGGGGCAGCGGGGGCTAGCACTCCTCCAGCCCCCCCCCACATCGGTGCTCTCTTAACCCCCTTCCCCCCAGTAGGACTCCCCACCTCAGTCAGGCAACCCCCCCCCCCCTCCCAGGATTAGTTCAGCTCCACCCAGCCACATTTCCCTAGCGGAGGGCTTCCCATGGGTACAGGGCACCCCCCGACTATGGGGGGATCTGAGATGTGGGAGGGACTTGCCTAAGGTCACAGAGAGAGAGAACCCAGGAGTCCTGACTCCCAGCCCCCTCCCCACTCTAACCACTAGACCTCATTCCCGCCTTATCTGAGACAGAGGTGGGGCAGCCCGGACACACTGGGCGCCCTGGACAGTGAAGGTTGGGTGGTAAATTCGGAGCGGAGCTGCTTTTAAATGAAAACAAGCGCTAGAGATCCAGCGCTGGGGAGGGGAAAGGAAAAGGTATCCAGGGGGCTGAGAGCTGGGTTTGGGAGCCAGACGGCGCTGACTGCGGTTCTGGTTCTGGGTGCGGCTCGGTTCTGCTTCTCGTTTGGCTTGGATCTGGATCTGTTTCTGGGGCCGGTTCGGATCTGATTCTGCTTTGGCCCGGATCTGGTTTCGCCCTGGGTCTGGTTCTGAGCCGGCCGTGTGCTGGCTCAGTTCGTTCATTCCCACGCGGTGTTCTTGGCTCCGTCAGCTGGGCCGTGGAATCGCGCCGAGGGAAGGTGGTGTGGCCGGCCAGTGTCGGCCGGCCGTCCCTCCCGCTCCCGGCAGCGCCAGGGTGCAGCACCGTGGCCCGTGGCCATCCAGGCTCGTGCTGTTGGCTCGGCACCCGGGCACGGGCTGGGCGTGGCGCGGGATCGGATGGGAAACCCAGGACAGATGCTCTGGGTGACGTGGTATTGGTCATTCAGTAGCGGGCGCTCTCCCCTGGCAGCCAGTGCTGGCCTCGGTGCAGCACTAGGGGGCGCCGGGCTGCAGGGAGTGCGGAGGGGGCGCAGTGGGGGGGGCGCTCTCCCCTCACAGTCAGTGCGGCCCCAGCACGATCTCTTCCTCTCCTGAGCACGTTGCTGTGAAGTTACAGCTGCCAAGCCCCAGCCCAGAGGTGGCTGCATTTCAGTGTTGGGTGAGAGGGCCCTGTACCAACCAGTCCTTAAAATGCTGCGCGCGTGTGTGTGTACCACTGCACGGCCGTGTGTCATAGGTCCTGTACTGCTCCCCGTGGATGGGGATTCTCCGTTCTCGTTTGGAGCAGGGGGAAAGGGTCCGTCCCCTGCTGTGGCTGGAGTTGATGTGCCCTTTGCCAGGGTGGGCGGGGGCTTCCTCCTCCACCTCCTGCTGGCTCTCTCACTGCCTAGGGCACCACCCGTGCTGGTGGGGTGGGGGGGGTGTCTCCCCACCCTTCCCTGCTGCCCCCAACCCTTTTTGGTGGGGGGGGGGCTGGGCAGGTGCGGAGGGCGATTGAGGGCAGGGAAGGGGGTCGTGCCAGCCCCATGCTGGATGAAGTGGGGGCAGGGGGGCTTCACACCGCTTAGCCCTTGGGAGGCCTCCGGTACAGGGCCCCCTCCCCCACACTGCACTGTGCCCCCTTGGGTGGGGCAGCGGGGACAGAACGCTGCTGGCCCAGAGGGGCTGGGGGCTCAGGCTTTTTGCCTGCTCAGGGGTAGATGAGGGGGGGCAGGTGAAAGGGGGTCCTGGGGACCCCCCTCCAAAGTGTTTCTAAGAGGCCAAGCAGGCTGGGCGGGTGTGTGTGTGTGTGTGTGGGGGGGGGGGGGTTTGATCAGCATAAAAGGCCCCTGCCCAGGGGTATATTGTTGGGGGGGGGGGGGAATAGGCCGTAGGGGCCGATCCCACCCCAGGGGGTGGCTGTAGGCTGTAAGGGGAGGGGGTGATCCTGCCCGGGAGGGTGGGGCTGGTTGGAAGGGACCTGCTGGGGTTGCAGAGGGAGGGTTAGTGAGCAGAGTGGTTGGGCTGGAGGCTGACAGCTTCTCTCCCCCCCCTTCCCCCCCCCCCCCCAGCCCTTCCCGCAGCTCCAGGCAGCCAGGCCTGGCACCCAGCCCGGTGTGCAGAACACGGTGTCCTGGACAGGCTGCCAAGCGCACGTGCGGACACGGCACGCGGGAGGGGGGAGTGGACTGGAGGAGAGGGGAGCTCTGCTATGGGGGGAGGAGGCGTGACTTGAGGGGGGTCTGTGCTGTGAGCGGGAAGGGAGAGGCGTGATTTGAGGGGATGTTTGTGATTTTTGAGATGGGGGGGCAGGTGCCCTTTTATTGGGAGCGAAGGACCCATGTGGGGAGGCGTGGGGCAGAGGTGCTGTATTTCATGGGCAGATGGTGGAGAAGTGGGTTAACTCACCCAAGGAGGCTTCCCACACTGGGTGCCGGTCAGGGCACTGCTCCGGGGAAGCTCACAGCTCCGGGGTCCCACACTGGGTGCCGGTCAGGGCACTGCTCCGGGGAAGCTCACAGCTCCGGGGTCCCACACTGGGTGCCGGTCAGGGCACTGCTCCGGGGAAGCTCACAGCTCCGGGGTCCCACACTGGGTGCCGGTCAGGGCACTGCTCCGGGGAAGCTCACAGCTCCGGGGTCCCACACTGGGTGCCGGTCAGGGCACTGCTCCGGGGAAGCTCACAGCTCCAGCGTTCAGCCCATGCTGAGAAGCAAAGCTGCCTGCTGAGCCCCAGCCTGCAGTGAGGGTGTGAAATCGAGGGGTGTCCTGGCCTCTGAGCTGTTTGTTCCCTGGGGCTGGGCCACCTGCTGTCAGGTGCTCCATGTGGTAACTCTCAGCTGCCAGAAAATAACATTAGGTGTGGGGGGAATGCTCCTTCCCCCGCACAAGCTTCATCTGGTGCAGGTGTCAGGGCACTGCTGTGAGGAAGCTCGCAGCCACGCCTCCCTCCCCAACGTGCCCCCTCTCCTGCAGCAGCCTGCCCAGCGCTCCCTTGGCATTCCGCCCCGCGGTACCCGTCCGACAGAGAACTCTGCAACTCGGGGCAGGAGTGAACGGCTCCCTGCCCCCGCCCCCATGGCACGGCTCGGTGTGTCAATGCACTCCTGCCCCATACTGCCCCCCAGATTCTAGCCCCCTTCCGTGGCTCAGACCTTTCCCCACTGGAGCATCCCCTGGGGGCTAGCTTTTGCTCTCCCCCCCCCCCCGCCCCGTGCCAGTTTCCCACCTCCTCCCACAGCTGGCCCCATGCCAGCATCCCCGCAGCGGCTGCCGTGGGCCCCCCCCCCCCCGCCCCGCCCGGCAGCTAAGACGCCGATATCTCTGGCAAAGCCCCGCGTTCTCCCCGGGCGCCCGGCTCCCAGGGTGGGGTGGGAAGTGGGCAAAGGGCCAAGGACAGAGGCAGAACAGGCTGTTCTCTCACGGGCGAGGGGGAGGGGGCAGGCTCGGCAGCTGGGCCCGGCGGGTTGTGGGAGGGTCCGGCCAGAGGAGGCAGAGCCAGGCTGGAGGGGGTGCCAGGCGGGAGTTGCGCTGGGGGCGCAGAGACGGGGGATGGTTTGGGTAGGAGCTGGGGGAGGGAGGGGGGCTGGTACTGGGATATTGGGGTGGGCAGCAGGTACCATGATATTTGGGGATATGGGGTGGGGAGTAAGAAGGGGGCTGTGGGATATTGGGGGGGGTACAGGGGTGGGGAGTGGGCAGGGGGCACTGGAATATCTGGGGTGCAGGGGTGGGGAGTAAGAAGAGGGCACTGGGATATTGGAGGTACAGAGGTGGGGAGTGGGGAGAGGGCACTGGGATATTGGGGGGCACTGGGATATTGTGTGTGGGGGAGGGAGCGCGGGGGGAATGGTCCTAGTCTCTTTCCTATGCATAGTTGGCTTTGACTCCCCCTCCCCTCATCACACACTGCCCCCCTCTCCTCAAGGTTCCCCCACATCTCCCTTTGCCCCCTCCCCCGATCCCCATCCTATTATTAATGTTGGTTGGGACCCTGCGCGGGAACTGGCTCTGAGCAACCCTGCAGCTGCTGGGGGGTGGTGTGTGTTGGGGGCTTCCTGGTTCTGGGGGGTGTCCCTGTGCTGGGGGCTGCTCTGGCCCCCTGCTCTGTCCCCCCTCCCCCACAGGGATATTCCGAGGGGCCCTTGGAGGAGCTGGGTGAACGGGGTTTGGGGTGACCCTATTTGGTTGAGTACAGTCGGGGGCGGGGGGGGGGAGGAGGGGAGTCACATCAGGTGTGGGTGGGTGGGGGGCTAGTGGGGTCAGAGCATGGAGCTTTCCTGCCCCTCCCAAAGTCAAACCAGTCAGCAGTACAGCTGGAAATAGAACCCAGGTGTCCTGGCTCCCAGCCCTCTGCTCTAGCCACTAGACCTCACTCTCCTTCCAGAGCTGGGATAGAACCCAGCCCCCCTGCTCTAGCCACTAGACCTCACTCTCCTTCCAGAGCTGGGAAGAGAACCCAGGAGTCCTGGTTCCCAGCCCCCCTGCTCTAGCCACTAGACCCCACTCTCCTTCCAGAGGTGGGGTTAGAACCCAGCAGTCCTGGCTCCCAGCCTCCCTGCTCTAACTACTATACCCTGCTCCCCTCCCAGAGCTGGGGACAGAACCCAGGTGTCAGGCTCCACTCTGGGGCCTGGCGTGTGTGTGCACTCCCCGGTGGCTGGAGCAGGGGGGACGTGTGTCCCCACGGAGCAGGTGCCCTGACCTGGCGCTGCCTGTGTCCCCCCCCGCCCCCAGCAGCCGGTCGACGACGGAGCTCCGCAAAGAGAAGTCGCGGGACGCGGCGCGATGCCGGCGGAGCAAGGAGACGGAGGTGTTCTACCAACTGGCCCACACCCTGCCCTTCGCCCGGGGGGTCAGCGCCCACCTGGACAAGGCCTCCATCATGCGCCTCACCATCAGCTACCTGCGGATGCACAAGCTCATCACCTCGGGTGAGGCCCCCCCCCACTTTCGGGGGCCAGGATGTTCCCGGCTCCCTGCTGGCTCGGACGGGCGAGGGGCCGCGCCAGCCCTGCCCGCTCCCGGCGGCCGGGTGGGCTCAAAGGGATCGCAGGCTTCAGGGTGCCGGTGGGGTCGGGGTCAGGAAGGGGATCCCGTTCCCTCGGCTGGCACGGAGGCGTCCGGGTTTGCCCATTGCTGGGCACGGGCTGGAGGGGCCCATGGGGCTGAGCCGGTGGGGCGGGGACGGAGAGAGATACCAGGCTGGATGGGCCCCCTGATGGAGGGCAGCAGGGAACCTGCCTCTCCCCCTGTTGGAGCCCAGCCCCCCCGGCTGCCCCGGGGCGGGGGCCCGCCCTGACCCCTGTGCTTGTGGCCGGCAGAGGAGTGGTGCGGGCAGCCGGAGCAGGTGGACGCCTGTTACCTGAAGGCCCTGGATGGTTTTGTCATGGTGCTGACGGAGGAGGGCGACATGGCTTACCTGTCGGAGAACGTCAGCAAGCACCTGGGGCTGACCCAGGTGAGTCTGTCAGGGGGGAGCCGGCACCCCTCCCCGCGCCAGCAGGGAGCAGGGCTGGGGGCTCCATCCCCGGCCCCGCTCTGGGATTCCCCTCCGCGGCCACCGCTGTGGGGGTGGGGATGGAAAAGGAGTGGGGGTGGCTCTGTGGAGCGGGGGGAGTGTTAATCCATCAGCTGGTCGCCCTGCTCAGGGGCCTGGCGGGGAGGCGCTGC
This sequence comes from Macrochelys suwanniensis, assembly GCA_033296515.1. Classification (NCBI taxonomy): domain Eukaryota; kingdom Metazoa; phylum Chordata; order Testudines; family Chelydridae; genus Macrochelys; species Macrochelys suwanniensis. The sequence continues at coordinate 5,106,372 of CM065800.1, read as the reverse complement.
GTGTGTAGTCGGGGCAGGGGGACAGGTATCATAGAACCATGGAATCTCAGGGTTGGAAGGGACCTTAGGAGGTCATCTAGTCCAACCCCCTGCTCAAAGCAGGACCAATCCCCAATTTTTGCCCCAGGTCCCTAAATGACCCCCTCAAGGATTGAACTCACAACCCTGGGTTTAGCAGGCCAGTGCTCAAACCACTGAGCTATCCCTCCCGCCATGGCATAGGTATGGCATAGGGTGATTTCCCGCCCCCCACCCCTTCCAACACTGGCTGTGATTTTCCCCCACCCCCCCCAGCTGGAGCTGATTGGACACAGCGTCTTCGATTTCATCCACCCCTGTGACCAGGAGGAGCTGCAGGATGTGCTGAGCCCCCGGCAGGGTGAGTGCTCCAGTCCAATCAGCTCCCCCTTGCAGTTGCCCCCTCCCCATCCTGGAGCCCCGGTCCCCCACACCTGACCTCTCAGCCCCACTGTCACACGCGGCCCCTGTAACCACCCCCACACTCGCCCTACTCTTGTGATTACCCTCCCCCCCCGCCCAATCCCACAGCCTCCACTGCCCCCCCCCCGTCGCCCCCCCTCCCCCCCAGGCACCAGCCTCCACCACCGACTGACGCTGCCCTGGCCTCTCCCCTGCCGCAGGCCTCTCTAAGAAGAAGGAGGTGAAGACCGAGCGCAGCTTCTCCCTGCGCATGAAGAGCACCCTGACCAGCAGGGGGCGCACCGTCAACCTCAAGTCGGCCACCTGGAAGGTGAGGGGTGGGGGGGAGATGGCTGGAACTGGGGGGGAAGGGGGGGGTCTAGAACAGTTGGGGGAAGGGGGGATGGAACTGGGTTCTGGAGCAGTCCAGGGCACCATGGAAATCAGCTCTAGAACAGTAATGGAAGAGTTTCTATGGAAACTGTATCGGAGCGGCTGTGAAAACTGTTCTAGGACAGTACCAGGGTGTTACAGAAATGGGGTTCTAGAACAGGGGTGGGGGTCGGCATGGATATGTGGTTCTGGGTCGCTATGGAAACAGGGTTCCCGAAGAGCTGCAGGCAGGTCGCTGTAGAGACAGGGTTCTACAGCCGCACTGGAGTGAGATGAGAATGGGGGCCAAGGAGGTTGGCATGGACACAGGCTTCTGGTACAGTGGGGGATGAGCCACTATGGAAACAGGGTTCTGGAACAGCAGTGGGTGGGTCGCTATGGAAACAGCCTTCTAGAGAACGTGCTCGGGGCGATATGGGAAGGTGGTTCTGAAACAGGGTGAAGGAGGTTGGCGTGGATACGGACTTCTGAACAGCAGTAGGTGGGCTGCTATGGAAACAGGTTTCTAGAGCAGCAGAGGAATGTGGAAACGGAGTTCTAGAACAGGGTGGAGGAAGCTGGCATGGATACAGGTTTCCGGAACAACTGCAGGTGGGTCGCTATGGAAACAGGGTTCTAGAAGAGAAACGGGGGTTGCTACGACAATAGGGTTCTAGATCGGCAGCGGAGGAGTTGCTGGGGGACGGTGGTTTTTGAACAGTGGTGGGCGGGGTCCCATGGAGACAGGGTTCTAGACCCCTTCAGCGTGGTGTCCCAAGGTGGAGCCTTGTGAGTGTTGGGGGTGGAGCCTGGAGCAAGAGGGCTCTGATTGGCCACCCCTCCCCAGGTGCTGCATTGTGCCGGCCACATGCGGTCCTACACGCCGGCGCGGGAGGGCCCGGAGGAGGGGGAGGGGGGGTACGCGGAGCCCCCCCTGCGCTGCCTGGTGCTGATCTGCGAGGCCATCCCCCACCCCGCCAACATTGAGACCCCCCTGGACAGCAGCACCTTCCTCAGCCAGCACAGCATGGACATGAAATTCACCTACTGTGACGAGAGGTGAGGGGGCGTGGCCGCTGGGGGGCCCCGACCTCGCCCCGCCCCTGCTGGAGGCCCCGCCTTGACACTTCCCTCCCCTGCCCCACGAGGGACCTGGCTCTCACGCTGTCCCATCCCATCCTTGCCCCCATGCTTTCCCCTCCCCCACGTTTCCCCCTCCCCATCCTCACTGCTTCCCCTGCCCCACCTCTATGAGGGCTCAGCCCTGCCCCCAGGGACCCCTCCCTTTCCCCACCTTGACCCCACAAGGGACTCCTGCCCCATCCCCACAAGGGCACAGCTCCGCCCCTGGGAGCACCTGACCCACCCACACTGCTTCCCCCTCCCCCACCTTGCTCTCCTGGGGGGGGAGAGTTCTTCCCCGGGGTCCCCTCTCTTCACCCCATGCTGCTCTTTGGCCCTTCCAGGGGTCCCCTCTGCTCCTCTCTGTCCGTCCTCTCCCACACAGGGCCCCCTCCTTTCTCTCCCTCGCAGCCCCCCACTCCGAGCCCCTCCTCCCCCAGCGCTCTGATGCTGCAATGGCTCTGGGGGTGGCGGCTGTTCCGGGGTACTGGGGCACCGTCCCTGCACTGGGGGAACCCCTGGCCTGACGTTGCTCGGGGTGGGGGGCGGAGGGTTACTCAGCTACGTGAGATCCAGCCAGGAGGGGGTTGATACGGGAGCGGGGGAGGGGTGTCTCGGTGACTGGAAACCCCCTCCCCCCCTCCTGTCTTCCCCGGGCAGGATCGCGGAGGTGGCGGGGTACACGCCTGACGAGCTGCTGGGCTGCTCCATCTATGAGTATGTCCACGCCCTGGACTCCGACTCTGTCAGCAAGAGCGTCCACACCCGTAAGTGACCCCCCCCCCCACCACAGCCTCCCCTCCCCCATCCTCTGCTGCCCCTGCAATGGCAGAGAAAGCCCCAGATCCCCCTGCTCGGAAAGTCCCCCTCCCCGGCTGCAGCTAAAGGAGACTCCCCATTAGCTGCGAGCAATACTGGGGCTATGACAGTGGCGGAGCAGTTTCCATTGCATCCAGCAGGGGGCGGAAGCGCACCTCCTAGCCAGTGCATTGCATTATATGGGAGACTGTGTGCCAGATCCGATCAGTGGGCCCATCTAACGTGGGGTGCACCCCCCTCAGTCAGACAATGGCCCATCCAGCCTGGTATCCCCACCCCAGTCAGTGCAAGAACCTCCTTCCCTACAGCCCCCCATCTCTCGCCATCCATCTGACCGTGCCATCTCTCTGTCTATCCTCTCTCTCTCTCTTTCTGTGTTCGTCCCATCCCATTTCGCTCTCTCCCACCCGTCCTGTCCCATCTCTCTCTCTCTCCCGTCCCGTCTTGTCCCGTTCAGTCTCTCTCTTGTCCCATCCGGTCTCATCCCATTTCTCTCTGTCCTGTCCCGTCCTGTCCCGTCTCTCTCTCTCCGTCTGTCTCTCTGTCCGGTCTCTCCCCGCGGGCGGCTCTGACCCCTCCGCTCCTCCCCGCAGTGTTGAGCAAAGGGCAGGCGGTGACGGGCCAGTACCGCTTCCTGGCCAAGAGCGGGGGCTACCTGTGGGCCCAGACCCAGGCCACCGTGATCTCCAACAGCAAGAACTCCCAGCCCGAGAGCGTCGTCTGCGTCCACTTCGTCCTCAGGTGGGAGGGGCCGGGGTGTCGGGGAGGGGGAGGGGCCCGTCTGTTGGGTGGGGGTGGGGTCGTGTCTTGGGGGCCCCCCAGAAACATGCAGCAGCTCCGAGGAGAGCCTGGCTGGCTCGGCCCAGAGTTGGGGGGCGATATTGGGACTGGCCTAGATGGTGGGGGGCTGACGCTGGGATGGAGGGATTGGGGGGCTGACTCCAGGGAGCTCAGCCAGGGAGGGCGATGCAGGAACCAGGTCAGGGTGCGGGGGTGCTCAGCTGGGATGGGGGTGACACTGGGCCTAGCTCAGTCCGTATCCCCGGGTTGTGCTGGTAGGAGCCGAGCTGTAGCAAACCCGTGGCTACCAGGGGCTTCCTGGCCGTCCTGCGGCTGGGTGCTTTGTGGCCACTTGGCCTCCCCCAGACAGAACCTAGATTGCCTTGCGCCTGTGGAGCTGAAGGAGAATCCCCATCAGCTGCTGGCAGTATAGGGGCCATGACACACAGCAGAGCGCCCCCGACTGCATCCTGCAGCGCTGGAGCTGGTGTGAGCTGCTGGCCCCGGACACCTGTGGAAACAGCGCACTTTGCCTTCTCCCCCAACCCGATTTCCCTTACAGCCAGGTGGAGGAGACGGGCGTGGTTCTGTCACTGGAGCAGACTGAACGCCAGGGTGAGGGGCGGCGCCTGCCCCCGGAGCCCGACCCTGCCGGCCAAGCCAACGGGAACCCCGAGGAACCGGAGCCAGACACCGGGGAGACCATCCTCAACCTCAGCTTCGGTACGGAGCATGGGGAAGGGGGCCAGTCCGGCTCCAGTTAGTTCCTGAGGGGCGTGCGGTATGGGGTGGGTGTGCTGGGTCTCTGGGATGCCGAGGGAGTAAGCCATGTGGAGTGGTGGGGGTGTGGTCTGGGGTGGGGGGCTTGGTCGGGTAGGGGACAGGGTGTCAGTGGGGCTTGTGGTGGCAGAGATAGGGTGCAGGGCGAGGTGTCGGGGCAGTGGGGAGTGGGACGTTGGAGGTAAGGGGTGGGTGGCAGAGATGGGGCATGAGACAGGGCATTGGGGCGGTAGTGGGGGTGGGACAACAGATGTGGGGGGCCGGGAGACAGAGATGGGGTGCGGGGCAGGGTGTCGGGGGGTAGCGGGGGCAGGGTGGGGTGTTGGGGTGGGGCGTGGCAGAGGTGGGGCGCAGTGCATAGTGTTTGGGGGTCTCCGTGTGCCGGGGCAGGGGGCATGAGGGGCAGCAGAGGTGGGGCACAGGACATTATGTCGGGGGCGGTGGGTTGCAGGGTGACAGATGGGGTGTAGTGTTTGGGGGTCTGCGGGTGCCAGGAAAAGGTGGAGAGGGCTGTGGGGCGTGAGGGCTGGCAGAGGTGGGGCACGGGCAGGGTGTCGGGATTTAGTGAGGATGGGGCAGGGTGTCGGGGGGTGGTGGGGTGCAGGGTGACAGAGGTGGGGCACAGTGCGGGCTGTTTGGAGGTCTTCGGGTGCTGGGGCAGGGTGTTGGGGGCTGGGGGGCATGAGGGCCAGCAGAGGTGGGGCGCGAGGCAGGGTGTCGGGGGCAGTGAGGGTGGGGTAACAGAAGTGAGGCGTGGTGCAGGGTGTTTGGGGGTCTCTGGGTGTTGGGGGCTGGGGGCCGTGAGGGCCGGCAGAGGTGGGGCACGGGACAGGGTGTCAGGGAGTGGTGGGGGGCAGGGTGACAGAAGTGGGCCGTGGTGCCGGCTGTTTGGAGGCCTTTGGGTGCTGGGGCAGGGTGGAGAGGGCTGGGGGGTGTGAGGGCCGTCAGAGGTGGGGCGCGGTGTGGGGTGTTTGGGGGTGCCGGGCCAGGGGGGCGCAAGGGGCACTGCTCAGAGACCGGGGTGCCGGTCGCCCCCCTGACCCCTCCGCTCCCCCCAGAGCGGCGCGGTCCCCGGCTCCTGGCCTTCCTGCGCCCGGCGCACGTCAGCGAGGTGGAGCTGCAGCGCGACCCGCGCCGGTTCTGCAGCCCCGACCTGCAGCGACTGCTGGGGCCCATCTTCGACCCGCCCGGAGCCCGCGCCAGCGGGGAGGGGCCCCCGCGGATTCGGTCCTCCCCACGCCCTCCCGAGGCCGGCCGGCTGCCCCAGGACTCTGCCAAGAACGCCGCCCCAGTAAGGAGCTTGCTATGGGGCAGCAAGGAGGTTGGGCTAGTGGGGGGAGAAAGGGGGGGGCTCACAAATGGGGGGAGGGGCTGCATCACATCGTGGGGGGGCAGAGGATGTGTCTGGGGCTAGTGAGGGGGAATGGGGGGCAGTGGTTGTGCTTCTAGGGGGCAGCAGGGCTGATGGGAGTGGGGTTTGCAGGAATTGGGGGTGATGGGGACAACGAGGGGCAAAGGGGATAGTAGGGGGACTGTGTCAGAGGGGGACTAGCGGGGGAAGAGGGGAGGGGGGCTGCATCGGGGGGAGTGGGGGGCAGGGAGCTGTGTCCATGGGGCTGCAGGGGATCTGTCAGGGGAGTGGGGCTGGGGCTGTGTCCATAGGGGGAGGGGCTGAGAGGGCTGCAGGAAAGGGGGCAGAGGGCGGCATGGGGCTGGGGGCTGTGTCGGTGGGGGAATGCGGGACCGGGGTTGCACTAATGGGGGCCAGGTGCCGTGACGAGGGGGCTCCCAGTCGGCCCGTGCCCCCCACCCTCCAGCCCTGTTCCCGTTCTCCCCCCAGGCCGAGCTGCTCTTTGACATGGAGAACGTGCAGAAGCTCTTTGCCTCCACCCAGGAGGCCGTGGAGACGGCGCTGCAGGTACTGGGGTGGGAGGGAGGCAGGCTTTGTCCCCCCTCCCCCCAGGCAGACGGTTCCCCAGCTGGACACAGCCAGGGAGTCGCCCCTGAGAGTCAAACCCAGTTACTGACTCCTGGATCCACACGTGATCCCACCCCAGTCCTTATATAAGCAGCCCCTGTGCTTTGCCCCAGAGGTGGCTGCATCTTGGTGCTGGGCCAGGGATTCCTTTATAAACAGCTGCTGTGCCCTCACCCCAGAGGTGGCTGCATCTTGGTGCTGGGCAAGGGGTCCCTGCTGCTGCTAATGCCGTGCTCCCCCTGCAGGATTACGAAGGGCTCGACCTGGAGATGCTGGCTCCGTACATCTCGATGGACGACGATTTTCAGCTCAGCAGCACCGACCAGCCCCCCTGGCTGGCTGAGAAGTGGGGTGATCCAGCTGCGGCCAGGGGGACAGGCCCCCCGCCGCCACCTGCCTCGCCCCCACCGCGCCCTCGCTCCAGCAGCTTCCATGGGATGTCTGCCCGCGAACCTGACCTGCCCGGCCTGCCCCGCTGGGGCAGCGAGACCAGCCTGAGCCAGCCCCGGTCCCTCCAACCCCCAGAGGAGCCCATGGAGCTGGAAGGGCCTGGGTCACCAATGGCTGCGCCCCCAGGAGGCAACCGCAGGGATCACCCAGCCTCACACCTGGGGGCTAGGAAGAGGTGAGAGGGTGGGGCATGAACCACAGGGGCTGTGAACCTGGTATCCCCCCATCTCTGCCACCCCAGATCAGCCCCAAATGCCCATGTAGCCTGGCACCCCACCCCCATCCAAATTTGAATTGTAGTAAATTCCTGCAGCAGGGAGTCCCACAGGTAAATTCTTTGCTGCCTTTGGACCCTGTGAGGTGTAGCTGCCCTGCCCTGGGTCCCCCATGTTCCTGCACCAGGAGTGAGGTGGGCAGGGAACGCCCGTCCGGCCAGCTCAGTGCCAGCCAGCTCCTTACGTGCCTCACTTTCCCCCCACACCCTCCAGAGCCTTGGAGCTGAACCTGGAGGAGGAAGGGGCCGACTTCCTGGAGGCGGCACCCCTGAAGCGCGCCCATGGCTCCGAGCCCGACGGCTTCCTGCTGCCCTCCTTCAACCTGGTACGTCTGGCGCCGGGGTGGGGGACGACGACTGGCCTGAGAGATTCAGGGGCATGTGGCAGAGTGGGTGGGGGGCGGGAAAGGGGTCAGGTTGGAGTGCTTGGGAAGGGGCCCAGGTGGGGTGATGGGATGGGAGGGGGTAGATTGGGGTTAGGCAGGGGAAGGGCAGGCAGCCTGAGGGAATGGGGGGGACTGGATGGGGGGCAGCCTATAGGAATTGGGGAAATGGGCTTGGGTGATCTCCCATCCCTCTCAGCTGCACTAATTCCCGCCCCCCCCCACCCCCACCCCCAGGGTTTCCTGCTGAGTGTTGAGGAGGGGCTGGACGCCAGGGGCCCCCGGGGCGGCATGGTGCTAGGGCGGAAGCTGCTGGCCCTGGAGGAACCAATGGGTGAGTGCCGCACGGCGAGGGGGGCGGGGGTGGGGGGGCTCAGTCTGAGTCAGCGTGCGGGAGGCTGGGGCGTGCCTGGGGGGGCAGGGCAGCAGATCCGACCGCCCACAGCCCATCTCGTCCCCCCAGGAAGCACCTCACGGCAGATTTGCCACCGGGATGGGTTTCCTTCCTGAGCCCCCGCCGGGGAGCCACTCCTGCCCTGATGCGGGAGGGGAGGGACCTGCTGCCCTAGCTAAGGTCGCGGCAGACGCTGCTCCCAGCGGGGACAAGCCCGGCCCCCTGCCTCTGGGGCTATGGGAGAATCAACCGTAACAGTACAGGCCATGCACAGCTGAGCAGTTCTGCCTGCATCCAGCAGAGGGCAGCAGCACACTTACTGGCTAGCTCTTTGCACGCCTTGGCTGGCACTCTGTTGCACCTGCCTTGTTAACCAGCGGAACTCCCTGCCACATGAGATTAATTCCACCCCCTTCCTTTTTTCTTTTTTTCCTGTCCTCTCCTAACCCCATCCCGTCCCGTTACCTTTCACACCCTGCCCCCTCCAGCCCTGCTGGGCGACATGCTGCCCTTCGTGGTGGACGGTCCAGCGCTTTCCCAGCTGGCCCTGTACGACGGCGAGGATGAGGCCTTGGAGCAGAGTGGTGGGCACTTCCAGCCGGGAGAGGAGCTCCTGGGAGAGCTGGATCAGGCCACCTGATGGGTTGGGCCCCCATTGGGCCCCCACCCGACGCTCCCACTCTGCAGATGGGACAAACGGAACCAAACCTGACCCCAGTCCGTTCCGGGGGGAGGCACCTGCCTCTCCCTGCCATCCCCACCTACCAGCAACACTCACCTGCTCGCCTTCCCCTCCGGGGCCCCGAGAATGCTACCTACCTCAGCCCTGCCCCGCCCCAACCGGGCATTCTGTTCCTTAGGCCTCTCTCCTCCCCCCTGAAATATTGGGGTGCATGAGGGAGGGGAGCTCACCAGCCCTGCCCTGGGGTGTGGGGAAGGGCGAATCTCCCTTTAATGCTGGCTGCCCCTTAATGGTGCTGGGGGAAATCTGCCCCCTACGGGTGACACTGGGGATTGCAATAGAAGCCAACCAAATGGGGCAGGGGGCAGTCCTCGCCCCCCTTTCCCCATGCTTTAGAGCCGTGTCTGGATCAGAGAGCCAGGCTGTCATACTGGCTGGACCTTGGCCCCGATTGGGGCGGATCCTGATAGCCGGGGGATGTTGGCGGGGCTGGTGATGGGGTATGGACAGTCCCCCCTCATCCTTCCTGCTCAGGGGGGGTTCAGGGTGGGGTCCCTTCCCCCCAGTGCAGTCGTGGGGGTCGGGATTGGCTCTCCCTCTGTTCTTCTCACCCCATTGGACCCCCCCCATCTTTCCCTGCCCTAGGTGGGACCACCCTGGGGGGTTGGGACTGTTTAACCCTCCCTCCCCCGGTCCTTACCCAGAATCCTCCTGGTGCCTCTTGCCACATTTACCTCAGCAATGCCGTCTCCTCTTGCCCCCCGTGGGGGGGAGGGAGCACAATGGGGGGGGCGGGGCACGAGGGACGACACCCCATCAATCGCCAACTGGAAGCTATTTTCCCCTGGGCAGAATTTGGCCCTAGGGCCGCAAATCTCTCCATTTGTTTAAGTGGCCAAAACGGTGGCTTTCGTAGCCGCAGTGCAAATGCTGCAGAGGCCAATTAAGCAGGGACACCCCCCGGTCTTTCAGCCAATCGGGCTTGTGTTTCCAAACCAGTTGCCCCGTCTGAGCCTTGTGGCCCCGAATGGTCCTTTTCCAGCCGGCAGCTCCAACCGTCTGTAGCCACGGCCCCCTCGTTCTGCCGAAGAGGGGACCCTGTTTTCCGGGGGGATCCTGGAATGGGGGCGAGTCATCCTGCACCCCGGCGTGTTCCTTTGGCTTTCTAGGATGTTCTGGCGGGGGGTGGGGGGTGTGTGTGTTATTTCATAGGGGGGGCAGAGAATTCCCTTTTAAAATGGGTTATTTTTACGCTTTTGTTTCTGGTTGATTTGGGAGCAAGGGAATCTCCAGCCGCCTGCTAGCGTTAGAGTCCAGCCTCGGGTCCAATTCTGCTCATGCTGAGGCCGGAACGGGGAGCAGTGCCAGCTCCCCGTCCCCCTGCCCCGCACGCTGCCAGCTCATGATGGCTCGTGCTCACAGCCGCTCGGCACCGGGCTCTGCATGAGCAGGGTGGGTGGTGGTGAACCGGGCGTGACGGGGCGAGGGGGCTACAGGATCGGGACCGGATCGGGTCCGCAAAGTCAAGTGTGTTAAGAGATGAGGGACGTAGGGAGGGGAAATTATCCTGTTCCGATCCCGGTGAAATCCCACAGCAGGGTTTCAAAACCGCTTCCCACCGCGTTTCTTTCCTTCCCCCTACCCCCAGCGTTCCTTCCACTCGGCCGAGACAAGACCGTACTCCCCTGTCTGCTTTGAACAACTTTTCAGTCACGATGGGATGTTTTCCTAAAAGCTCTGCCCTCGTCCAAACAGATTCGATCAGACTAGAGCAGTGGTTTTCAGCCCGTGGTCCGCACGCCCCGGGGGGTCCGCAGCCTGATTCCCAGAGGGGCCTGCGTCTCCATTCGAAATGTTTTAGGCGTCGGCCACAGGTAGGAAACCACTGGACCAGCTGATTGCAGCAGCTGAATATGACAGGGTTGTGTTTTTACTGGTAGTGTTCTACTAGTCCAATCTCGAATGTAGATGCAATTACACTTGGATTAAGTTAGACCCGTATAGCGTACTCCCCTTCCTATACAGGAATAAGCTATCCTGGGGTAATCCCCTTGATCCCGGGATGACTGAGTCCCCCCTTGGGGGCGTTGTACTGCGTTAATTACCCCAGTGCAGTTAAGGCCGAGTAATTATTATGTGACATACATCTCTGTTTTCCCACCTCCAGCCCTTGGGCCACCCCGGGGGGAAAATTGACCTAGATAGAGGTTTAAAATCCCTGTTTTCACTGATCCCCTTTTCAAAGCCCCTCAGTGGGAAAGCTTCACCATGATTTGAATTCTTTGAACGAAAGTTGTGGGGGGTTTATTGGGTTGTTTGTTTTTTTTTTCTTTACCAAACCGAGATGCGGGGACTTACTTCAGTGGAAAATCTCTCGTTTGGTATTAAATCGGACTTGCAGGAATGGTGGCAGCGGTGGGACAGGGGATGACGCTTCCGCCCTGGTTCCTTGTGCCAGCGCTTGCACTAGTGCAGAGCCTATGCTCCCAGCTGGGCACGGTGGTGTGTCACGCTCGCTGGGCACTGGGTCGATGGTTGCACAAGGTGCGATTCAAGCCCCGTTTTTTTTTTTTTCCCCTTAATGGTGGTGGGTTTTCTTTTTCTTTTTCCCCAGCTGGTCCTTTAAGCAATGATGGACACGCCTCCTCTACCTCCCCTTCCTACCATATTTCCCTGTGGGGCCTGCCCCTCCGGTGTTATCTTTCCCGGTGCCAGTTGCCGGGAAGCAGGGTTGCCAATTTTGATGGGACGTGTTCCTGGAGGTTTGATCACTTGACATAATCTTTAATTAAAGATTCATCTTGAATTCCTGGAGACCCCAGGACAACCCCGGACAGTTGGCACCCCTTAGCGGGAAGCGAGGTGAGGGAGGGGAAAGGGGGCTAAGCCGAGCCCCGCGTGGGGCGCCATGTTTCAACGCCGACTGTTAATTGTGTTGCGAACGCAACACACCCACACACACACACATACACAAACGCACAATCTGTAGACGGGCTCCGCCCACCCAGGCAGCTGTTCAGAGCCGCACATGGCCACACGCACAGACCGACGGCCTCCTCCGAGCCCGGAGAAGGACGCGCCCAGGGCTGGGGGCGGGGCAGGGCCGCGCGCCCCTTTCTCCGGCCGCGGCCCTGCCCCGCCCTCCCAGCACCGGCGTTTTTGGTTTTGTTTCGTTGATTTCATTTTCCGAGACTGTGGTGCTCTTTTTTTTTTTTTCTACTTGTCGTTATTATTGTAGGGTTAGCGTTTTCCTTGTTGTTGGGTTGTTACGCACACATGCCCCCCCCCCCCAAAGCCTGGCGCCCCCCAGCTAGCCCTACCGTTGTGGGTGTCTGATGCCCCCTTCCCCCCCATCTCTCTTCCGATGGGGTGTGGACCCTCTGATTGCTCCCCCATTAGCAGCCTGCCTGGTACAGGGCTATGGGCATCCAAGTTAGCCCCCCCAAATCCCTGTGTTGTTTACCCTACCCCATGGCAGCTACTCCACACCGGGGCAGCCCTCTTTTATGAGCACCCCGTTCTTAATGGGGGGGATTAGAAATACTGTGACTTGGATGTACTTGGATCCCCTCTTTCCCTCCTGTAATATGGGGGGGGGGGATCTGTGGGAGATGGAGCAGGGGGATACTCCAGTAGAACTTGGAGACCCCCACATTGGTTTGCCTTAGAACTGAGCAATTTCTTGGTGGGGGGAGAGCTCTTGGCCTTGTGTATCTTGGCTCCTCGCAGCCCCACCCCAACCTTTGCCCCCCTCCCCTCTGGGCTAGGAAGCCCAGGGTCTAATGCCCTGGCGCTGGGGGTAAGGTCTGATTCTGATCTTGCTGACACCCTGGGAATCAGGAGCGACCCCACTGAAGTCTGTGGGTGTTAATCAGGAGTGACTCCATGTGGCCCTGCTGGAAGATCAGGATCGGGTCGCCCGAGGGATTTCTGGCGAAGGAGGTGAGGGGGGCAGCCGTGGGGGGGGGGGGAAGGGGTGGTTGGCGCCAGGCTTTGGGGCATGTGTATTTTTTTCTATCGTCTCCTCTCCCCGTGTGCGTCTGGTTTCTTTTGGGGCCGGACTCTCCTCCGGTGCCCTCTGGACCTATCACTGTCGTGAGACATAAACACGTCTGGTAACAAACCTCGGCTCGCCTTGTTATTGGCTGCAGGGACCAAGTGGGGGGGAGGGGAGCTCTGACCTGGGGATGAGGAAAAACCCCCCCACCCCGTGCCAAGCCCACCGGGAAAGGGGAGCTCTAGGAGCCTGTGGGCTGAGGCTGCCAGACGGGCTTGGCTTTCTTACAAAATCAGTCCAGTGAGAACTTGGCACCTGGAGGTGGCTCATTTCTCTGGCTTTAACCATGAGACACCACTCCCCTCCCAGAGCAGGGGAGAGAATCCAGGAGTCCTGGACTCCAGGCCCCTGCCCCCCAACCCTGCTCTAACCACTAGACCCCACTCCCCTCCCAGAGCTGGGGAGAGAACCCAGGAGTCCTGGCTCCCAGCCCCACTTCTCTAACTCACCAACATTCTGACTGAAGCCCCAGTCTTGTCAAAGAGCCCCTCAGAGGTGGGGGGAAGATGAGCTGGGGGGGGGCGGGGGCAGGGCCTTGGGACCAGAGCTAAGGCACTGAGAAGCTCTGTCACTGCCCTGCTGGGTGACCTGCAGTTGGTCCCCTCCCAGTGCCTCAGTTTCCCCAACACACACCTGCCCAATGCCTTGGGGACATCTTACCTGCCTGCTGGGAGGAGGGTGGGAGGCTGCTTTGCTGGCCTGGGGAAGCAGCTGCGCAGTCTCTGGGTGTGTACCCAGGGGCCTTTGGCAGGTGCCTGGTCATTATCCCCACTCAACAGCCAAGGGAGCCAATGAAAACCCCACTATGGGGTTGGTGTGTTGGGTTGGAGCTGGGCACAGGACCTCATGGTGCTGGGCCCTGCGCTGTGGTGTCTCCTGCTGGAGGAGGGCAGAATGGTGCTAACCAAGAACGCTAACTGAGATCGGGGCCCCGTCGGGCCGGGCGCCGCCCAGACACACAGTGACCGAGAGCGGGGCCCCGTCGGGCCGGGCGCCGCCCAGACACACAGTGACCGAGAGCGGGGCCCCGTCGGGCCGGGCGCCGCCCAGACACACAGTGACCGAGATCGGGGCCCCGTCGGGCCGGGCGCCGCCCAGACACACAGTGACCGAGATCGGGGCCCCGTCGGGCCGGGCGCCGCCCAGACACACAGTGACCGAGAGCGGGGCCCCGTCGGGCCGGGCGCCGCCCAGACACACAGTGACCGAGAGCGGGGCCCCGTCGGGCCGGGCGCCGCCCAGACACACAGTGACCGAGAGCGGGGCCCCGTCGGGCCGGGCGCCGCCCAGACACACAGTGACCGAGAGCGGGGCCCCGTCGGGCCGGGCGCCGCCCAGACACACAGTGACCGAGAGCGGGGCCCCGTCGGGCCGGAGCTGCAAGAGTCAGCTGTAGCTGTAGCCATCCTATCAACCTCTTGGCCACTAGCGGGCATCAGAGCACTGCACAGGGGTGGGGGCCTGGTTCCGGTCCCGCCACCTGCTCAGCATGTCCCTGTGGGCTATGTCCGCAGGGCAGAGCGGTGCTAGCCCGGGGATGGGGCAGAGTCCCGGTGCTAAACCGAGTGATGGGCACCCCCTGTTTAATCACCCCCAGCACTGCATTGGGACAGTGATGGGAGAGCGCCCCCTCTGATAGCCCCACCCTGCTCCTTGCAGCACAGCGCCCCCTAGTGCTGCATTGGGGTCAGCACCGACAACAAGAGAGCGCCCCCTACTGATAGCCCCACCCCGCTCCTTGCAGCACAGCGCCCCCTAGTGCTGCATTGGGGTCAGCACCGACAACAGGAGAGCGCCCCCTACTGATAGCCCCACCCCGCTCCTTGCAGCACAGCGCCCCCTAGTGCTGCATTGGGGTCAGCACCGACAGCAAGAAAGCTCCCCCTACTGATAGCCCCACCCTGCTCCTTGCAGCACAGCACCCCATAGTGCTGCATTGGGGCATTGGAGCCGGCCCTGACTGCGAGGGGAGAGCACCCCCTGCTCATTCAGCTGCAAAGCATTCCTTGGGCTTTCCCATAACACGGGCCTAGTTGCCGTGTGGTGCCAACCTACAGCTCAAGGCTGAGCCGCCTGGCAACCCTGAGCTACCCTCCTACACCCGTCTCTGGACAGAGACACAGACAGACAGACAGACTGCCCCCCAGTGGAGGGTCCTTTTGCCTGTGGGGGTGCTATTTGCCTTCTGTCCCCTTCCTCCCCCTCCAGCGCACAGGCTGCTCCAGGCTGGGAGGCGGCTGGCAATGGGATTCCCGCCCAGTGCTGGTGGGGTGGGAAGGGCAGCAGGCAGGTGGAAGTGACCCTGCTCCCAAGGGCACCCATGGGGAGGTGGGGGGGGGGAGGGGGAGTTCTTTGCTGCTCTCCCCGCTGGGGCCTCACTGAAGCTCCCGGCCGCAGGCTGCACAGGCCAGGGGGAATAGCTGGGTTAGCAGTGTCCGGGCCAGAGCGGACCTCACAGCAGCAGGCAGCCTCCAGCACCACTCTGGAATGTACACACAGACACACCCACACACACACAGGTACACACAGAGCTACACAGATGTCTAGTGACACACACAGATACCCACAGACACAGCGATACAGTCAGAGCTACACAGATATCTAGACACAAATACAGACAGACACACGTACACAGGGATACACACAGACATATACACACACAAACAAATAGAGACACAGCAATACACATGTAGAGAGAAATCTCTGTATTAAGTATTTCTATGAATCCTTATGATGTTGCATTGTGTTATTTTGTATTAAGTGTCTTTATCTTTATGACATTGCATCTTGCCTTGTGTTATTTTGTATTTATATGACTTGGCATTGTGCCTCTGTATTTTCATACAACTTTGTATTAGATCCCTATATAGAAAACTTGTAGAAAACTTTGTATCAAGATGTTATAGCCCCTAAGGATAGTATAGTTAAAGTAGAAGAAACGTGTCTTTTTGCTAGGAGTAGGATAAGATCTTCCCCCCCACTCTGTAATCAGTTGCCCTATTGACTGAATGAGGTGTGAATGAGTGAGGCTTGGAAGACACCCACCTCCAGACACTGCAACAGTTGGAGAGGGGATGGGAGCCAGATCCAAGAACAATCAAGTGGCAAAGAAGAGCAGACATATTGACAGGCCTTGGGGATTAGAAGCCGGCACCTTCTTTAGGTAACACCCTCTTTGAGCAGCCTGGGGACAACACCCAGAGAAAAGCAGCACACAGACCAACGGACACAGACCCAGAGTTTGAATCTGGAGTGGATTTGCATAAGAGGGAAGCTGCTATAAAAGTGAGGTGTCTGGCAGAAGGACCCCGGGTCTCGTCTTGTCACCATCGGAGCATCGATCCGGATCGGCAGAAGCCCGGCTCCACCCCTCCCCCATCTAACTCACCTGGCCAGTGCAGTTAAGGGGAGCAACCAGTTGGTAACAACAGCAAGACGGAGTGTGTTTGTGTTTGTGTCTGTGTGTGAGTGCATGAGTGTGAGATATATATCATATGCATATGCTAGAGGATTGATTGATACCTGTATTACTAATAAATGTGGCGTTTTGCCTTAATCCCCTTGAAAAGATCCTGTATAGTACTTTGAGTACAACACACAGAGCTACACAGATACCTAGACACACACAGAGATACACGCAGACAGATATCTAGACACGCATGGATACACAGACACACACAGATACACAGATATCTAGACACACATGGATACACAGACACACACACAGATACACAGATATCTAGACACACATGGATACACAGACACACACACAGATACACAGATATCTAGACACACAGAGATACACGCAGACAGATATCTAGACACACATGGATACACAGACACACACAGATACACAGATATCTAGACACACATGGATACACAGACACAGACACAGATACACAGATATCTAGACACACAGATACACGCAGACAGATATCTAGACACACATGGATACACAGACACACACAGATACACAGATATCTAGACACATGGATACACAGACACACACACAGATACACATATCTAGACACACAGAGATACATGCAGACAGATATCTAGACACACATGGATACACACACACAGATACACAGATATCTAGACACACAGAGATACCCGCAGACAGATATCTAGACACACATGGATACACAGACACACACACACAGATATCTAGACACAGAGATACACGCAGACACAGGGATACACACAGACAGAGCTACAAAAATATCTAGATATACACACTAAGATACGCAGAGACACAGATATCTAGACACACGGATACACAGACATACACACACACAGCGATACAGATATCTAGGGATGCACAGATACGCACAAAAAGGACACACACACATATACACACACACACACATACACAGAATGGAGGAGCAGTAGATGTGCCATGCGTCCAAGATTGCAACTGACTTTCCCTTACAAGCCTGATATTTTCTCCTCGCTAAAATGCACAACCCCCCCAAAACAACCCCCGCCCGCCCCCCGCCCCATTCCGGTCAGCCTCAGAGGCGGTGGTTCGCTGCAGGGACAAGGGAGGACGTTTTCCTTCTGCTAAACGTGAAATGGCTCTGTCAGGGGCCTCCCGACTCGGGTCCCCATAGAAGCCGGCTAACTTGGCCTTTTTTTGCCCCTTTGTTGCAAACTAATAACAGAAAGAAGGGGGCAAACCCGTGTCCTCAGCCCCCTCCCAGCTGGGAGCTAGCGCCCAAGAGCTGCTCCGGGAAGGTGCACATGAAGCTACAAGACGGTCACATTTTCTTTAGCCACATCACTACGGACACCTGGTGTCGTCTGTTGTAGACACGTACCTGAGGTCACATGCATGTGCTCTGCCACACACGCATGCTCTATCACACAACTTTCTCACAGTGTACACGATCACACCCACACATGCTCTGTCACACATACAAATGCTCCGTCACGCACCTGCTGTGTCTCACACACACACACACAATCACACTCCATCACAGACACACAAGCGGTCACGCAATCACACCCACGCTCTTTCACACACAATCACTCATGCACACGCTCCATCACGCACCTGCTGCGTCTCACACACATACACAATTACACTCCATCACAGACACACAAGCGGTCACGCAATCACACCCACGCTCTTTCACACACAATCACTCATGCACACGCTCCATCACGCACCTGCTGCGTCTCACACACATACACAATCACACTCCATCACAGACACACAAGCTGTCACACACAATCACACCCACGCTCTCTCACCTGCAATCACGCACACGCTCTCACATGCACATACACACAAACCATGTCCCAGGATCGCACTCACCCTCCATCACACACATGCTCACACTATGAGAGAGACACACTCTCCATCACACACACGGTCTATCACACACATGTTCCACTGGTCACGCCCCCACCTCACCCCCAGCGCAGCCAGCGCCCCCTGCGCCCAGGTCTCCCCTGCACGCCCCGGGCACAGACGCCCTCTGGCGGAAGTGGCCTCTACTGGACCCTATGGAAAGGCTGAGCCCTGGCTGGCGGACCCTTAGCGGCACCTAGTGTTCACATCCAGCAGCAGCCACCGAAAACGCCTCTCCTCCTGCCCCCCAGCTCTCTCCCTGTACCCCCTTAGCACTGGCTTTTCCAAGCGGGTTCGTACGAACACACCCGTGTCCAGGCCCTGGTTCTGGCCCGGGATAGAATGCTGTGGGGCCAGGACAGGCGGGACGCCGGGCTGACCTCCTGTCACAGGGCAGAGGTGCCCGCGTGGCTGTGGGTGTGTCGGGGGGGCTTGTGTTGAGGACACCTGGGACAATGGGGTGGCCCCTGGGCAGAGTAGAGCCCACCCCGTCTGCAGAGGAGTCTGTGCGCAGCATCAGGAAAGCGCGGGGCAGTGATGCAAGGACCACCCGGACTCCTGGGTTCCAATCACAGCTCGGAGACAGACTCATGCTAGGTCCCACTCCTGCCAAGGCCCAGCGCCCCATTCCCTGTTACCCAGAAGACCCCAGGGCCCTGCCCGTCCCCAGCGCCCCATTCCTGGTTACCCAGAATCCCCTGGAGTCCTGCCCAGCCCCTGAATCCCATTCCCTGTTACCCAGAATCCCCCAGGGCCCTGCCTGTCCCCAGCGCCCCATTCCCGGTTACCCAGAATCCCCTGGGGTCCTGCCCAGCCCCTGCACCTCATCCCCTGTTACCCAGAATCCCTCAGGGTCCTGCCCGTCCCCAGCGCCCCGCTCCCGGTTACCTAGAATCCCCTGGAGTCCTGCCCAGCCCCTGCATCCCATTCCCTGTTACCCAGAATCCCCCAGGCCCTGCCCGTCCCCAGTGCCCTGCTCCCGGTTACCCAGAATCCCCCAGGCCCTGCCCGTCCCCAGCGCCCTGCTCCTGGTTACCCAGAATCCCCTGGAGTCCTGCCCAGCCCCTGCACCCCATTCCCTGTTACCCAGAATCCCCCATGCCCTGCCCGTCCCCAGCACTGAATTCTCTTTCTCTGGGGTTGAGGTCAGAGCCAGACACACTATCCAGGAGCCAGATCCAAGGGTCGAACTGGAGGGCAGGAACTGGAGCGAGCAGGGTAGCGTATCAGGCAACGTGGGGTTCAAGGCAGGGGCAGGACAGAGGCCAGGCTGGGGGCAAGGCTGGGGCAGGAGCCACCCGATCACACAGGACTCAGACAGGAGCATTAAGAAGCCACCAAGAGGCTGCTGTGGCTACTGGCCAGCCTGCTGGCTGCTTGTGGCCAATCTGGTGGCGTGGCCAGGCAGGCAGGAAGAGAAAGACGTGAGAATGATCTTCAACAGAGCCCACAGCCCGTGTTTTCTGATAGCGCAGCGTTCTAACTGGGGAACCTATTCCACACCGAGGACCTCCCCTTTAATTAGGGTGACCATCCATCCCGTTTTTAAAGGGACAGTCCCGTTTTTGGGGACTTTTTCATATATTGGCACCTATTACCCCCCACCCCCCGTCCCATTTTTTTACAGTTGCTATCTGGTCACCCTACCTTTACTTGCTGTTTATTTTCCAAATGGTAGCCAATTGGTGGTTTCCATTCAACACGGCACACATCCTTTTCAGATTCGGCACGTTCACATTGAGAAAGCAAACGTGCTTACCAGCATCTCCCCAGAAACACTTTCCGTTCCCTTAACAGCAATGTAGCTGGAAATCTGGCCCCGTCTACACTAGAAACGTATGTCGGGATAGCTATGTCTCTCGGGGGTGTGAAAAATCCACACTCCTCTAGAGCAAACAGCAGTAGACTGATAGAAGAATTCTTCCGCCAACCTAGCTACCGCCTCTCGGGGAGGTGGATTACCTATGTTGTTTGGGAGAACCTATTCCAATCATAGGTATAGGTAGCGTCTACACTGAAAGCCTACCGTGACACAGCTGTACCAGGGGTGGTGGAAGCTTCCTAAAAGTGGGGAGCCACAAACCGTGGCCCCGCCCCCTGCACCACCCCTTCTGCCCAGGCCCCACCCCTTCTCCCCGAGCCCTGCCCTCGTGCCGCTCATTCCCCCGAAGCCCCGCCTTCATGCCACCCCTTCTTTCCAAGGCCCCGCCCTCACGCTGCCCCTTTCTCCAAAGTCCTGCCCCTGTCCCGCCCCTCCCCCAAAGACCCCGCCCTCCGCTCACTCCTCTCCACTCCGTACTCCTTGTCGCTTGCCCTTTACACTGACACTGCATTGACCTCTTATTACATCACCGGCAGAGTTATTAAGTCAGTGTGGCAGGGTAGTGGTAGTTACATCGACGGGAGCAAAATTTTAGTGTAGACACTTCCATAGTTAGGTCAACTAAAGCTGCCTTGGGTCAACCTAACTCTGTAGTGTAGACCAGGCTTCTGTAAATCCTGCTACCCCCAAACGAGAGAAGCTAATGAGGAGCAGCTGCCAGATCCACTTACCCTGCCCTTCCCTCCTTGGGCCCTCACACAACATGATCGTGGCTAACCACCAGCTCTGGGTTCTCGGCTCCCTAGATGGTTCCCAAATGAGGCAAGTTGCTTAAAACGCTGCCCTTGGAGAACTTCCTGGGGAGGTGGGTCAAGATGCAGGTTTACCCTGAGCACCCGATTGGGTCTAGATCAGAGGTGGGCAAACTATGGCCCGCTGGCAACATCCGGCCCGCGGGACCGTCCTGCCCAGCACCTGAGCTCCTGGCTGGGGAGGCTACCCCTGGCCCCTCCCCGCTGTCCTCCTTCCCTCCGCAGCCTCAGCTCGCCGCGTGGGCAGCGCTCTGGGCAGCATGGCTGGCTGCGACTGGGCGGTGCGGCTGCCAGTCCTGCTGCTCTGAGTGGCATGGTAAAGGTGCACAGAGCGGGGGGGAGGGGGGAGGTTCGATAAGGGGCAGGGACTCCCGGGGGGCAGTCAGGGGACAGGAAGCAGGAGGGGTTGAATAGGCGTGGGAGTCCCGGGGGGCCTATCAGGGGGCGGAGGTGTGGATAGGGGTTGGGGGCGGTCAGGGGACAGGGAGCAAGGATGGTTAGATAGGGGGTGGGGCCCCAGGGGGGCGGTTAGGGGCGGGAGGTCCTGGGAGGGGGCAGTCAGGGGACAGGGAGCAGCAGGTGTTGGATGGGTCGAGGATTCTGAGGGGGGCAGTCAGGGGGCGGAGGCCAGGCTGTTTGGGGAGGCACAGCCTTCCCTACCCGGCCCTCCATACAGTTTCATAACCCCGATGTGGCCCTCGGGCCAAAAAGTTTGCCCACCCCTGGTCTAGATCATCATGGAAAGAACCTAACATCTGCGGTCAGATGACCTCCCAGAGCCCCAGGGGCAGCTCCAGTGATATCTAGCAGCGTGACCTAGCATGTCGAGCACTGGACTGAGACTCAGGGCACTTGGATTCTGTTCCTGGCTCCATGGCTGGGTGATCCTGGGCGAGTCACTGCCTCGCTCTGTGCCTCGGTTTCCCCATCTGTAAAATAGGGATGATGATATTGACCTCCTCTGCAAAGTGCTTTGAGATGTACCCGTGAAAAGCACTAGATAAGAGCTAGGGATGATATTATTATTACTCCAGAATAGATGCTGCGGGTGGAATCATCCCGTGCATCAGGTGGGGGCTTGCAGCGTTCAGCACGGCCACACACGTCCTCACCAGAGCTCTCAGGTTGGGGGGGCTCATTCAGGGGATGACAGCCGCAAGCCCCACTCTGCATCAGCTCAGAGCCCATGGCGCTCATCAAAGCCGGGTGCTTTGGGACGGGGCCGCACGCTGGATCTCTCGGCATCTGCCGAGGTCCTGCGGCCCCCACGGCCCCGCGCCCCAGGACGGGACTCTGTGAGAGCGGGCAGCCCGCCTGCTGGCTCAGAGATTTTCCATTGGTGCCGCCCAATCATAACCATGCCATGTCCTGGCCTAGTCCCCCAATGCTGCCCAATCACATGCCCCCACCTTGATGCCATCCAATCATGTGCCCCCATGATGCCATCCAATCACGCCTCCTCCCCCTGGTGCTGCCCAATCATGCCCCTCCCCCCGGCCCAGGTGATGCCCAATCATGTCCCACCGCCACCGGGCACGGCCCAATGGAGCCTTGGGGCATGGCCACTCTAGCCCCCCTTCCCCGGACTCTATGGTGCGGAGTCGCCTTTCCCTCGCCTCTCTATGGCTGAGCCCCGAGCCCCGCCCCCCTCGCTGTCAGAGGGGCCCGGCGCCTCAGCGCGCGTGCGCGCCTTTGCGACCTCCCCCCCTCGCTGTTTGCGGCAGCGCTCGGCGGGGCGGTTGGGCGCGCGCGGTTGCTAGGGTCGCTTTACGGCCCGGCGATGGCGGAGGGAGAGCGGACGGAGCAGAGCGGCGGCCTCGGGCGGCCCTCCCGGGAGGGGGAGGCGGGGACGCTGGAGCGGGCGGAGACCCTCAAGATCGAGGCCAACGAGTACTTCAAAGGTAGCGGGGGGAGGGGAGCTGCCAGATAAGGAGCTATTGGGGGAGCCGGGAGGGGCTGCCAGATATGGAGCCTGTGCGGGAAGCCGATGGGGGAGGGGCTGCCAGATATGGATCCATAGAGCAGAGTTAAGGGGGGGAGGGGCTGCCAGATGTGGAGCCATTAGGGGAAGCCAGAGGGGCTGCCAGATATGGAGCCATTGGCGGAAGCCGGGGGGGAGGGGCTGCCAGATGGGGAGCCATTGGGAGAAGATGGGGGGGGAGGGGCTGCCAGATGGGGAGCCATAGAGCAGAGTCATAGGGGGGAGGGGCTGCCAGATGGGGAGCCATAGGGGGGAGGGGGCTGGCACACAGGGAGCCATTGTAGAGAGGGGTTAGGGAAGGTGCAGCTAGATGGGGAACCAAGGGGCGTGTGTGGGAGGGAGGATGGTGTGAGGGTCCTGCCAGCTAGGAGTGGGGGGAGGGGCTACCAGAGAGCGAGTCCTAGGCAGGGAGCAGAGAAGGTGGTAGGTCGCCAGAGGCAGCCTCGTCTAGTGGCTAGAGCAGGGGAGTGGGAGTCGGGGCTCCTGCGTTCTAGTCATGGACTCCAAGGCCAGCAGGGACCAGACCATTTAGTCTGACCCCTTGTATAGCACAGGCCAGAGAACTGCCCCCAATAATTCCCGGAGCAGATCTCTTAGAAACCTGGCATTGGCCACTGTCCGAAGACTAGGGTACTGGATGAACCTTTGGCCTGACCCCTTGTGGCCGTTCTTATATAAACCCATCCCATCTTGATTTAAACATGGTTGGTGATGGAGAATCCACCACGACCCTTGGTAACTTGTTGCAAAGGTGGTTTACCCTCACCGTTAAAAATGTGTGCCTTATGTGGGCTGGCTGGAAGTGGGAGGGTTGTGGGGTCTAGTCATTAGGGCAGGGGACTGACTCCTGGTTTGTGTTCCTGGCTCTGCCAATGGCGTGTGGGGTGACCGTGAGCAGGACGCATCCGTGCTCTGTGTCTCAGTTTCCCCATCTGTAAAATGGGGATAATGATATTGCTCTGCTCTGTGCAGTGTTCTGAGAGCTCCTGCTGAAAAGTGCTAGAGAAGAGCTCAGGATTATCACCAGCGCTATTATTTGTTGTTAGGTTCAGGGCAGAGGCCTCATGCCAGCAGTGAAAGCACACTGCCCTACACACTCAGCTCCGTTTGCAGGGGTGCCAACAGAAAGGGCATTATGGTTTAGAGCAAATGCTTTCCCCTTCTGTTGCTCTTTATCCAGGATCTCCAAGCAGTTTCCAAGGATTTGTTAAGTCGCCGCTACATCCCCCATGGCATCCTAATTTCACAGCTGGGGAAACTGAGGCATGGGGCAGGGGACGTGACTTGTTCAGGGTCACCCAGGCAGTCTGTAGCAGAGCTGAGAGTAGAACCCGGGAGTTCTGGCTCCCAAGTTCCCACTTCTAAGTGTTGAGGCCTGCTCTACACGTGAAAGTTTTATGGGTATAATTCTTGTGACTCAGGAAGTGATTTTTTTTTAACTGAAAGTTACACCAGTACAAGCCCTAATGTAGAAGCAGTTACACCAGGATCAGTTAGAGGAATAAACTGTTGGTATAAATGTGCTTAGACCAGTATATTGTGTCCACACAATAGGGTTGTACTGCTGTAACTATGCTGGTACATTTACCCTGATACTCATCACTGGGGTATTAAATCAGAGTAAGAGAGGCTGAGCTAGCAAATGGCCTCAGGATGTGGGTGTGGGTGTGGGGGGAAAGGTGTTCAGCTGAAGTGACTAGCATAACAATCTGATCTGTTGATGGGGTTAGTGTTAGAGGTGACGTTCATGTGTCAGAGGGTTTGTCTACATATGACGCTATTCTGGAATAACTCCATAGCTGAATCAGTTTAAAATAAAACCAGTGAAAACCCCGTGTGTGGACACTCTTATTTGCATTTAAACTAGGCTTACTTCAGTTGATCTTAAATTGGTTAAGAATCAGTTTAAATTAACCAGAAGTAAGCCCCTCTTAAATCAAACATCCACACGGCAGTATGCACTGCTTTAACTAAATTGGGTTAAAATCCGATATAAATTAAACTAGTGCAACATTTTTGTGTAGACAAATCCTTATTCCAGAATAAGACTATCCACACACACAGTTATTCTGGAGTAGGTATTCTGTTTTAAATTCACATCCTACCTTATTCCAAAGTATCTTGTGTAGACAAATTCTTATTTTGGAATAAGAGTGCTTTTTTCCAAATTAGCTTATTTTGGAAACGGATTAAGCCAAACCAGAGCAAGGCCCTCTTGTTCTTGGATAACAGCATGCACACATGGAGTTATTCCTGAATGGCTGTTCTGCTTTAAATTCACACCCTACCTAATTCCAGAGTGACTTTCAGGTGTAGACAAGTCCTGAGGTGAGGTGAGGGAAGGACCATCTGATGCAACAGAGGGCATATTCCCTCAGGGGAGGATTTGTGGAGCCGAGTTTAATAGTGAGTGAGATGAAATAAATTACTGGAGCAAGCGACTGGTGGGAGAGGGAAGACATTGCGGATGGGCATTGCAAATAGGGCA
Source organism: Macrochelys suwanniensis (assembly GCA_033296515.1). Classification (NCBI taxonomy): domain Eukaryota; kingdom Metazoa; phylum Chordata; order Testudines; family Chelydridae; genus Macrochelys; species Macrochelys suwanniensis. Next base: position 5,081,402 of record CM065800.1, on the reverse strand, counting down.
CTGGTTCCCATATGTTCCCACCTTTTGGCTTGGTTCTGAATGCTTCAGAAGCAGCCTTGCTTCTTTCTCTGGCATAAACAGGAAGAGACGGGCTGTGCCCTGCCAGCCGGGAGCCGCCTGAAGAAATGCCGGGCTTCAACTCTATTTCTTTAACTGGATTGTTGCTTTGCTTAACTTCCCTCCTTCCGTATTAGGAAGGGTTAATGTCCAGTCTGAGAGCAAACACGGCCCTCTTGGAAGAGGCCGCTTGTCCTTAGGCCTGTATTTCCGTCGATGGGAGTGTCTGGCTGGCCTTGTGCTAAAGAGACCCCATCTCCCCAGCTTTGAGAGCTTTCCAGCAGGAGAGAGCCTCCTTTCTTCCTTGCTCTTTGTCAGTCATTTCTTTATCACTTTAACGCTCCTCTTTGCAGGCAGCCCTTCCGGGGGAGGCTGGAAGTCATGTCCCCAACCCCAGGCCACCGCTCTTACCTCTAGATATGATCCCTCCGGGGCAGAATGGAGGACTAGGAGGAAGTCTGCACTTCCTGTCCTGGAACGTAAACAAACCCTGTCACCGCCACCGACTCTAGGAACAGAGGACGTGCCAAACTGGATCAGACCTGAAGCGGGATAGTTCCAGTTTCCCATCTCTCCCCAGTGCTCTGCACCAGCTGCTTCAGAGGAAGGTGCAAGGGTGGAATGACCTGATCAGAGCAGAAGGTTCTTCCCCATCGGTCAGCGATTGGCTCTTGTTGATAGCACTTCTAAGAATGCTTTGACTCGTGTCTAGCCGAAGTATGGAGAGCAGAAACAGGGAAGTATATCTATTTAGAAGCTGTCACCTGGCTTAGCGTCTGGTGAGATCATGTGGTCAGGTATCTCTTTACTAGAGTTGAAGCCCCTATATTGCACACACAAAGTTCCACGCATTGTGACTGGTCCCCTCGAGTTCCATGGAGTTGCTCTAATGGTTGAAGTTAAACGTGTGTGGAGGAAGGATGGCCCAGTGATCATGGCACTCTAGTTTAGGACTGTAGAGACGCAGGCCTAGTTCCCTGTGCTGCCACAGAGTTCCTGTGTAACCTTGGAAAGTCACTTTGCCTCTCCGGGCCAGTGGGGATAACAGCACTGCTATGCCTCATTGGGGTGTCATGAGAGTATGTACACCTAAGGATTGGGAAGCGCTATGAGATCTAGGGATACAAAGAGCTGTACAAGAGAGAGATATTGTAGAATCATAGCATATTAGGGTTGGAAGAGGCCTCAGGAGGTATCTAGTCCAATCCCTTGCTCAAAGCAGGACCAACCCCAACTAAATCATCCCAGCCAGGGCTTTGTCAAGCCGGGCCTTAAAAACCTCTAAGATTGGAGATTCCACCACCTCCCTAGGTAACCCATTCCAGTGCTTCACCACCCTCCTAGTGAAATAGTTTTTCCTAATATCCAACCTAGACCTCCCCCACTGCAACTTGAGACCATTACTCCTTGTTCTGTCGTCCGCCACCACTGAGAAGAGCCAACCTCCATCCTCTTTGGAACCCCCCTTCAGGTAGTTGAAGGCTGCTATCAAATCCCCCCTTAGTCTTCTCTTCTGCAGACTAAATAACCCTAGTTCCTTCAGCTTCTCCTCATAAGTCATGTGCCCCAGCCCCCTAATCATTTTTGTTGCCCTCCGCTGGACTCTCTCCAATTTGTCCACATCCCTTCTGTAGTGGGGGGACCAAAACTGGACTCAATACTCCAGGTGTGGCCTCACCAGTGCCGAGTAGAGGGGAATAATCACTTCCCTCGATCTGCTGGCAATGCTCCTACTAATACAGCCCAATATGCCATTGGCCCTCTTGGCATCAAAGGCACACTGCTGATTCATATCCAGCTTCTCATCCACTGTAATCCCCAGGTCCTTTTCTGCAGAACTGCTGCTTAGCCAGTCGGTCCCCAGCCTGTAGCGGTGCATGTGATTCATCCTTCCTAAGTGCAAGATTCTGCACTTGTCCTTGTTGAACCTCATCCGATTTCTTTTGGCCCAATCCTCCAATTTGTCTAGGTCACTCTGGACCCTATCCCTACCCTCCAGTTTATCTACCTCTCCCCCCAGCTTAGTGTCATCTGCAAACTTGCTGAGGGTGCAATTCATCCCATCATCCAAATCATTAATAAAGATGTTAAACAAAACCGACCCCTGGGATACTCTGCTTGATACTGGCAGCCAACTAGACATCGAGCCGTTGATCACTACCCATTGAGCCCGACAATCTAGCCAGCTTTCTGTCCACTTTATAGTCCATTCATCCAATCCATATTTCTTTAACTTGCTGGCAAGAATACTGTGGGAGACCATATCAAAAGCTTTGCTAAAGTCAAGATATATATAAGTCAAGATATATCACAGACGCTGAGAGGATCAGGGCCCTAGCCTTCCAAGTGACTGCTGTACTGTCTAGAGTTTCAAGCACTGTTTTGGCCGGGGGCGGGGGGAGAAATAATTCATTTTATGTTTAAAATGTGATGAGGTAATTGATTTTCAGTCCTGAAGGGATACAGCATCTTATCCACGTTCCTATTTTTGGTTTGATAAAACTTCCTGTTTGTGACTTGCAATGAATTGGCCACTAGGGGGCTTCCTTCACAGCCCTTTAAAGTATACGGTATTAATTTCTGGAGGCATTAGTGCTAAGAGGGTATCAATAAGATTGCAGTGATTTCAGAGAAAAGCAAACAAACAGTCAAGGGGCTGGAGGGGACGGATTTATAGGGAAAGGCCGAGAGAGGGAAACTTGCCTAGTTTGGCCAAATGACGACAGGTGGGAGGCGGTACATAATAACCTAGTCACGTCCATGGCAGAGAATGTTACTGCAATACAAAGGGGATGAAGCAAAGCAAGAGGTGAGTATCAGGGAGAAGTTTCCTGGATAACAGGGTCTCAACCCCAGGAAGGGATGGAAATTGTATCAGGATTGAACAAAGCCCTGGAGGAATCACCATAGTGAAGGGACAGTCTGGGCCTGAGCTCCGTGCTGGATTCAGTGGGATCTAGCAGCTTGTGCCCTTCCCTGATATCAGTGACCTCTGTGTTGATCAATGACCTCATTTAAAAGGTGATGGGTGGGGAGGCGGGGGTGCCCAGGCTGGGCATCTGTCCATGCCAGGTTGCTCCATGTAGAACGGGGGTGCCAGCCAGCGAGCGAGTGTTCCAAATACAGCAGCTGCTGTGTCCTGTGGGCAAGCAGCAGTGAGCCAGGGCCCAGGTGGGGGAGGAGTAGCTGGGTGCCTAGTCCTCAGCAAGGGACACAATCTCCAGGCTTTGGCAATCTCCAAACGTGAGAGTTTTCTCCATAGGCTGTTCCAGCCCTGCGTAGACAGTTGCTTCAGCAGACCTCAACAGTGGTACCCAGAAAGACCACAGGCTCGGGTCGGTGGCAGAAAGGCTCGGCTAAGTTTATTGTCTCCAAAGCATGCTATTAGTGTCCCATACACTGCATGGGTGCACTGCATGTATGCTCGTGACAAGGTACCAGCACATTCAACGTCCAGTTGTCCATTAAGCCAGTACAAAGAATCAAGGGGTGGTAGGTCCCTCGATATTTATGGGATGAAACAAACAGCTTCTTACATACCACCTTCCGTGCTTCCTGACATCTGTTGGTTACCTCCCTTTGTACCTTGCTGCTGATGTCTCGGACAGAAACATCCCCATTCATCACTTCTGTCAAACCATCTTATCTTGTGCTCGGTTGGGGTGGACCTGAGCGAGTCTTCTCTTCTGGGATGTGTTCACACGAACATCCAGTGCCTAGTACTTAGGAGTGCCTGTGTCTTAGCCACGCTAGCCGTGGGTTTGCCAAGTTCGTGTGCCGGACGGTGAACTCGTAAGCAAGTGTCTGTTTGATGACAGGGCCTCACTTTGGCTCCTAGCATGGCCTGGCTTTGCTGACTGTGGTTCATGCCTTAGGTCAGGGGTGGCCAACCTGAGCCTGAGAAGGAGCCAGAATTTACCAATGTAATTGCCAAAGAGCCACAGTAATATGTCAGCAGCCCCGCAACAGTTCCCCCTGCTCCCAGTGCCTCCTGCCCACCGACAGCCCCTCCAATCAGCGCCTCTCTCTCCCTCCCCGCACCTCCCAATCAGCTGGTTTCATGGTGTGCAGGAGGCTCTGGGGGGAAGGGGGAGGAGCAGGGGCACGGCAGGCTCAGAGGAGGGGGTGGAAAGAGGTGGAGTGGGGGCAGGGCCTGTGGCAGAGCCAGGGGTTGAGCAGTGAGCACCCCCCGGCACATTGGAAAGTTGGCGCCCGTAGCTCCAGCCCTGAAGTCGGTGCCTATACAAGGAGCTGCATATTAGCTTCTGAAGAGCCGCATGTGGCTCCAGAGCCACAGGTTGGCCACTCCTGCCTTAGGTCTTACCCCAGCCCCTGTGCTCCAGGCTCTCTCTCTCTCTCTCTATTACATTCCCCTGCTTTTTGTCTTTTTATGGGGAGGATGTTTACCCATCATCCCAGAAAAGCATAATGCACGGACTGAAGATGACCCAGTGGGCTATACACTGTTATCATAGAATCATAGAATCATGGAATATCAGGGTTGGAAGGGACCTTAGGAGGTCATCTAGTCCAACCCCCTGCTCAAAGCAGGACCAATCCCCAATTTTTGCCCCAGATCCCTAAATGGCCCCCTCAAGGATTGCACTCACAACCCTGGGTTTAGCAGGCCAATGCTCAAACCACTGAGCTATCCCTCAGAGTTATATGGCTCTACCTTACATTCCCATCCACACATTCATGCCCCATCTGTCCTTTGGTCTGCACATTCCCACGTACGACTGGTAGACAGATTTTCATTTACAATTTTTTTCTTAGTCCCATAGGGTGGGCCTGGGAATGTTAGGTCTGGGACTTTGATTGAAGGGCGTCGTTTTATGATTGAGCCTCGGAGACGCTTCCATGTACCTAAAATAATGATTTATATACAAGTAATATGTGTGTAATTTATGTGTGATCTAAGTAACACCACATATAATGCTTATAGTTGGTTATAAAATAGTAAAACATGTTGAATAACCTAAGAATACCTAGTGATCATCCATGGTCATATGATTATAAGTATCTAAACCTCATCCATTGCCATGGCTTTAATAGCCAAGCCAATCCTCTTCCAATCTGCTGCCGTAATTTTGCCTTTTTCATTTGATAACAGATACAACAGCCCAGTCCAACTAGGGCAATTACGGCCACCGCCTGCACAATCATAAGAATTAGGCTGAGTGTTCTGACTATAGGATATGAAGTGACGTCCTCCGTAATGGCCCACCAAGGTGTTTCCACCTCCTCTTGTACGCTATCTCCTCTAATTGTTGTTGAATTAGATTAGCTATGGGTACCAAAGCTTCCTTGGTTTGTGCTACTGAGTCCTGTACATTTAAACGTAATTGCATAATGGCGGGAAATAACCTGCTCACTAGATCATTTATGTTATTGGGAAGAGTGATGAGTTCAGTGATGGCATTCATGCCACTGGTTGGCCAGAAAGAATGAGTTCTGCTTTGGATTGTGTTCGTTACCTTCACGCAGAATCCAGGACAGGTTTGTTTATACCGTATGAAATTAGACTCCCAGTGCACAAACCAAATCCGTGACCAGTTCTTTCTGTACCAGACAAGGCCAGCCGTTTTTTGTACCGTTAATGTCAATAGTTGCGTAGCATTCACATTGCTACCACCCTTTATTCTTTGTGCAGCCAGCCTGGTTGATTTCAGAACCTATTTCTGTCACCAGGTGCACACTACGATAAGGTTGCACAAAAATGTTGTTTACTAAGGTTCCTACACTGTTGGTGTAAAGTACCTTTACTGGAGCTTAGATCCACCTTGGGATAGCCTTCATAATTTGAATATTTTTACTCTTACCACTGTCTAGGAATAAACCCTATCAGATTTAGCAAATTGTAAGAAATCTGGGGTAATATTCTCTATTTCTTGTTCCTGTATCTGTTTTATAAAAGCTGTGCCATTTAATAAGCAGGGCCATTTTTGTAGCTTATGTGTAACAACCTTTGTTTGATTATTTCCGTTGCCCTGTCTCCATAGGTTATCCAAGCCACTGCCAATGAAACATCATTATTTTCCAAACTATTGATCATTTGCTCCTGGGGGAATTTTGCATCACTGCACAGGTGCAGAATTCATGGTCTGTGCAGATTTCTTTGCTTCCCTGCAGAAAAATAACTTCTGACTGGAAAGCAAAGGGAAGCCGCAAGAGTGGTCATGCGCTCCCTCCCCGGCAGTGCAGGCAGGTCAGTTTGGCAACCCAGAGCAGCCGGTAGAAACGTAAATCACCACCGGTTATGGTGGGGGAGGCTGGGCAGTCATGCATGTGAGAGAGAGAGAGAGACACTGTCCCTCTTGCTTGCTATTGTGGCATGCTTGGCATGGAAGGGCAGGGCTTTGGGAATGGTTCTGAAGAGGTAAGCATGGGGCAGGCTTTGTTCCCTCAGGCAGAGCAGAATGTACCAGCCTGCCTGCTTAGTGAATTTTTCCCATTGTTCTTAGTGAATTCCCCCAGGAGTATAAAACAGATGTAAAAGTTTTAAGGCTCCTTTACATTGCCAGAGTGGTGTAAAAGAGTCTTATTGCAAAGAACAGTCTGGCCTTTTAAATGCTTATGGTGCTTTAGTGATTAGAACTGGTCTACATTTTTGGACTGAAAAAAATTCCTATCAAAATGTGCTCCATGAACTGTTTGCTACTGACCTTTTTGGAGATGGTCAGTACCCAATATAAATGGTGAGTTTGAGTCCCCAGCCCTCGCTTGCTCTTCAGTTGCCTATGATGTAACACTGAGCATATGGCTGCATATATTTGTTGACTAATAACTAGAAGTAAAGGGTCAGTACTAGCTACATTACTATTAGAGGGGTTTTGGAGATTTCCTCAAATGCTCCCCACTCCCATTCTCCATCCATTGTACTATAGTTTAAATAAATTACCAAAATAATTGAAACCAGCTTGATTATATTGCGTTAATTTGACAAAAAATTTGCAGAATTTTAAAATATTGTGTGCAGAATTTTAAATTTTTTGGCACAGAATTCCCCCAGGAGTAAGTCATTGAAAGGCTAATAGTGTTGAGGTATTCAAACCCTGGAGCAATCAAATGTATGTTATCAATGGTTATTACCTGTTGATTAAGCAGTAGGCGAATATGTCGCCCAGTTTTCACTGCCTTTCCTACCCCACTGATGACGCTGTTCCTTTATAGATTTAGCTTTTCAGTATCTCCTCTATTCCATACAGACATGACAAGGGTTGAGCCTCCCGACATTGTGTCTATGACTCTTTTCTTTTCCCATCTTGTTGCTTCATTAAAGGATGTCGAAAACCTTTCCAATATTGTAACTGTACCCTAATCTCTGTATTAGACCAGTCGTATTGGTGGGGACATTGCATGTGTATAACCACGCTGGTGAAATTTAATTTGAGTGGCCATCCCGCATTTTCCACCGGGAACTCAGTGGTAGGATGTAGGAAGGTGTCCGATTCTGGCCACGGTTGCAAATGTGGGCATTCCACTGATGGAGCAGTGAGGGTGGTAGACTAAGTTGCGGGGATAAGATCGGTACCATGGTCAGACAGGTCAGTAATACCCTTACACGATAAATACATTTGCTAATACCTGGAGGTGTTACCCAAGTTCCCGTGAACAAAGCCTCATCTTTCAACTGGAGATAATTAATACGAACAGATGCACTACACTTATCCTCTACGTTGATAAAAGTTACTCTGTCTGTCAAGGTCCCGTCTGTTTTAATGATTCCTTCCACGTGGTTTGTTACTGGGTTGGCTGCTTTAAAGCAATCAACTGCTACATCAGCATTCTCACATGGGTATGATTTAATATTACACGGCAAAGTAAGGTTATCCCCGACTATTGCTGTAATTGGCCGTTCCACTCTTTGATGTGTTGTAACGGAGGCTTGTTCCTCCTCCTGAATTCCTGCTTCCTTCTTCTTAGCTTGCGGGGATTCATGTACAATGGGGATATTCATTGCAGGTGTGTCAGTGTTTTCTGTAACAGCTGAGTCAGTGTTGGGAGCTAAAGTATGGGTAATTGCTAGGGATGTAAATAGGGTTTAAAAATAGTAACAGTTTAACCGATTAAAATTCTATTGGTTAAACATTCATTAACAGTTAAGGAGTTCACATAGGCAGCGAACTGGGGGGGGGCGGGGCGGTGTGCTGCAGCACCTCCACGTTTTACGGGGGGGGCTCCACTGCTGCCCGTGCTTGGCATCCCAGCTGCTGGCCCAGGCCCGGGCTCCCCGCTACCGCCCCCGCCCAGAACGCCGCTGCCGGCCTGGGCACGGGGCTCTGCTGTCAGCCCCACGCCTGGGGTCCTGGCTGCTGGCCCTGCGCCCGCTCTTTGATGATGTAGCCTGACTATACGCTTCCTTCTGTTTCACATATTACATTTAGAACAGTTCCTGCAGGACGAGCTTGGCTGGCCACTTCCAGTACAGTGGGATTATTTCAAATTTCTACCCAAATCCTCTGGTTACGAAACGTGTTTGATTTAGTCTTTGGGTGTTAGCCAATCCCTCTGCACGTTGGATCACTACCACTACACTCAGCAGTCCTCATATCCAGATTAATTTCTTGACCTGTGAAAACAAAAACATTCCCTTCTTGGGTTTTTTTTTTTAAAGCAGCATAATTGTATTTATTGTAAAGATTATTTGATTGAGGTACATTGGATTGAGGTACATTTAGTAGGGTGGTGAAGCACTGAAATGGGTTACCTAGGGAGGTGGTGGAATCTCCTTCCTTAGAGGTTTTTAAGGTCAGGCTTGACAAAGCCCTGGCTGGGATGATTTAGTTGGGGTTGGTCCTGCTTTGAGCAGGGGGTTGGACTAGATGATCTCCTGAGGTCCCTTCCAACCCTGAGATTCTATGATTCTATGAAAGGGCACCATTGGTTCTATTGCAAAGGCCATTCTGCCAGCAATCCACATCCAATTCAAACAAAATTTCATCCTCTGTCATGGGATTTCCAAAAAAAAATCTAGGATTTGGTTGGATTATAGGCCCGTCACTTGTCCATCCAATCTTTGGGCCCAGCATCCAGAGTGGTTTTTTCCCCTTCCTGTTCCATAAGAACATAAGAATGGCCCTACTGGGTCAGACCAAAGGTCCATCAAGCCCAGTATCCTGTCTTCCGACAGTGGCCAATGCCAGGTGCCCAAGAGGGAATGAACAGAACAGGGAATCAAGTCATCCATCCCTTGTTGCTCATTTCCAGCCTCTGTCAAACAGAGGCTAGGGACACCATTCCTGGAATTCTCCTTGATGGACCTATCCTCCATGAATTTATCTAGTTCTTTTTTGAACCTTGTTATGGTCCATTTTCCATATTGATGTGTATCTATTATTTCACCAAATAGTTAGTACATTGTCTATTTTCCACCATATTCATGCTTTTCCAGTTAACTGTCTGAATTAAGTAGGATAAGGCCTACTTAATTCAAAGGTGGTCATTTAATTCCAGGCTACTTGTGTTAATGCCTGGGGCGCCGATACGGCCCGTAGGTCCAAATTTAATAAAACTCCATCCCAATTTGAAAAGATTATACTTGTAGACGGTTATCTTTTGAGATAGTCTGTAAAAAAAAAAAAAAAAAAAAAAAAAAAGCGTAAGAGACGTAACATACAGTTTAAGCCCTAAACTCCTTTAACTGCATGGTGTGTTTCCAACGAGGTTGGTTTCTCTCTTTCGACCAGGTACAGTGATGGTCCCAGTTTATTTATAGTCTGATGTGGACCGTGCCATTCAATTTCTTTTTGGGTGGTGGGACAGTTTTAACCATTAGTTGATCCCCTATTTGCCACTGTTTTCATCAAAGGCTTGGTTCACTTTTTGCTGTTCCACAGCTGCTTGTGGTGTGGCTGGACCCCTGGACCGTGCCCAGTCAATATTTAAGACTATTGATCCAGGTTTCTGTGGCCAGTGCCAATCTGGGGGATATAATAGATTTTCCCATCCAGGCCTTCCAAACAGTATTTTAAGTGGGCTAAACCCAGTCGTACGGTTTGGACGACTACGGATTCTCATGAGCACCCATGGGGGAGCCAGATCCCAGTTTGTTCCTAGTTCATTACGTACCTTAGATAAGTCAATTTTAAGAGATTTATTCATTCTTTCTACTTGTCCTGTGGCCTTAGGGTGTCATAGGATGCAATGGTAAGGGACTACCATCCCGAGCTCCCATGCTTCGGTACACATGTCCAATAAATGCTAGCCCATTATTAGAATCAACACTGTGAGGTAAACCGTATCTAGGAAATAAGTCTCTCATTAAGGCTCTGCGGTGACATTGCTACCTTCCTTTATTGTGGGGAATGCCTCCGCCCACTTACTGAAACTATCCACAATGGCAAACAAAAATCAGTTCTTCCTAGATGTTACAGGCAGTGGCCCTACAAAATCTACCTGCAGGCTTCGGAACAGTCCTTTCGAAGCCTGATGCATTAAGACACCTCTTCTTTTTCATTGTACAAGATCTTGTTTTGCACATGTTGAGCAGCGGTGTGTATGCATTTCCATGTCTTCCTTATCCTTGGCCACAAGCCTACCTTTTAAAGTTTTTCTATAGCATCTTCTAACTTGGGGTGTCCCCCTCCAAGAGATTCATGTATCCAGCTCACCAATAAATGTCGTAGTTGCTGTGGAATTACTAAAACCCAGTCGTTCTCTGGATTGGCCAAGAGTAAATTCTTTTGTTTTTTTTAAATTGTAACCCCATGCCACTTTGAAGGGCCTTCTGAAATCCATTGCTTGATAAGTCATCTTTTCCTTGCATTTTCTGCAGCATCCGTGTTCCTTCCTGATTTTCTCTACTTCTGTTTTGTTCTTCCCTTGCCCAAGCATGGGTGGTTACAGCTACAGGTGTGGTTTCACACAAAGTATCCTCAATTGCTGCTGCTTTGGCTAATCTATCCACTTGTTCGTTTCCCCCACTGCAGTGGCCCCCTTTTTTTTAATGTGACTTTATTTTAAGTAGTCTGATTTTTTTTATAACTAATTTCCAGGTTCTCTAATCTTTGCCATAGTGGCTTGTGTTTAATCTCAGACCTGTCCGTTCCTGTGCTCTACCGGGGGAGGTAGATTGTAACACCTTTGTGCACGTAGTCCGAATTGGTCCCAATAATTACTTGTTTGTTTTCCTTTCATTAGTTTTAACACGTGTCTGAGTGCAGCTACTTTTGCAAATTGTATTCCCCTCTATCCAATTGATATTGAAAGTACTTTTGCAGTTGCAATTCTCTGTGATGTTCCTACATCGCAGGATGGTTTTGAGTTACCCGAGTAATCCTTTGAGTAACATTATTATCAAACCCAAACGTGTGGGGACTTAAAGAGCCTAGGGGCGTTCGGAAAAGCAATGGCTCCTCCTCCAAATCGATTCTCACCTCTTGCAGCAATTGGGAATGCTTTGTGTATCCGCAACAGAAATTCATTACAAGTTTCTAATGGACTAACTGCTTTAGTGGGAACCGTTATTCATCTTTAATGCATCAAGTCTAAGTGTTAGTTAGTCCACTGTACAGATTCCAGGCCATGTTTCCCCACTATCCTTTTTGAACTCGTGTTCACTTTGCGCATCTGTGTACGTGTGAATTTTTGCCGTCCCATCTCTGCACAAATAGATGGTTCAGCAAACCTCAATACTACCCAGAAAGACCACAGGCTCGGGTCGGTGGCAGAAAGGCTCGGCTAAGTTTATTATATCCAAAGCACGTTATCAGCGTCCCATACACCGCACGGGTGCTCGTGACAAGGTACCAGCACATTCAACGTCAAGTTGTCCCCTAAACCAGCACAAAGAATCGGGGGGTGGCACATTGATGTTTGTACGGTGAACAAACAACTTGCTTCTGGGCTTCCTGACATCTGTTTGTTACCTCCCCTTGTACGTTGCTGCTGGCGTCTCAGACAAAACATCCCCATTCATCACTTCTGTCAAACCATCTTTTCTTGTGCTCGGTTGGGGAGGACCTGGGCGAGTCTTCTCTTCTGGGATGTGTTCACACGAACGTCCAGTGCCTAGTACTTAGGTGTGCCTGGGTCTCAGCCACGCTAGCTGGGCCTTTGCTAAGTTCGGGTACCGGACGGTGAACTTGTAAGCAAGCATCTGCTCTATGGCAAGGCCTGACTCTGGCTCCTAGCATGGCCTGGCTTTGCTGACGGTGGTTCAGGCCTCAGGTCTTGCCCCAGGCCCCGTGCTCCAGGCTCTCTCTCTCTCCTCCACTGTACCTCAGAACGCCTCTCTGAGAAGGCTGGGGGTGGATGAAGGCTTTATAGGCTCTGCCTCCTCTCTGGGCGCTGGAGGAGTGGGAAAGGGGCCCTGCTGGCTTACCGTGGCTGGGGCAGGCAGGCTCACCCGCTCTGGAAGTCCTGGCTGGCACCGCTGGGGAGGTAGCTGGCAGTGCCGGGGGGGCGGGGAGAGCACACTGCACTGTCACTGCTAAGCTGGGGGAGCCTCAGTGCTGCTGACTCGTGCCCTCAATCCTGACCGGCGCGTCAGAGAGAGCTCGGGAACAGCCCAGAGCTGTAGGCCGCCTCCTGCTGCTGCTGCTGCCCCATAATGCATCTGTTCCCCCCACAAAATGCGCCGGGCCTGGGTCCCCCGGTGCTGCTCGGTCCCGGTCCCCCGCTGACGCCCCGTCTCTGCTCTGCTCCCCCCCAGGCAAGGACTACGAGAACGCGGTGAAGTTTTACAGCGAGGCCATCGACCTGAACCCCTCCAATGCCATCTACTACGGCAACCGCAGCCTGGCCTACCTGCGGACAGAGTGCTATGGCTACGCGCTGGCCGACGCCACCAAGGCCATCGAACTGGACAAGAAGTACATCAAAGGCTACTACCGGCGGGCGACCAGCAACATGGCCCTGGGCAAGTTCAAGGCCGCCCTGCGCGACTACGAGACGGTGAGTGCGAGCGGGGCGCTCTGCGGGGAATCCAGCGTCCGCGCTGCAGTCCCCGCCGGCGTTGCGACGCTCTGGCTCGAGTTTTGCCTTTGCTAACACCTGGTCGGTAAGCTCCCCTGGGTTCCTCCTAGTCCTACCCACCCCCGTTCCGACCCATCCCCCTCCTGGGTGCAGCTGAGAGCAGAGCTAGCCCTGGGCGGCATCTGCACCCAGGAGGGGGGTCGAAACGGGGCGGGGGACAGGCCGGACTAGGATGAACTGAACAAAGGGATCGTTAGCCCCTGTCCTGGGGAATGTTTCCCATCGGTCAGGCCGGCTAGACGGTAGAACTGTCTTCCTGGGGAAGGGTAGAGGTCCCATCGTATTGGGGACACAGGTGTGGTGATGTCCAGAAAAACAGCCCCCGAACGTCTGCCCCGTGTGTGTCCAGGTCCCACCTGCTCACGTTTCACTCCTGCAGCTGAAAGCAGGGCCCCGCGGAGAAGGCTGGGCCCACAGCCAAGCTCCCTGGCTGGGCTCGGCGCTGCGTAATGTGGAGCTTGGGGCCCTTTTTCACCCCTTGCAGCACTCTCAGCCAGCCCTGCTCACCGCTGTGAGACGCTGTTATGATGCCCCCGTCCCGCTGCCTGGAATCGCGTTTTCCCCCTCCCCCTTTGGCGACTGGAATCGGCCATGGTGGGATGTAAACTCCTGTCTAAGCCGTTCCGATTCATTTCAGTCCCGTTATTGCTGTGCTTTCAAAGCTCTAGCTCAATGACGCCCTGAGCCCAGGCTGCCATCGGGACAGCCCGAAAAGCTGTGGACTCTGTCGGGGGACCTACTCCTGCTGTGCTGAGTCTGGGGGCCGGTTTAGAAAGGATGCAGCATTTCCTGGCACTGGCTGCATTGAGACGTGGGCTCGCGGGTGTCTGTGAGAGCTCCCGGAGGGACGGTTGGGCAGGTGGCACATGCGGGGAGCGGGATTACCACATCGTGAGGGCGTAGCTAATTGTACCCCATGGGCATTGATAGCCTGTGCCTGGTGCTTCCTAAATACCACGGATCTCTGCTTCTCCTTCACAGAAGGGGCACCGGGCTTAGTCTGATGGAGATCCCTCCGTGACCCCACCCAGCAGCTTTATAGTGCCGCTAGGTAGGGCGCAGGCCCCACCTCCCTCAAACAATAATGACGGTGCCTGTTAAGGAGGCCACCGTGTTTTCAGTGGGGGAGACTATGCGACGTGCCCAGCACTGCAGAGCTAGGAGAGCCCAGGAGTCCTGACTCCCAGCCTGCCCTGCTCTAAGCACTAGGCCCCACTCCCCTATCAGAGCTAGGGATAGGACCCAGGAGTCCTGCCTCTCAGCCGTTCCTGCTCTAAGCGCTTGACCCCCCTCCTGTCCCAGAGCTGGGGATAGGACCCTGGAGTCCTGCCTCCCAGCCCAGTGCCAAGTCTCGCACTTCCCCGGGCCTCTCCTTGTCGTGTCCCTTTGTCTGTCTTTCCCTCCGTTTCTCCTTCCTGCCTGACACTGGCCCGTGGTGGGCTCTGGGCTCTCCCCCTTCCAGGTGGTGAAGGTGAAGCCAAACGACAAAGATGCCAAGATGAAGTATCAGGAGTGCAACAAGATTGTGAAGCAGAAGGCGTTCGAGCGCGCCATCGCCAGCGACGAGCACAAGCGCTCCGTGGTCGACTCCCTGGACATAGAGAGCATGAGTGAGTTGGGTGGCGGGGCTCCGGGCCTGGCTTCTCTGGTCACGCGGATTCCACAGGGGTGCTGGGGGAGAACTGGCTAGCTCAAGGGAGGGGCAGTGACCACGAGCTCCCGGAGCAGCGCTGGGGGGACCCTTGGATGTCGAAACGGGGCTAGTGAGTAGGGGCGGGGAGGGGCTTTTCCCTCTGTACCCGGCCAACGCTGCATCCTGCCTCCGGGCCTGCACTTAAAAAGGACGTGGCAGAATTGTCGAGGGTGCAGAAGAGAGCCGGGAAACTGATCTGAGGGCTCGAGAAATTCCTGACGGGGCTCGCTCTGGGTAGCGGATCCGAGAGAAGATTGAGAGGTGACTTGATTGCAGTGTCGAAGCTCCTTCCCGGGGAGAGCATCCCAGGGAAACGAAGGGCTCTGATGTCTGCGGAAAAAGGCAGAACAGTGGCCAATGGCTGGCAGGGGAAGCCGGAGAAATTGCAGCTGGAAATCAGAGCCAAGTGCTTACCAGTGCGGGTGACTAACCGCTGGAACAATTTGCTCAGGGAAGTGGTGGGTTCTCCAGCCCTTGATGTCTCCCAGTCCAGCCCGGCTGCCTTGCTGGAAGACGCCTCAGTCACACACGAGTGATTGGGCTCAGTACAGGGGAAGTACTCTGGCCTGTGGTGTACAGGAAGTCAGAGGAGACTATGATCTGGTCTTGCTTCCTATTGCATGGATATCTTGCCATAACTGCTTCGTGCAATGATGCACGTCTCATGAACGCTGCTACCAAAAGGTGGGGCTCTGGGCCTAGTATAATAGCTAGTTGGCCTCTGTGTCCCCTCTGCTCTGTGTAGTTTTAATCTATGATCTGACGCCATGATCACCCATCGTGTGTGTGTGATCAGCATGAGACGGTAAGGACGTTGCTGGAGAGGAATAGGTGTGTATGATTCCGACAAAGCTGGGCTCTCCCATGTGCTTTGGGCATCCTTGCAGAGAACTGGGGCAGATTTGTCCTGGGGTGGTGTTACCCTGACCACAAAGGGCGTTGATTCATGACTAAAACCCAGGATTGGAAGCTGGGAGATCCCGGTTGTTTTTGAACCTGTCTATACAGCAACATGTGCCAGGGATCAGCGCCCCCATTCTGCCAGGCAGTGCACAGACGCGGTGAGTCAGTCCCTGCTTCCCAGGGCTTGCAATCTGAATAGATAAGGCGGGGGAAAAGGAAGGATCGCTATCCCTGTTTTACAGATGAAGCACTGAGGCCCAGAAAGATTAGGGATAAATCTTTCAAAAGCGCCTTAATCCCATTTTTAAAAGATCCAAAGTCATAGAATCATAGAATATCAGGGTTGGAAGGGACCTTAGGAGATCATCTAGTCCAACCCCCTGCTCAAGGCAGGACCAATCCCCAATTTTTGCCCCAGATCCCTAAATGGCCCCCTCAAGGATTGAACTCACAACCCTGGGTTTAGCAGGCCAATGCTCAAACCACTGAGCTATCCCTCCCCCCAGTCATCGAGACTCGGGTGCCTCAGACCCTTAGGGCGGGTTTTCAAAGGGATTTAGGCACCTAAAGAGGCAGATTGGCACCTAGTGGGATTTTCAGAGGCACCTAAGCAGGTCAAATCAATGGGGGTTTTGGCACCTCACCTGCCCAGGCACCGTGGAAAGTCCCACCTTAGTTAAACACCTAGCTGCATCTTTAGGTTCCTAAACATCTTTGAAAATCCAGCCCTAAGGAACTGACTCACCCACGCCTGTTGATTTAACCACAACCTGCTTAGTCACTTCTGAAAATTCTTGCCCCAGACCACACGGCGAGTTCATGGCAGAGGTAGGAACTAAACTCAGCTCTGCCAAGTCCCGGTCAGGGGCTGTAACCCTCTTCCCCGTTCTCCTGCTAGTATCAGAAGGACCGGTATCATCGATGGCTGGGACACAGGCTTCCCAACTCGGATGGAAACCAGACACAGACTGGTTAGCCCCTCGGAGTCCGTGCCGTGCCAGGCTTGTAGAAAGGGGTTCTTCCAGAAGAGCATTGTGGGCTGTTTTCTGTCAGCGACTTAGAGATTAAATTTGCTTCATTTATAAGAGCAAAAGGCTCCCTCTTCCCCTTGATGTTTCAGATGTCTCAGGAAGAGGCCCAGGTAGTCTGGTGGCTCGGGGAACCAGGCTCTAGGATCAAAGCCATCTATTTCACACACCACGCAGGTGAGGTGGCTAGGCTTTGCTCTTCCTTTTTTTTTTTTTTTGGATGAATCCCCCAAATCATTTTTCCTCTTAACCTCCTGGCTTCCGGGCTATTTACAGACATTCCGGGGTCTTAGATTTGTCAGCCTGGCCCTGTGTCAACCCAGTAAGTCAGCATGGCAAGAGAGGAATGTGTGTCTTCTTCCAACCAGAGCGCGCCAGATTTATACAATCCGTGACTTGACCGTGTCCTTCACAGGGTGCGTTTGCGGGGGATGAGGGTTGGACATGACTGTGAAGGCTGTGGTGTAGTGGATGTGGTGTCTGGCTGGAGGAGTAGAAGATACAAACTTGGGGTGCCTTTGGGGAGGGTCTGCTGAGAGCTAGGGTACAGCTGAGAGTAGGGGGGCGCTAAGGTGGCTTTAAGCCACATTTGGGCCCTCCCGATCTTGGGGTGCTCCAGGGGCTGGAGAGGCCCTGCCAGCATATCTTAGATAGTCCTGGGGGCCTGTCTAAGTCACAGCGCTATAGGTTGTGTCCTGACCCCAACACACCCCTTATGAGAGGGTCCTCGGTCGACAGCCTTACAGCTGTCTTCCACAGTGCCTGCACCAGGGAGAATCCTGGCCTGGCTGGATCTGTGGGGGTTTAGACCCCTTTACACCACGTTGGCTCTTCTGCGTAAAGGGGCTGGAGCGCAGCTGATGGTTTCACCCCTTTGCACGTTGTTGCTTTCTACGTGTCTGTGGTAGATAGTAGATGTGTGGTCGCGTATTGCTGGCAGCCGTTGGCTGGCCAGGAGCCACAGGATTAGCTCTGGTTTATTGGGGCTCTTGATCTCTTGACTTTTTGGTTCCCTGAGTCAGACCTGACTCCACAAACTGCGGTTACCATCCCTCACCCATAAATGAACAGTGTCAGGCAGGACGATAAAAAGTCACTGCTTGCGTAAATCCAGCACACGCTGTTTGGAATCGGACCAGCATTCCTGGCTTGCTGTGGTGAGTGAATGGAGTGGGTTCCAAGGTGCCATAGTCATACAAATAATAATACTCAGAAAGGCCAATAAGTAGCTAGGAAGCAGCCGCTGGGAAAAGCTGAGTTGTTAAAGCAATGAGTCCAGGGTGTCTATAAATAGCCCTCCAGCTGGAAAATTACAAGGAAACATGATTTTATGACTCAAGAGCCGTAGCAAAACATCACCTAGGCCAGATTTTCTGAAGAGCTCATGCTATTGGGTGCTGAGATCTCTTGACATTCTGACCCTTTGGGTGCACAGCTGCCTTGGTTTTTATTGCCGGGCGGGATTGTTAGGTCATCTAGTCTGATCTACTGTATAGCCTCCAGCCCACGACCCTTGTGCTGAGCCCCTTAACCTGCGATGGCTTCCGGACAGGCATCCGGTCTTGACCTGAAGCCGTCGAGAGATGGAGAATCCACCCCTTCTCTCGGGAGTTGGTTCCAGTGGTTAATTCCCCTTGCTGTTCAACGCTGGGGGAAAAGGGGAGGGGAGCGCTTACAAACTCCGGGCGCCGGCGCCGTTACCGAGCAAATGGCTACGGGACCATCCGCCCACGTGCAGATTTCAGCCCAGCAGAACTTGGTGCTTGCGCGGCTCAATAGGAATCAGTTCTTCCTACCTGAGAGCAGCTCCAGTGCCCAAAACATGCGCCGAATCCGCTTCTCTGCCTGTCCCAGCTCAGGCTCCTCTGCCGGGCTCCCCTGGACAATTCATGGTGTGTTTTTGGGCAGTGGCTTGTCCCTCTGTCAGACGAATGGCTTTGGTTCCAGGGCCTGGTTTGAGCCGATGGGGCTTCATCCCATGATGTGTCGAGCGCCCTCTGGAGTGGAAATCAAGGGGACTCTGCCTCTGGCAGGACCAGGCCTTTGGAAGCCTTGGCTCTGAGCACTTGGAGCTGATGCACGAAGGAGAGAATTCCTGTGCAGCTGTGGATGTGTAGGGCGCAGCTGGGTGGAAGCGGGCAGCCCGTGTAAGCAGCGGAGGCGGGTGGGGCAGTGCCCGCAGGGCTCTGGATTATTGGGTGCCGTCCTGTTGCTAACGAGTGATTCTGCTCTCCTCCCGTCTCCGCATCCGCCAGCCATCGAGGACGAGTACAGCGGCCCCAAGCTGGACGACGGGAAGGTGACGCTAGCGTTCATGAAGGAGTTAATGCAATGGTACAAGGATCAAAAGAAACTCCACCGAAAATGTGCCTATCAGGTAATTGCCTGCCATAGGGCAGGAGGCTCACGCGTGGAATCCTTCGCCCCTTCTTCGGAAGGAGCTAGCATCTTCTTTCCCGGCGGTGGGTGGCAAAGACTGCTGCAGCAGGTCGACAGGAGTCCAGGGTGTAACATGGAACCAGCTGGCAGCCAGTGTCACATAGAGGGAGCCACAAAGACTACACGTCCCAGCGTGCAGTGCTTTCGTGTCATCAAGATGGCACATTGCATGCTGGGAGCTGAACTCTCCACCCTGGGAGGGGAGGGGGGGGAGGAGAGGGGGAGGCCCATTGTCAAGGCCAGGGACTCGCACAGCAAGACGCTGGCGAAGGGCGGGTACCTGTTGCATCTGAAGACAGGGCTATGTCATTCATTTCCTGCCCCGTCCTGCCCTTGCTAACTCTTCCCTTTTCCCCTTGGGCAGATCTTGGTGCAGGTGAAGGAGGTGCTCGTCAAACTCCCCACTCTAGTAGAAACCACGTTAAAAGAGGTGGGTATCCTTCTCTGCAGCCTTGAGGTGGCAGGTCCTGGGATGTACTTTGTATAACCGGGGCGGGTTTGGATCCCAAACCTGCAGTGCTGGTTGAGCAGAAGTTCCAGTGGCTTCATATCTGCTCGCTCTCCCTCCCTCCTCCCCCTCCCCCCCCCAGCTGCTTGGGGGCCAAAACACCTGTGGTGTAACTCGAGCCATGGCTTGCCTGCACTGCCTATGAGCAGCTGTACAATCCATGCCATGTCTCCTCCCACCTCTGACCTCACCTGCCTTGGGGCTTGCCCAGCTAACCTGTACGGGGCCCTGGACAAGTGGAGATCCATCCCTGGCCAGCTAAGCCGCTGGGATGGCCCCTTGCTGCAGCATGGGGCAGTGGAGTGGGAAGGGGAATCCCTCACTGGGCGTCCAGCCCTTATCTGAGAGCCTTGGCAGCTG
Organism: Macrochelys suwanniensis; assembly: GCA_033296515.1. NCBI lineage: Eukaryota > Metazoa > Chordata > Testudines > Chelydridae > Macrochelys > Macrochelys suwanniensis. The sequence continues at coordinate 5,061,436 of CM065800.1, read as the reverse complement.
TCCGAACAGCTGTTTAGCAGCTTTCAGGATTGGAGTGGGAGGCTCTGACGTGTCTGTCCTTTGATCCACCCATTGCTGTTGTAACCAGGGTCAGAGCCCACAAAGGGGCCGGGTTGTTTGAAATAGGCCGTTGTCGTCCCCTAGAGTTAGGTACTTCCCTCCTTGCCCCAGCAAGCTCGTATGAGGCATAAGCTCGTGATGAGGGATCCCATGATCCTTTTCACCAGTTAGGGTCGTTATCGTTGATGCAATTCCAACCTGCCTCCCTACATTCCTGGATTCAGTGTAGTTGTAGCCGTGTTGGTCCCAGGATATTGGAGAGATGAGGTGGTCCAATAAAAGATATTACCTCACCCACCCTGCCTTCCTAAATTCCTGCTAGTCAAATTAGACCCAGTATTCTCCTCGTGTCCTCAATGCGAGCAGTGTTACTGTGCCCTGTTAATCAGCTGCCATGTCCAACCCCAGAGGTGATTGCATTTCACCACTGATGTATTAATTTAGATGGAGCATATGGGCCCAACAAGTCAAAAGCGTTAACCTGGCCCTGCAACTGTCGACCGCTAAACAGAGTTAACCAACGTGCGGGGACCTCGGCCTGCTTATCACCATGGCAAGCGCATTGTTAAACGTCATTTTAATCTTTTATTCAAGATACAGAAAATAAGGAAAAACAGGTTGAAATGTAAAATATTAAGTCAGGCTTTCATTTTAACAGCATCCCTTGTTCCCTTTCCCTTTAGCTGGACAGATTTTAGAAAGCAACTCCCCGTCTCTGACAGTCTTTTAGATGGCATTAAAGATGGTAGTTACTATACGTTTTGGGGAAAAGGGGCAAAGTTAGTTGAGATGCGCTTGAGCGGCTACTGTTAAAGTCTGAAAGATGGGAGGAGACCAGACAAACAGCCACAAGAGGAAAGACAGAAAAGGCAGCTTCTGTCTCTGTGGTTGACTTTCACTTACAGCCTCACTGCTGGAAAAACTCAGGCCCAGCCCTGGGTTTGATCAGCCACTCTGAGACCTGGCAAACTTGTACCAGCATTGGGCTGTTTAGGGCCTTGCTCTGGGCTGCCTCTTTCTGGTCCCAGGCTTACAACAGCATTGGCCGGCTAAGCCAGACTCTTACTAGACAGAAGGAAAACAGAGGGAGACAGGAAAGAGAAGAAATAAGGTAGGGAAGGAAAAAGGCACATTGGAGGAAGGAGACAAAGTCTCATTTCCCAGGTAGTATTCAGGATTTAGCCGGAGCTGCTGGAGGTGACCATGTCCCCTGGCTCCCTCTCTCTGGCCCGGTCTGGCCAGGGTATGTCTCAGGATTGGGATGAAGACATTCCAGGGTCCCAGGAGAGGATGGGCGTAGCAGGCATGATGGTGACGCATGTGTCTGAGGCAGCCAGCCTCATGGTTTCATAGATTCCAAGGCCAGAAGGGACCATTGTGGTCATCTAGTCCGACCTCCTGCGTAACCCAGGCTAGAGAACTTCCTCACAGTCATTCCTAGAGCAGATCCTTTGGGAAACCAGCCACTCTGGATTTAAACCTTGACGTACGTTGTTCCCATTGCTGCCAGCTTTCTCCTCCCCTGGAGTCTCTTTTGGAGGACCCCGGAAGGGCGCGATGGGTGGAATAGCCCGTCCTCTCATCATTTTATCCACCAATTCAGCCTGTTTTCCGACACACCCGATCTTGGTTTGTTGATTTCCAGTCCCACACTTGTTCACCAGGCACGATCTTAACACAGTCGTTGAATTGTATCAGTAAGCCTTTTGGTTTAGACTGATTCAGTCTTTTTGTCTCCCTCTGGCACCTTTTCCCATCAACAGTCATTGTTATAGGTTATTAAACGGATACTCGCTTTTTAGAGTTGAATTTGCAATTAGGGTAAATTTGTAGGCCCAATTATTAGAACAGTGAGCAATCCCTGTTTAAACCCCGGCCACGCCCCCTCCAAAGGTGGATGGGGAAGCGATCACTGTATGAACAGCTGCCCGGCTCAACCCCAGGCTTGGTTGAGTGTCTGTGCTGGGTGAGGGATCCCAGTGTAAACAGCCGCCGTGTCCTACCTCAGAGGTGGCTGTGTATCCGCGGCGGGCTGAAGCCACGCTTGCAAAGTGCATTGGGACCCTGCAGGGGGAAAGGTGCTCTGTCTGGCTGGGGTTTTACTTTTCTTCTGTCTCCTTTTCCTCTTCTCTCTCGGCCTCTCTTCTTCCAGACGGAGAAGGTCACCGTGTGCGGAGACACCCACGGCCAGTATTACGACTTGCTGAATATATTTGAACTGAATGGGCTGCCGTCTGAAACGAACCCATATGTATCCTTGGCTGGTTCCCCCTTTGATCTAGCATGTGATGTGTGCGGATGGAGATGCTTTCTAAGAACAGGAGGTGACAGGGCTAGGAGACAGATCTGGGTTCTGTTCCAGCGCTGGGATGTATTGCTTCCCCTCCCTGTGCCTCGGTTTCCCCATTTGTACTGTGCAGGCAACGGTCCTGACCGCCATTGAGCTCTCGGCATAGAGGTTATACTCCCATAGTGACCCGTCCCTGCCGTACTGGGGTGGGTCGTTCCTTTGTCGAGCCTGACGACAGAGCACGAGTCCTGAGTCGGAGGGCTTCAGGAATGAGTTAAAGCTACATCTTGGTGGTGCCGGACTAAGCTTCCTCTAAGCTGCATGGATGCTCAGCAGCCTATTAAGTGCTGCCCAGGTGCTCAGGGCTGCAGCGGGGAGAGATGCCTCTCCCCCAGCCCCAGACCTGCCGCGGCAGGTAGAGGTGCTTCTCCCCGCTGGCCCCAGCCCAGCCCCAGACCTGCCATGCCTGGAGAAGAGGTGCCCTGACCCCAGCCCAGCCCTGGACCTGTCACGGCCAGGAGAGAGGCGCCCCTCCCCTGGTCCCAAACCAGCCCTGGCCCGGACCAGCTGTGGCCGGGGGAGAGGCGCCTCTCCCCCCGAGCCCAGGTGCTGCTGCAGGGAGAGAGAGCTGGGGGGAGTCCTCTCTCCCCAATATAGCCTCGGGGCAGCCTGCACCCCAAACTCCTCATCCCCGGCCCCACTCCAGAGCCCGCCCCCCGCTCCTCCCTCCACACCTCAGCCCTAGCCTTGAGCCCCCTCCCACACTCATCATAGGGGGGAGGGATAGCTCAGTGGTTTGAGCATTGGCCTGCTAAACCCAGGGTTGTGAGTTCAATCCTTGAGGGGGCCATTTGGGGATCTGGGGCAAAAATTGGGGATTGGTCCTGCTTTGAGCAGGGGGTTGGACTAGATGACCTCCTGAGGTCCCTTCCAACCCTGATATTCTGTGATTCTGTGATCATCCCTTGAATTGTGATGTGTGCCACGTCACCTCCGTATTGGTGCACATAACAACCTTCATTCCGCACATGGGTGGGAAAAATCAGAGGGAACACTGGTGCTGAGTTGTTTTCCAGGGAGAGAGGCGGAGGGGTGGGGGGCGGGAATCACCCACCATCTGTCAGGCCTTTGGGTGGGACTGAGAAACAGGCTTCAGAAAAGCAGCATTGGAGAGAGGAAAGGTGCGGAGAGGGAGGGAAGGCTGGCCGGCCCAGTGGCTAGGGCTGCCAGCCTAGGGCTTGGAGACCAGGGTTTAAGTCCCTGTGTGATCTTGAGCCAACCCGTTAGCCTCTCTGTGCTTTGGTTCTGGAAAATGGCAGTTCCCAGGGTTGCTTGGCTCCAGTACTGCGGTAGTGTGGGGGGGCCATATGAGTACCTAAGATGGATCGCGGTGTTCTTCATCCCAGAGTGATGCCTGGGCCCTTTTTCCTGAGCACAGCCCCCTCGGCAGATATTCAATGGGGATTTCGTCGACCGCGGCTCCTTCTCCGTGGAAGTGATATTAACGCTGTTCGGTTTTAAGCTGCTATATCCGGATCATTTCCACTTACTCCGTGGTAAGTGCAGTCCCATCCCTCCTTGGGGGGCGGAAAGGGGGAATAAGCCATTGGAGAGCCCTGCTTTGGCCTCAAGTCGGGGCAAGAACGCCCCAAACTGTCTCCTCTGCTGGCTGTTTCCTGGTGCTTCCCCAACCCGCAGCTGAGACCCAGGGTTGAAGTTCCCCTTCTTAGCAAAGCTGGCTTCTCCAAATCCACCGGCTGTCTCTGGGATTTCCCAGCTGCAGAGGATCACGGGATCATCATGGATATGCAGAATTTCCTGGATGCTCCGCCTTTCGCTCCTTTCCTCCCCTTTCCCAGCTATCTTGCGCCCTTTCAGTTGTTCTCTGGGTGGGTCACAGTCGCCGAGCCATTGATATTTCGTGGTTACATCTAGCCTGCGCATCTGAAAAGACCTGGGTGCACCCCTCCCCTAAAGCTAACTCAGCCAAACCAAATGGGCATGAAAATTCACCAGCCCTAACGCAAAGTCTGCTTGCTAACCCTGGGGAATGAGTTAAACCCACCGAAATTGACGCCCCCACATCCACAAAAGAACCAAGTTGCTCAGGGCGATCGCTCCTGTGTAGCAGCTATCACCACTCCCGCTGGGCAGCAATATTAACCTCTTCCCTGCCAGGAACGAGAGAAAGGTGCCGCCATTCACACCCTTCCGCACGCTTGAGAAGCTGAGCTTTGCCAACCAGCCCGGGCTCTGGATGACTCTTGGGAGGGAAGCGGTTACCCCAGCTAGAGGCCCTCCACTGAGCAGCAGCCGCGAGATCCACATTTAAGGCCCACCAGTCCCAGAGTGCTTTGTTTCACTGATCGCTTCCTCCAAGGCCAGAGGGGCCCACTGTGATCATCTGGTCTGCCTCCCCTGTATAGCACGGGCCAGAGAGCAGCCCTGAAACAATTCCTGTTGGAGCCAGTATCTTAGGCTACGTCTACACTACCGCGGTAAGTCGACCTACGCTACGCAACTCCAGCTACGTGAATAATGTACCTTAGGTCGAGTTACCGCGGGGGTCTACACCGCAGGCGAAAATCTCCCGTCGACTTACCTTACTCTTCTCGGGAGTAGAGTACAGGGGTCGACTGGAGAGCGATCTGCAGTCGATTTGGCGGGTCTTTGCTAGACCTGCTAAATGGACCGCCGGTGGATCGATCTCAGAGCCTCAATCCCTGCCGTAGTGTAGACCCGTCCTTAGAAAAACCATCAGTCTTGATTTTAAAATGGCCACTGATGGAGAATCCACCACAGCCCTTGATGAACTGGTGCAATTGGTTGATTCTCTTCACTGTTAAAAATTAGCACCTTATTTTTGGTCGGAATTTGTCTCGCTTCAACTCCCAGCTATTGGCTCTTGTTAGACCTTTGTCTGTTAGATTGAAGAGCCCCATATTTGTTCCCGATGTGGGTACTTGCAGATTGTGATCCAGTCACCCCTTCACCTTCTCGTTCAGCTAAACAGGTGGAGGTGTGGGAGCTGATCCCTGTCGGGCATGCTTTCCAGTCCTGGTTGATCATTGTATGAACACAGGAAAGCATCACAAGCCAGTTGGGGCTCAGTAGAGCCTCCAGAGAGGAAGGAAGGATGGCCCAGTGGTTAGAGCACAAGCCTAGCTGTTGGCAGACTTGGGTTCAAGTCCCAAGTCTGCAACAGACTCCCTGCGTGACCTGGGGCAAGTCCCCTAGTCTTTCTGCGCCTCCATTTCCCCATCTCTCGAATGGGGATATTAGTCCTGTCTTGCCTCACGGCAGAGCTGGGAGGATAAATGCATTAAGGATTAGGAGATGCTCAGATACTAGAGCGTGGGAGGCCAGGTTTAACTTCAGCATAAAAGCCACCATTTGAATTTCGCTCAGAAATGCATGAGGGAGCCAGGTAGCACAGGGTTAATGAGGTGACCCCCCCCCCCACCCCCCTCCTGCTCCGTGTGGACGATGCTAACCCGAAGGGCTGTCCAGACCGAATGGCTAAGCTGTCCTAGATCCGCCCTAGGAATTGTGTGGGGACAGTTGTCTGGCCTGTGCCATACAGGAGTCAGACTAGATGCTCTCTTCTGGCCTTGGAATCGGTGAATCTCGAAAGCAGTAAAACTCACCCCCTCCCCCTAGTTAATGCGGCCTGTGAGTGGCCCCTTTGCAAAGCCTGAGAACGGCAGAGCTGTCAAATCAGCCCAGAGACCTGGGGCTCCCTTGGGGATCAGCCTCACTGGCCTTTATTAATGCATTAAACCTTTCGCTACTGTTCTGGCGGCTCCGTGCGGCAGTGAATTGCTCAGACCCCGTCCCTCCCCCTGCCCTGGAGAAGGGGCGACAGCCAGTCTTGGCTGTCTGTCGGCCGGAACTGGGCGGCTTTCCTCTCTCCAGCTGGGCCCCCGTTGGTTGATTGATTTTTTTCCCCCCCTCCCTTCCCCCACCTCTTTGGCTCCCAGGGAATCACGAGACGGACAACATGAACCAGATCTACGGGTTCGAGGGGGAGGTGAAAGCCAAATACACAGCCCAGATGTTTGCGCTTTTCAGCGAGGTCTTTGAGTGGCTGCCCCTGGCGCAATGCATCAATGGCAAAGTGTTGGTGAGTGCAGAACGCAGCACCGCAGCTGGGGGACACGCGTCCGGACTGGCAGTGGGCATGGAGGGTAGCCCAAGGCCCTGTGTGTAATCCTGGGACCTCCATGGCTTGGATCGACCTGTAGCCCCATCATTACCTCCCTCGGAGCTGGTCTGGGAGGGCACTGTGCGTGTTAAACCCTGGTCAGAGCAGGGGTCCGACGTGCCCCTTTGCCGTGTACGCCCCTTCTCAGCTGTTCCCGCCCCTCTCCTATTGGGGGGCGTGGAAGCTTAAGGCCAGCTCGTTGCTATGGCCTGACCAATCCGAGCGCCCTCTCCCCACCCCTGACCTGTGCTGTGCTCCCTGCCAGATAATGCACGGCGGGCTCTTCAGCGAAGACGGGGTCACGTTGGACGACATCCGCAAGATCGAGAGGAATCGGCAGCCTCCGGATTCAGGTCAGGACAGGAAGGCGTGCCCTGCATGGGGTGGGGGTGTTGTCTCTGGCCGGGCCTTTCCCGCTGTAAGGGGTTGCACTGGTGGGGTAGGACGGTCCCCTGGGTGCACAGATCCTGGCCCACGGAGAGAGACAGGGAGACCCCTTTTGGTTTCCTTGGATCGCACCGTACAGTGGAGTCATCGGCAGCTGCTTGCTTTTGTGAAGCACCCATCCCTGTAGTACGTGGGCACCTCCGCTGGTGCTAATCCATGTCGCCTCAGTGACTACAATGGCTCAGTGCTGGTTTACATCAGTGGGGAGCTGGCCCGCATAACGCTCTGGGGCTGGGCATGACCTTACCCCTGTCCCCAGCTGGGCCATCTCACACCAGATCCTCCTTCCCTGCTGCTTTTTATGCCCCAAGGGCATAAATTCCAGACTTATCTGAGGCGTGCTGGTGTCAGGTGATGCAGCATGGTGTGGAAACCATTGAGGGATCCCCTGGATCAGTTACCTCGAACCCAATCGAAGGGTGTAAATCTGGAGGAAGTAACATGTGCTGTTTAAAGAGGTAGGACTGAGGAATATAAAGGAATTAAGTTTTGGCCAGATAACATGGCCCCCTTTCTAAGGGAGCTGAGGGAAACTTGGCAGCTGGGGTCTTTGAAACAAGGCTAAATAACATATTGGAAAACACAGGCTAGGGAGTGACTCTGCACTGAATGGAAAGTGATCGTGTATGATGAGGACTTCCTATTGCTCATTTCCACGAGGGACTGCTTGGCTTGCAGAGTGGAGCATTTTCCTTTGGAAACTGGAGTGAGTTAATGGTCAGCTCTGTAGTCACGCACTGGGCCAAACTGATCGCTGCTGTCAACCCACAAGCTTTGGTAAAGTCACCCGTGGCTGCCTCCAGGCTTCGGCGCTTGTGACGTGCCCTGCGTGGGAGTCCAGAGGGCCATACAGTTTCAGCTGGATAGAAACATCAGAGCAAAGTGTCAGGGAGCCGGTATTGTAGATTTATGCCGCATGCTGTAATATGCTGTAATATGATTTTGTCCCACCCCCAGCTGTCAGTGCTTGGATGGGAGACCAAGGGAAAGGGAACCCTGCCATGCTGCAGGAAGTGGGGCTGGTGGTAGGTAACCTTCCCTGTAAGTCAATACAGGAGTAGTGCTCTAGGGGGCGCTGTGCTGCAGGAGGTGGTACTGGTGGTAGGTAACCTTCCCTGTAAGTTAATACAGGAGCAGTGCCCTAGGGGGCGCCCTGCTGCAGGAAGTGGGGCTGGTGGTAGGTAACCTTCCCTGTAAGTTAATACAGGAGCAGTGCCCTAGGGGGCGCTGTGCTGCAGGAAGTGGGGCTGGTGGTAGGTAGCCTTCCCTGTAAGTCAATACAGGAGCAGTGCTCTAGAGGGTGCTACGCTGCAGGAAGTGGGGCTGGGCGCTAGGTAGCTGCCCTTGTAAGTCAATATGGGAGCAATGCCCTAGGGGGTGCTGTGCTGCAGGAAGTGGGGCTGGTAGGTAGCTGCCCTGAGTCAATGCAGCACCAGCACTCTAGGGGGCGCCGTACTGCAGGAAATGCTGTTTTAAGGACAAAACAAACTGGTTACTGACTGCTTTTCCCAAGAGTGGCCTGTTTAACCATGGGTGTCCTGGCTCAGATCCAGCGCTGGTAACAGTTCCACCAGCAGGTTTCAGTTAGCTCCACTGTTCCAGCCACTGTTGCTGTGCACTGTTACACAGTCGCTCCCTCCCCACCGCCCCCCTTCGCAGCCTTCCGTGCTGAGTGAGGGATCCTTATCTGTTCCTATCCCCCAGTGGCTGGGTGTGCTTAGAACATGCTCCGTGAGCCCCATGTCCGATGCCACCGCTTTCTCCTCCTCACCCCCCCGAAGCTTTGGTTCTTTTTGTTGACTTTTCCTTCCAGTGGCCACACACGTGAAAAGCACCTTTGGGGTCCCACCCTCCTGTAGTTTCACCGCCTGCCCTGTCCTACATTTAGCCTGAAAAGGCCTCAGTGCCCAGGCCTGTCTCTAAAGCACTACAACTCTCTGTGATCCGAAGTACCGGGGAGTCACTCTGCCTCATTCAGGCTTTTGTCTGGCCCTCATCACCCCACAATATTTACCATATTTATCCTCATAACCCTCCAGAGAGGCAGGGCAGTGCTGTAATCCCGTTTTACAGATGGTGATAAGGTGCCTAGACCAGTCTGTGACCGAGCAATGAATTTGCCACGTAGCCCAAGTACTAGGTTAGTGCTCTAACCACTGGGCCCTCCTTCCTCTCCACCAAGATGGTCAGGAACACAACCCTAAACTTCTGACTGCCAGCTGCCAGGTGGGAGGGGGCAGGCGGGTGCATCACTCCAGCTGCCCTGTACACCCCTGAAGCATCTGGCATTGGCCATTGTCAGAAGCCTGGGCTGAATGGACCATTGGTCTGCCCCACTATGGCCATTCTTATGGACCAGGAGAGGTGAAGTGACTTGAAATCTTCTGTTCTTCATTGGGGAAAACAAAAAGCTTTTGTCTTTTTGATGAATTTCCAATTTTTTTGAGGGGGGAATGAACATAAGAACGGCCATATTGGGGCAGACCAGTGGTCTGTCTAGCCCAGTACCCTGTCTTCCAGCAGTAACTGGTGCCAGAATAACACAACCAGGGCAGTTCTTGAGCGTTCCATCCCGTCATCCAGTCCCAGCTTCTAGCAGTCAGAAGTTTAGGGACACCCGGAGCATGGGGCTGCATCCCTGGCCATCTTGGCTAATAGCCATCGATGGACCTGTCCTCCAGGAACTTCTCATTCTTTTTTGAACCCAGTTATACATTTGACCCTCACAACCTCCCCTGGCAGTGAGTTCCACAGGTTGACTGTGCTTTATGTAAAGTACTTCCTTATGTTTGTTTTAAACCAGCTGCCTGTTAATTTCATTGAGTGACCTCTGATTCATCGGGTACGTCTATACTTACCCGCCACGTCGGAGGAGTCCAGTCGATCTTCTGGGTTCGATTTATCGCGTCTTGTCTAGATGCGATAAATCGAACCAGGAAGTGCTCCCCTGTCGACGCCGGTAATCCTGCTCCATGAACGGAGCAGGCGGAGTCGACGGGGGAGCCTGTGCGCTGCCGTGTGGACCAGCGGTGAGTACTTTGAAGTTCGAAATAAGATACTTCGACTTCAGCTACGTTATTCACGTAGCTGAAGTCGCGTATCTTAGTTCGAACTTCCTTGTTCATTTTCTCCACACCATTCATGATTTTATAGACCTCTACCGTATTCCCCCCCTTAGTTGTCTCTTTTCTAAGATGAACAGTCTCCGGCTTTTTAATCTCTCCTTATTTGGAAGCTGTTCCATCCCCCTCATCATTTTTGTTGCCCTTCTCTGTACTTTTGCCAATTCTAATAAATCTTTTTTGAGATGTGGTGACCAGAAATGCATGCTGTATTCAGGGTGTGGTCGTACCATGGATTTATATAGTGGCATTATCATATTTACTGTCTTACTATCTACCCCTTTCCTAATGGTTCTTAACATTCTGTTCGCTTTTTTGACTGCCGCTGCAGGTTGAGCAGAGGTTTTCCGAGAAGGAATCACGATGATTCCAAGATCTCTTTTCTTGCGTGATAACAGTTAATTTAGACCACATCATTTTGAATGTATAGTTGGGATTATTTTTTTCAATGTGCATTACTTTGCGTTCATCAACTTTGCATTTCATCTGCCATTTTGTGCCCGGTCACCCAGTTTGGTGAGATCCCTTTGTAACTCTTCATGGCCTGCTTTGGACTTGACTATCTTGAATAACTTAATTATCAGAGGGGTAGCCGTGTTAGTCTGGATCTGTAGAAGCGACAAAGGGTCCTGTGGCACCTTATAGACTAACAGAGGTATTGGAGCATAAGCTTTCGTGGGTGAATACCCACTTCATCGGATGCAAGCAGTGGAAATGTCCAGGGGCAGATATAAATGTGCAGGGAAGACTTAGGCTAGAGATAACGAGGTTAGTTCAATCAGGGAGGGTGAGGCCCTCTTCTAGCAGCTGAGGTGTGAATACCAAGGGAGGAGAAACTGCTTTTGTAGTTGGCTAGCCATTCATGATCTTTGTTTAATCCTGAGTTGATGGTGTCAAATTTGCAAATGAACTGAAGCTCTATTGTTTCTCTTTGGAGTCTGGTCCTGAAGTTTTTTGCTGCAGGATGGCTACCTGTAAATCTGTTATTGTGTGGCCAGGGAGATTGAAGTGTTCTCCTACAGGCTTTTGTATATTGCCATTCCTTGTATCTGATTTGTGTCCATTTATTCTTTTGCGTAAGGACTGTCCAGTTTGGCCGATGTACATAGCAGAGGGGCATTGCTGACACATTATGGCGTATATTACATTGGTGGATGTTCAGGTGAATGAACCGGTGATGGTGTGGCTGATCTGGTTAGGTCCTGTGATGGTGTTCCTGGTGTAGATATGTGGGCAAAGTTGGCATCGAGGTTTGTTGCATGGATTGGTTCCTGAGTTAGAGTTATTATGGTGCGGTGTGTAGTTGCTGGTGAGAATATGCTTCAGGTTGGCGGGCTGTCGGTGAGCGAGGACTGGCCTGCCTCCCAAGGTCTGTGAAAGTGAGGGGTCGTTTTCCAGGATGGGTTGTAGATCACCAATGATCCACTGGAGAGGTTTTAGCTGAGGACTGTAAGTGATGGCCAGTGGAGTTCTGTTGGTTTCTTTCTTCGCCCCTGGACGTTTCCACTGCTTGCATCCGATGAAGTGGGTATTCACCCACTTATGCTCCAATACCTCTGTTAGTCTATAAGGTGCCACGGGACCCTTTGTCGCTTGAATAACTTAGTATCATCTGCAAACTTTCCCACCTCAATATTTACCCGCTTTTCCAGATTACGTATGACTATGTTGAACAGCACTGGTCCCATACAGATCTTTGGGGGCCCTGGCTGTTTACCTCTCTTCTCTGTGAAAACTGACCATTTATTCCTACTCTTTGTTTCCGATCTTTTAACCAGTTACTGATCCACGAAAGGCCCTTCCCTCTTATCCCATGACTGCTTACTTTGCTTAAGAACCTCTGAGGAGGGACCTTGTCAAAGGCTTTCTGAAAGTCCAAGTACATTATATCCACTCTCGTCCATATCCTTGTTGACACCCTCAAAGAATTCTCATTTCCCTTTGCAAAAGCCATGTTGACTCTTCCTCAACATATTGTGTTTATCTGTGTGTCTGATAATTCTGCTCTTTACTATAGTTTCAACCAATTTGCCTGAAAATTAGGAAATTTGTCTTGAAGTCAGGCTTACTGGCCTGTAGTTGCCAGGATTGCTTCTGGAGCCTTGTTAAAAAATTGGCATTACATTCGCTCCCCTCCAGTCATTTGGTACAGATGCGATTTAAGCAGTAGGTTACATACCACTGTTAGTAGTTCTGCCATTTCATATTTGAGTTCCTTCAGAAATTGTGGGTGAATACCACCTGGTCCTGGTGACTTATTACTGCTGAATTTATCAATTTGTTCCAAAACCACACCTCAATCTGGGATAGTTCCTCAGATTTGTCACCTTAAAAGAATGTCTGGTGTGGGAATCTCCCACAAATCCTCTGTGGTGAAGACAGATGCAAAGGATCCATTTAGCTTCTCTGCAATGGCCTCGTCTTTCATGAGTGCTCCCTTAGCATCTTAATTGTCCAGTGGCCCCACTGATTGTTCGACCCACTTCCTGCTTCTGATGTACTTAAAAATCTTGCTGCTAGTTTTTGTGCCTTTTGCTGTTTGCTCTTCAAATTCTTTCTTGGCCTGCCAATTATACTTTTATACTTGACTTGCCAGAGTTTATGCTCATTTCTATTTTTCTCACTAGGATTTGACTTCCAAAAAGGATACCCTTTTGCTTCTAATGGCCCTTTTTACTCTGCTGTTTAGCCATGGTGGCCTTTTTGTTTGTGTATTTATTTATGTATTTATGTGTTTTATTTATTGTTTACATTTAGTATGAGCCTCTATTATGGTGTTTTTAAATAGTTTCCTTGCAGCTTGCAGGCATTTCTCTCTCTCAATTTCCATTTAACTAGCTTTCTCATTTTTGTTTAGTTCCCCTTTTTGAAGTTAAATGCTACCGAGTTGTGGGTTTTTTTGGCATTTCCCCCCTAGAAGGATGTTAATGTAATCATTTTATGGTTTCTCTTACTGAATGGTTCTGCTAACTTTTTGGATCTTGTGCTCTGTTTAGGACTAAATCAGGAATTGCCTCTCCCCTTGTGGGTTCCAGGACTAGCTGCTCCAAGAAGCCGTCATTAACGGCCTCTAGACATTTTATCTCAGCATCTTGTCCTGAAGTGACATGTACCCAGTCCGTATGGGGATTATTGGAGTTCCCCCTTATTTGTTGTTTTTGTAGCTTCTCTAGTCTCCCTGAGCATTTCACGGTCACCATCACCATCCTGGTTAGGTGGTCGGTGTATATTCCAGCAGCTATGCTCTTATTGTTCAAGCATGGAATTTCTGTCTGTAAAGATTCTATGGCACAGTCTGATTCACTGAAGATTTTTACTATGTTGGACTCTGCTTCCTTTCACATACAGTGCCACTCGCCCACCAGTGCGACTTACTTCGTCAATCCTATGTATTTTGTACTCTGCTATGATAGCCCATTGGTTATCATTGTTCCACCAAGTTTCTGTGATGCCTATTATAGCAATAGCCTCATTTAATGGCAGGCACTCTAGTTCACCCATCTTAGTGTTTAGACTTCTAGCATAAGTATACAATAACTTATACAATTTGTCAGTATATAATTGTCTGGGGAGGGATAGCTCAATGGTTTGAGCATTGGCCTGCTAAACCCAGGGTTGTGAGTTCAATCCTTGAGAGGGCCATTTAGGGATCTGGGGCAAAAATTGGGGATTGGTCCTGCTTTGAGCAGGGGGTTGGACTAGATGACCTCCTAAGGTCCCTTCCAACCCTATGATTCTATGTAGATATTTGCCTAGTTTTACAATAGGCTCCATAAAAAGCACTAGCAAAGTCAGTGCAAACTAAAATTTCGTACAGACGATGACTGGTTTGTAGTGGTCTATATGCTATTATGCGGTAACATAATGTGAGTATACGCACTGTATTAGACATGCGTTTTATGTCACCGAGGCATTCAAGGTTGAAGTTGTCATGGCGTGTATGCGGCCATGATGTAAAAGTGCATAGATTTTTAAAACGAGGAGCTGGAAGTGGCGATGGTGAAAATGGCAGGAGATTGAAAATGGCTGGAAAAGGCCCATCGTCAGATCTGCGAGGAGTATATTGCTTTCAGATGCACATCTACACATAACGATCCACCTCAAGCGTTGTGTTTCCTTTGAGGAGAAACTATAAAATAAGAGAATGAAGCTGGTGCATTTGCAATGACGTTTGAAGATACACCCTGTGCATGTGGGTAAGCCAGTAGAATTTTTTTTCAGAGAAAGCTTTCTGAGGTCCAGACTTACCAGCTTAAAATGAAAAAAAGCTTCAACTGCTTCTACAGATGCCCTCAAAGCTTCATCTGCGTCTCCCTTCTTGTAGCAAAATCAAAGACGATGTACGCCAATCTGATTCTGCCTGCCTCTGTGGTGCCTGCAGAAAACTTGCTTGATAAAAAAGCAGCCGAGACGCTCAAGAAAGTACCCTGATGAAATGACACCATGTGCTGTAGAAGTGAAGAAACGGCTGAGGATTGTCTCTCAGCTTATAGGGAAACTTAAAATGGCAAAAACATTTGTTCTTCAGCAGCAGTGGAGAAGCTCAGCTGCTTACGGTGGATACCTGAAACCACTGATATCGGTGAGCACATACTGTTTTGCAAAAGGATAAAGGCCAACTCCATGGGCGGCGATGGGTATCAGAGGCCAGGGGAGGCGAAGCCTCCTCTAACCCAGGCCGTGGCCCCGCCCACGCTCTGCCCCGAGGTCCTGCCCACGCTCCCCTTCTCCCCTGAAGTCGATGGGGGCTCAGCTCCTGCTGGCAGCCTGGAGCTCGGGGCTCAGATCAGCTTTTGGCCCGGAGCCGCCAAGGGCTGCTTGGGCTGGCCGGGGGTCAGGCCAGAGCTTGGTCAGGCCAGAGCTTGGGCGGACCGGCCGTGGCTTCTCCAGCCATGGGTGGGAGGGACTTGGGGCTTCAGCGGGCGAGGGGGAGCAGGGCCTTGGGTGAAAGGGGCAAGGCTGGGGGGCTAGCCTCCTCAAAAGGGAGCGGGGGTGTTCACACACCGCCCCTGGCCCTCTCAACTGGAGAGGATGTGTTTAATTGACTTTTTTTTTCTGGACACGATTTGAGTTGGAATTTATGCAGATTCAGCTGCCCTGACGGGGCTGCTGCAATGACCCGGAGAGTGAACAGACTTACTAGCTGGGATCAGGACAGAAAACCCTTCCTCGCGGAGCCTGCACTGTGTCATCTACTTGCTTCAAAAGAGATGAGTTCTGAGCTGCATGAAGTTTTAAATGAGTCTGCCAAAACTGTCAGCTTTCTCCTGTCCAGGCCACTCAACGCTCGCCTGTTTCCCATTCTTTGCAAAGAGGTGGAATCCGAACATCAGCAACTGTTGCTTCACCCAGAGGTTAACTGGCTTTCAAGAGGGAAAGTACTTAACAGAGTGTTTGAATAACACAGGGAAGCTCACATGTTTCTTTCTGATCATTCATCCCCTCTTGCTTCTGTGTTGGACAACACATGTGGTTAGCTCAACTTGCCTCCCTCGCAGATATATTTAGAAAGCTGAATGATCTAAATTTGTCCATGCTAGGCCGTGACACTAACATTCTGAATCTCTGTGGCAAAATGTGTGCTTTTATCAAGCAATTCTGGAAGTCCAGATGCGGAGACAGAGGCTATACCTGGTTTCCACTGCATGTCTGATGTCTGCACAGGGGAAATTGGAGCAGAGCAAAATTAAAGAAATAATCGCCGATCATTTGGCCCGCTTGACTTCTGAGTTCAAGTCATTTCCCCGATATTCAACACAACTGCACTCAAGTCGGTAAAAAACCCATTCATTTCGTCAGATGTTAGCTCTCTGCCAACCAGCAAGAAAATCTTTAGAAATCCTCAGACCGTGGTCTGCGAATGACGTTTAATGACTCCACACTAGCCCAGTTCTGGTTAGTACAGAGAGAGGAAACTGACCTAGAGAACCAGGCTTTGGATGGTCTGTTACCTTCCGGGTTAACATATCTGTGAAGTCTCATGTTCTGCTCTGACTGCCAGCAAGCCGCAGAGCAGGAATAGACTCAGTGTGGAGCAAAACCTAATTGTTGGTGTCCCTCCACCACCTCCCAGAGTGACCAGGCTCAGGAGTGAAAACCAGGCTCAGGTATCGCACTGAAATGAAAGTACCGTATTCATAGTCCAATCGGCTTCGTTTATAATTAGACAGTAAAAATGAGAAAGTCGGCAATTGTTCAGTAACTGTGCGGCTGTGACACCTTTGTATTTTGATGTCTGAGTTTGTAAGCAAATCATTTGTAAGTGAGGTGCAACTTGGGGTTCGCCAGACAAACCAGACTCCTGAAGGGGGTACAGCAGTGTGGAAAGGTTGAGAGCCATTGATATAGTGTGTCCACTGTAATAAATCCTCCCCTAGGGGAGGGGGAGGGTCTGGGCTGGAGGGGCCCAGGGGACTGAGCCGGGGAGGGTCTGGGCTGGAGGGGCCCAGGGGACTGAGTCAGAGAGGGTGGGGGGAAGGTCTAGGCTGGAAGGGCCCAGGGGTTTGAGCCGGGGAGGGTGAGGGTCGGATCTGGGCTGGAGGGGCCCAGGGTACTTAGCCGGGGAGGGTGGGGGTCAGATCTGGGCTGGAGGGGCCCAGGGGACTGAGCCGAGGAGGGTCTGGGCTGGAGGGGCCCAGGGGACTGAGCCGGGGAGGGTCTGGGCTGGAGGGGCCCAAGGGACTGAGTCAGAGAGGGTGGGGGGGAAGGTCTAGGCTGGAAGGGCCCAGGGGTTTGAGCCGGGGAGGGTGAGGGTCGGATCTGCGCTGGAGGGGCCCAGGGTACTTAGCCGGGGAGGGTGGGGGTCAGATCTGGGCTGGAGGGGCCCAGGGGACTGAGCCGGGGTGGGTTGGGGGTAGGATCTGGGCTGGAGGGGCCCAGGGGACTGAGCCGGGGTGGGTTGGGGGTAGGATCTGGGCTGGAGGGGGCCAGGGTACTTAGCCGGGGAGGGTGGGGGTCGGATCTGGGCTGGAGGGGTCCAGGGTACTTAGCCGGGGAGGGTGGGGGTCGGATCTGGGCTGGAGGGGCCCAGGGGACTGAGCCGGGGAGGGTTGGGGGTAGGATCTGGGCTGGAGGGGCCCAGGGTACTTAGCCGGGAAGGGTGGGGGTCGGATCTGGGCTGGAAGGGCCCAGGGGACTGAGCCGGGGGCGGGTCTGGGCTGGAGGGGCCCAGGGGACTGAGCCGGGGAGGGTCTGGGCTGGAGGGGCCCAGGGGACTGAGCTGGGGGCGGGGGGAGGGTCTGGGTGTAGGATTGGCCGCGAGGGCGGCGCTCCCCCAGCACACCCTGCTTGGAGTGACACGTGCTCTCTCCTCGTTGGCAGGTCCCATGTGTGACTTGCTCTGGTCCGACCCACAGCCTCAGGTGAGTGTGCCGGTGAAATCCCCCGCGGTGAGTCCAGGTCCCGGTGCAGCTTCCCTCCCTCTCCTCTCCCCTCTCCCCCCCCCCCCCCCCCCCACAGGCCGACAGGGGTCACTGCTCAGGAGGGGGGGCTGGGGGGGCTGACTCAGAGCGGCCTCTGCTGGCTCTCACCGGAGTGGGGCATCCAGGGAGCTGTGTGGAGTCGCCTGGCAACTGAGGCTGGTTCTCCGCCCCACTGCCGGAGGGACGTGGAGACCATCTGCTGCTCTGCTTGGTGCTAGCCCAGGGTCAGCCCCACCCTCTGACAGTGGCTGGGGTGGGGTAAGTTTGGTGGGGCTCAGCTCAGACGCGTGGCAGGGGCTTGCCCGTCTCTGCTGGCACAAGCCTGTTTGCTGGGAGGCTGAGGGACGTGGAGACTGAGTCCCCGTCTCCCCCTAGAGGTTTTCAGTGGCGGGGGGAGGGTGAATAGGAGATTGTCTGTAGCATCTGGCGCCAGCCCAAAGCTCTGACAGGCAGAAGGGAGGTAAGCTGCATCTGGGAGCTCGGAAAGGAGCCTGGGAGTTGGTGGGGGCGTCCACACTGCACTGCGAGCCTGGGTCTGTGGGATCTCTGCTCCCCACACCCGCGTGGAGACGCTCAGCCAGGACATGTTCAGTAACTCCATCGGGATCCCCTCCCCCCCCGCCTTTCCAGAACGGCCGGTCGGTCAGCAAGCGCGGCGTGAGCTGTCAGTTCGGGCCCGACGTCACCAAAAGCTTCCTGGAGCGGAACCAGCTAGATTACATCATCCGGAGCCACGAGGTCAAGCCCGAGGGCTATGAGGTGACGCACGAGGGCAAGTGCATCACCGTCTTCTCAGCACCCAACTACTGGTGAGTGCTCCGGGCCCTGGGGACCCCTGGGTGGTCATGCCACGGAGCGAGCAGGGAGCGTCTCTGTTTTCTCCAGGGCCTGGCCTGTATGGGCCCCTGCCGCTTGTCCAGCCTGCTGCATTCAGATTGTGAAGTCTCAACCCCAGGGATCACTGCACCCCCTCCGCTGAGATGCAGCCACCTCTGGGGTAGAACACGGCCACTGCTTGTACAGGGATGGCTCACCTGCTGCTGAGATGCAGCCACCTCTGGGGCGTGGCAGTTGTTCAACAGCAATAACACAACACTCTACAAGGTTAGGGCTGGAAGTAAAGAATCCTGCGGCCAGGGGGAATTTGCTAGTTTTTCCCAGGAAGCCGAGCTCCGTGCTCCTCCTGTGAGGAGAGCTGTTGATTCTTAACGACCCCCGGGAGGTCAGGATCCCAGGCTTAAATCTTGTCCACGCTTCCTACACCCCCTAGCACCAGCTGGCCAGCGCTGAGCGTGAGGGAAGAGCGCCGCCCTACTGGGCCCCTGCAGCACAGCGCCCCCTAGCACCGCACTGGAGCATCGGGGCCAGCACTGAGTGTGAGGGGAGAGCTCCCCCTACTGGGCCCCTGCCCCCTGGAACACAGCACCCCCAGCACAGTGCTGGAGCATTGAAGCCAGCACTGAGTGTGAGGGGAGCGCACCCCCTGCTGTGTCTCCGCCCCCTGCTGAGTCTCCGCCCCCTGCAGCACAGCGCCCCCTAGCGCCGCACTGGGGCATCGGGGCCAGCACTGACTGCCAGGGGAGAGCGCCCCCTGCTGAGCCTTCTGCCCCGCTCCTGGCAATTTCTGGGTTTCTCCGGGGGGTCTCAAGTCCTGGCACAGTACTGACCTAGCCCAGCTTTGAGCGGGAGATCAAGTGGGATGGCAGCACAGAGCTCCAGGCTGGTCTTTTCTGGGCAGGAGCAAAGCCAGCGTGGTTAGCGTCTGCATTTCCCGCCTCTACCACTGGGGAGGGCGGATTGCCTGGGAAAGGGGAGCAGTGCAGCTGACAAGCAGCTAACGCTGTGCGCGCGCATGTTGTTAAAGGTAGCATTACCTAGTGGTTAGAGCAGGGATTGCACATCACGACTACGGGGTTCTATTCCTAGAGCTGGGAGGGAAGTGGGGTGTAGTGGTTAGAGCAGGGGAGGATGCTGGGAGTCAGACTGGAGGTTTCTATCCCCAACTCAGCAAGTGCTTAGGCGCATTACTTCTCCGTGCCTCGGTTTCCCCATCTGTGAAATGGGGCTCCCAGCCCTGCTGGTGAAGCGTCTGAGGTTTCAATGGAAGTGCTGAGCACTGCTCGCCCTGCTCCTTGAAGCTGTCTCCCTGAAGCAGGTGCAGCAGACAGGTCTGGTTGTTTTCTCCCACGCAGCGGCATAGTCAGGGGCGGTCCGGGCCCGCTGGGTAAAGGTCAGGGAGATCTCTGTGGGCGGGGGATGGGAATCCCCTTTCCTTTGCTGGACGTGACCAGCCCTCCGTGCGTTCTCTTCCCAGCGACCAGATGGGGAATAAAGGTTCATACATCCATCTGCGGGGGTCGGACCTGCGTCCCGAATTCCACCAGTTCACAGCCGTGGTGAGTGATCGGATTGTCCCGTCAGGGCCTCCGGGCTCTGATTGCTCCCGCCCCTGTGGGCCTGCCCGCCTGGGGCAACCCCATTGGCACGGTCGGTTTCCACGGCTAGGTGGAAATCCCAATCCTGCCCTGCTCCTTCCGCCTGCCTCTTGGGGTTCCCTGCCCATCCAGACCCAGCTCCGAGCGTCGGGCAACCAGACCTGGGCGGGGTGGGGGGCGGGGGCAGTTGTGAAATCTCTGAGCTCGTCCTGGGCTCTGGGATGTGCTTGTCCTGCAGTGTGCAGACAGAGGGGCTGCGTTCTTAGTTACACCGGGGCCCTATGTACACCTCTGGCAACATGAAGAGGCCTTTGAGGGGGGCAGAAACACCCCCCACGTCCCCCACACAAAGGGCCTCCCCAGCAGGTGTGGAGTGCGGAAGAGGAAGATCAGGTTGTGCTCAGAGCACACTGCGCTGTGGCTATTTTCTGCCCCCCCGGGCCCATAGGGGCAGAGAACGGGAGTTAATTACGGCAGCTTCAGGGCTGTTCTTACACCAGGGGCCCAGAATGTGGGACGCGCAGAGGGGGGGCTTAAAGCCACCCCCCTGTCCCTCTCCCCAGTGACAAGGACAGAGGAGCTCGGAATGGGGCCCAATGTCACCTGAACGAGGCCGGGTCCTGGAAAAACCTGCCCACCATGTGCCCCTCCGAATCTCCCAGCCGATAGAGTCAGCCTCCCTCGGATGCTTTGGACACAGGCCGATCACACACACTTGGGAGCTGCAGTGTTAACCCTCCTCCCTGGGCGGAGGAATTGAACTGAAGTTTCATCAGCCCTTGGCTGTGAGGGGGATGTTTACCCTTCTCCCGTCTCTGCTCTTTGCGGCCTACATGCAATGAAGTCATCTGCATTGGGGTGGGGTCACCTCATTCCAGCCATCGGATCTCTGGTCTTGAGAGTGTTTTCTAGTCCCTCTGGCTGGAGGCCAGCAGTCATGTGTTGAGCGGGGAGTCAGCCATTGGCAACAAAGCTCCTGAGGGGAATGAACCATGGGGTACAAAGGATGGGAAGCTATTACACCCCTCCTGTGGGGCAGTGGGGTCTGGGGGGGTCTTAAAGGGACAGGGCCCGATTCTCAGAATAGCCGGGCAGCCTCTGTCCCATCAAAGGGCAAGGGGAGAGACAAGTGTCCCATAACTGTGGGGGGAACAGGCCCTTAAGGGTTATGTTTGCCAAGGTGTCTAGGGATTCAAGGCCCAATTTGAGACTCCCAAAGGGTGTGATTTCGAGAAGGGGCAGGAGCCCTGGCCCTGGCTAATAGAGATGGGCAGGGGAGAAGTTCATTTGCTGAAAAATGCAGTTTCAGGTGGAGCGAAACTATTTGTGAATTGAGGTCATATTTGGCTAATAGTTTCGGCCGGAAAAAACCAACAGGTAAAAAATATTCCAGAAAAGTTGAATCGTTTAGAAACGTAGAGTGAAAACACCCATTAACCCACCCGAAAACAAATCCTTTAGTTCCACCCAAAGTGGAATTTGCCCCCCCTGTTTTTGGTCTTGGTCAACCTGAACCAAAGTGGTTTTGGATGTTTTTGGTTCAGCCGCTGACCGGGAAAATCAATGCGTCACCCAGCTCTAATCCGCCCCCTACTGCTGCTGCAGGGGATTGGGGCCAGCACTGACTGCCAGGGGAGAGCGTCCCCACCACCCTGCTCCCTGCAGCATGGTGCCCCTTAATGCCACCCTGGGACATTGCTTGAGAGAGGACAGCGCCCCCTAGCCAGCACCTTGATTACCATCGCAGTCTCCCCACAGCCCCTTGGTGTGTGGGTCTGCTCCCCAAGTGGGTGGGGGGCTCTGCAGATACCACGGGAGGGGGGACAGGGCTGCCCCCAGAAACCCGCTGGGCCCTAATCTGTCCACCTCTTCTCTTTCAGCCTCACCCGAACGTCAAACCGATGGCCTACGCCAACTCCCTCCTCCAGCTGGGGATGATGTAACTTCCCCCGTCACCGCCGCCCCCGCCCGGAGGCCCCCCATGCTAGGCAGAGACGGCCCCTCGGCCTTTTACTTTCTTCCACCATCAGCCCGGGCTGCCCAGGCGCTGGAGCGTCCATCACGTGGGCGGGGAGGGGGGGTTGCCGTGGTTCTCTTTTCCCCCCACCCCACCCTGAGCCCATTTGTAGTGTTGCCGTGAGCTGGCGCCACACAGCCGAGAGGCAGAGCGTTAGCGAGGAGTATTTTTTTTTAATATATTGGAAAGATTGTATTTATTCCCAGGGCTCGCTCAGACTCCGGCCTGGAGCGGAGAGGCCGCTGGGCCCACGCCGGCTCTGTCCGCGGCCAGATCTCTCCCGGCAGACGGTATTGGCTTGCAGGGTGGAGCGAGGAGGCCTCCCCTCCCTTCCCCAAGTGCTCTGGCTTCGCGGCGTGTCTCTGACGGGTGGTCTCTGGGCTTGGGGCTTTCAGGAGAGGCGAGGGGGCTAGGTGGGGTCAGAGGTTAGGATCAGGTCATGAGCAGAAGCAAGGTGCCAGGCTGGGGGGTAGGTCCCATCCATAGTCATCTTCCTCGGCATCAGAAACCCAGGGTGGGCAGGCAGGGCCCTGCTTTCACCAGCTTCGGAGGCACTCGATGGCTCAGCTCAGAGAGGTGGGGTGAGAGCTCGGTCCAGTAGGGATCCCTGATCACATCCCTGGAGGCATTCTATGCTCGGTGGATCTGGGTCCAGGATCCCCAGCTGCCAGTCTGACAAGAGGTCTCTAATATTGAGACCTGGGCCCCGGGACCCCTGGCTGCTGGGATCTGGGCCCCGGGACCCCTGGCTACCAGTCTCACAGGACCTCTCATACTGGAATCTGGGCCCTGGGACTCCTGACTGCTGGCATCTGGGCCCTGGGACCCCTGGCTACCAGTCTCACAGGATCTCTCTAATATTGGGATCTGGGCCCTGGGACCCCTGGCTACCAATCTCACAGGACCTCTCTATTACTGGGATCTGGGCCTTTGGACCCCTGGCTGCTGGGATCTGGGTACCAGGACCCCTGTCTACCAGTCTCATGGGACCTCTCTAATACTGAGACCTGGGACCCCTGGCTGCTGGGATCTGGGTCCCAGGGCCCTTGGCTGCTGGGATCTGGGCTCTGCGACCACTGTCTACCAGTCTCTCCGGAGCTCTCTTATACTGAGACCTGGGCCCCGGGACCCCTGGCTGCCGGGATCTGGGTCCCAGGACCCCCAGCTGCCAGTCTTCCGGGAACTCTCTCACCCTGGGATGCCCCTCCTCTAGATCCCCTGTGAGCTGTTAGCACCCTGCTGCAGAGGACAGGGGCAGCATATGCCCCTCCCTCCCCATGAGACGTGCCTCCTCCCCGGGCGTCTGCCTGCAGCCCTCCACAACAGAGAAGTACGGTTAAGATTTTGTCACGGTTTGTTTAGGAAAAGCCAGGGATGGGTCACAGGCAATAAACAAACATTCACCGAAGCCTGTGACCGGTCCCTGGCTTTCGCTCAACAGAGCTGTGACAAAATGGGGCTGGGGGGAGGGGGGATGACAGCCCAAGTCCTGCTGTGGGGGAGGTAAAGGGGGAGGTCTGCAGTGGTGGGGAGATGTGGGACACCCCCCCCCCCCCCCCCCACGGCGGCTCGGAGCTCCAGGGGGCCCCCTGCTGGCTGACAGCTGAAATCCCACCGCCCAAGGGCTGAAGCGGAAAATGTCAGAGGTCTTGGGAAGTCCTGGAAGCTGTGACCTAACCTTAGCCTTACAAATAAGCAATAGGGGTGTGGGTGTTGGGCCGGCAGAGGCCCAGCCTCCAACTCATGCTAGGAGCGTGTGGGGGTGTGTGTAGCAGGGGCAGTAAGGGGGGCAGCAGACTGGATTTCTCGGGGTGCTTTACCCCACTTGCCCACCCCCACCTTTGCCCCCTTCTCTCCGCCTGGGGAGCGTCGGGGCACCTCGAGGAAAAGCCTTTTGTGCCACATGCGCAGGCCAACAGCAGATGCCTCCGTGCGCACCACCGGGTCCAGGAGCCCACCCCCCACCGCCACCTCTCGAGCTATTTTACTGTCTGTAATTAAAGATGTTAAAATAAAGTAATTATTATAAGCCTTGTGGGCTAGCTGGCCACTCCTGTGTCCTGGGCCTGCCCTCCTCCTCCTGCCCCCAAGCGGCCGTAGCGCCACCTCCTGTTCTGCCCGCTCTGCCCGGGGCTTACGCAATCAGCTGCCGGTGCCATCAGCTGGCGGGGGCAAAGGAAATGCACGCCAGGCCTGAGCTCCAGCTGTAACCAAGGGTAGTTCCTTTGGGGTGGGAGCTCCCACTGGGCACATCATGGGATCAGCATCGTCCCCAACCACAGCTGGATCTGAGCCGTTAACCTGCCCTGGCACCGAGCCTTGTGAACGGTGCTTTGTGATTTCCGGCCCGTAGGTCTCGGGGCAGCCCCCTGTTTTACAGAGAGAAACTGAGGCACAGAGCCGGGAAAGGAGTGCGCCTGCGGCCTCCCACGCAGAGGCGGAGCTGGGAGTGGGACGCAGGTCAGGGGCCCAGCGCCGTGCTCTGACCATTGCCTGATGCTGCTTCCATCTGCTCCTTGAACTAACACTTTGTCCCATCCCCGAGGGCCTCTCGAGTGCTTCTCAGACCTCGCCAAGTCCTCCCCCCCCACCGCTGAGTGGGACTGGCCTGGGCTGCCAAAGCCCCCCGTCTACACAGGGCAATGGACCTGTGGAGCTAGAGCAGAATGACACTGTTGCCCTAGTTATGCCAGTCAATTTCCCCAAGCCTGTAGCTAGCTTATCCAGGCCTATAGAACATAGGTGTCCTGCCTTCCCGTGACTCTAGTGCTGGCCAGCCCAGGGGGCCCATCTGGCCTGTCCGTTGCTGCAGAAATCACATGGAGAAACGTCAGGTTGGCCGCGGGCTCCCGGCTGCAATAATCCTGCTCTGTTGGTGGTCTGGGGCCTGGCCTTCCCTCCCAACCCCTGTCGCTCACCGGGGGCAGAAGCACTCGTGCTCTGTCTTCCTCCTCCGTGCATCCCGGAGCACTCGATCCGCTGCTTCCCCGTCTCCAAATATTTCCATTTGCTGTGTCCCAGAGGGACCCGGGGACCCTGTTACCTGCTGGAACGTGATGCTGCAGCTTTGTCCACTAGTGTGGACAAGTGGCACTGGTCAACCATGTGGTGGCCAGGGACCATCTCCCTTCACGCTGGGCATTCAATTTTCACCCCCCTGCAAGACATTTCCCCCGGGCAAGGAGTTGGTTTGAAACTCAGCGGGTGCATCAATTTCTTCCCAGCAAAATGTATGAACCTTGTGTGTCTTCCTTGGGTCGACGCTCACCTCCTCCTGCTCGGGCCGTGGATTGGAGGAGCGGTGGGGTGGTGCAGGATGGTGCTCGGGGCTCGTGATGGGCTGCTGTGAAAGGGACTGGGTGGATCAGGGGAATGGGTGATGGACTTTTTCCTTGCTGGGGGCTAAAACGACATTTTAGTGAAAAATTGAAATTTTGTCCACGTGAAATGTGGCATTTGACCCAACCCTCATTTCCCCCCCAACTTTTCAGTTAGTCGAAAATTTTCATTTTTGGTTTGACTCCAAATGATTTTTTCCCCTGACTTTTTGAAATTCCCAGTGGACTGAAAAAAAATCTGTTGTTTGCCCAGCTCTAGACTCACTGGCCTGATTCCCCAGATCCATACTTTGGTGCTGCCATGAAAGTGGCCTTTGCATTTAGTTCCTCAACATATCTGCTTCAGAAAACAGCTGGCTCCTGGCTTCAGAACCTCATGCCCACAACAAACATGGCCGCCTCACTCGCTAACCTCCCCACCTAGCTCCAGGCTTTAGAACCCCCATGCTCACAACAAACATGGCCGCCTCACCCTCTAACCACCTCCCCACCTAGCTCCTGGCTTCAGAACCCTGTGCCCACAACAAACATGGCCACTTGACCCTCTAACCTGCCTCTTGGGTATCTTCCCCCTTGGCAGCTGGGGGAGTCTTAGTCCCTCCTCCCCCGCCCCCGAGTCTTTCCTTTTGTTGTAGTTAATCACATCCCCCAAAAGCCACACTAAAAGAACCTTATCGAGCTTGCAAAGACAAGCACTCAGCTGTTACCAAGTACCAGGTTTAAGGATGTCCCCATAACCTTAATGCTGCCCCCCACTTGTGTGCATCATTGGGAACCGTCTTTATCACATGCTGTTTTAGAGGCAGTGTGGCCTAGTGGCCTGAGACTCAAGAGCCCAGGGTTCTAGTCCAGAGTCTGCCATTGGCTGACCTTCGGCAAGCCACTCCCCCGCAGTTTCCTCATAGTGTTATTTCTTTCCACTGAAAATAGCTGAGTTTTCGGTAACTGTTTTAAACTGAAAAAAATGTTGGCTTTTGGCTGCTGCAAAAAGAACATTTTGGGGTTTGAGAAGCTTGTTCAAAAAAATATTTGTTTCTGTTGACCTTTTTCTGGGTGGGTGGATAGGGATTTTCAGCCTAGTTTGAATTCTCAGTGCAGTACCGCTGCCTCTTAACCCCATAGCAGCCACGGCCCAGTCTAACGAACTCTTCGGGGTCTGTTTCCTGTAGGTTTCCTTGGCTTTTAGCCATTTGTCTGGGCGCTGATTAGGATCTCATTAAGCTAGGAAGTCTCCCGAGCGTATCAAAGCCCCTTAGGTCTATGAATGAGGTTGGCTGAACCATTTCGACCTCGCCTATGTGAGTGACACACACACACAGATACCGCCGTGCGTCTGTCGGCAGGCGCCAGGGTTGAGCTCACAAGCAAGCTATGAACCAGGCTCAGCCGGTCACACTTTTTCACTCGTTCTGTCCCTGGGGCGCGTGAAGCCACCAGGAAACGCTGCAGCCTGGTCACTCGGCTGGATGGCTGGCCGGCCTGGAGATGTGCAGCAAGAAGGGACTCAACAGGAGAGAACGAGCCGTGAGAGGAGGTGGCTGGCTTGCAGGATGCCTGGGTTCCCATCCTGGGGCTGGAAGGGAATGGAGACTAGTGGTTAGAGGAGAGGACAGGTGTTCAGGACATCTGGGATCTATTCCTTTTCCTGACACTGTAGTCCATTATTTATTCATAATTTTGTGATAGCACCGAGGAGCCTTGGTCATGGACTGGCTCTAGGCACCAGCAAAACAAGCAGGTGCTTGGGGCGGCACATTTCTAGGGGCAACATTCTGGCGCCGGCCATGCTGCCCCTAGAAATGTGCCCCCGCTGCCCCAGCTCACCTCTGCTCTGCTGCCGCCGCTCGGCTTCTCCCTCTCCCTCCCAGGCTTGCCGCGCGTGAACCGCAATGGGGTGGGAGAGATGCAGCACGTGCGGGGGAGGAGGCGGGGCTGGGGATTTGGGGAAGGGGTTGGGAAGGGGCGGAGTTGAGGCGGGGTGGGTGGGGGGGTAAGAAAAAAATGGGGGGGGCGGCCAATTTTTTTTTTGCTTGGGGCTGCAAAAATCCTAGAGCTGGCCCCGTGGACCAGCCCCCATTGTGTCTGGTGCTGTACAAAGGCAGAGCAGAAAGATGTCTCAAGAGAGCGGACCAGCTAAGTTATAGTAGCACTCTAGTAGTTATAGTATGAAGGGTTATTTTTGCAGATGGGTAGGGAACAGCTTCCATATGCGGAGAGATTTAAAAGCCCGGGACTGTTCAGCTTGGAAAAAAGACGACAAAGAGGGGATAGGCCAGAGAGCTATAGAATCATGACGGGGCGGAGAAAGTAACTAGGGAAGTGTTATTTATAACACAAGAAGCAGGGGCCAGCCAATGAAATTAATAAGCAGCACGTTTAAAACAAACAAAAGGCAGTATTTCTTCACCCAGCGCACAGTCCACCTGTGGAACTCATTGCCACAGGATGCTGTGAAGGCCAAAAGTATCACTGGGTTCAAAAATGAACTGGATAAGTTCCTGGAGGAGAGGTCCATCGATGGTTATTAGCCAAGATGCTCAGGGGCGCAGCCCCATGCTCTGGGTGTCCCTAAACCGCTGACTGCAAGAAGCTGGGACTGGATGACAGGGGATGGATCACTCGCTAATTTCTGTCCTCTGTTCGTTCCCTCTGACATATCTGGCAGTGGCCCTTGTCAGAAGACAGGACACTGGGCTAGATGGACCATTGGTCTGACCCAGTGTCATGGGATGCTCTCTTCACCACTGGCTAGCGCCTCCCCCTGGCTGTCCTGGGGATTAGCTCTGCCAGGTGCTACGCCCCTTCCCACGGGTTGCACGCCGTCTCTCTGCCGCCCCCTCTCTCGCTCCAGGAACCGCAGCCGCCTCTACGTCTCAGCCCTCAGGCTCGGTCACGGCCGCGGTTTCCCCTTCCGGGGTCCTTCACGTTCTCTGTCGCTCCCACAGTAACCCCGGCCGTCTTCCCCTTCGCGGCCCCGCCAGTGCCGCTCCCCCAGGGGCGGGTAGGGGAGCCCAGTCCCCTCCACCCAGCAGTTCTGGGCTACAGTCTCGCTGCCCTCCCTGCTCCTCCCTACCGCTCCTCATCCCCCTGCTTTCTCTGGGGGTGCCCCCGCCAACTTCCAACGCCCAGCACTGCAGCCCCCGTCTGTTGCCAGCTTCCTGGCTTTATAGGCCCTGCCTGTTCCCACCCAGCTGAACCTGCTTGCAATCCGTTCCCTACTCCCTGGCTCCTCCTCCAGGGGCAGCCTGTGGCCTACCTGGCCACCGTCCTGTCCTGTGTGGGGTGGACACCCTCTCAGAAACCCTCCCCCTCAAGACAGCAACCCTTGAGTGGGCAGGTACCTTCTCCCCCGGAGCCATAGGCGCCGACTTCCAGATTTCCTGGGGGGGTAAGGGGGTGCTCGATCCCCTGCTCTGCCTTGGCCCCGCCCCCACTCCACCTCGTCCCCCAATGCCCCACCCCTGCCCCTCCTCCGAGGGTACCCCATATTCAACTGGTGCCTCCCCACAGTGGGAGAGCACGAGCAAAAGGACAAATCACGTGTGTCCCCACCTGTGCCCAGCCCTGAGGCCACTGCCCTCCGGGCATGTTCTGCTGCTCCCGCTGCTCCCAGGGCCGGTGCAAGGAAGTTTCGCACCCTAGGTGAAACTTCTTTGCACCAGCCCTGCACCCCCGCCCCAGCAACAAACCACCCCCCCGCCCGCGGCAGCCTCCCCACCCACCCGGGGCAGCAGCCGGGGAGGGGTGGGGTAGCTAGGCTGGGCTCCCCGCCCCGGGCTGCCTGGCCTGGTCTCGGCTCCCCGCCCACCCCCACGCCCCCGCGGCAGGTTGGGCTGGGCTCGGCCCCCCGCGGCCGTGGTGAGGGCACTGTGCAGGGCTCCCCGCCCCCCATGGCTGCGGCGGGGTCGCTGTGCTGGGCTCCCCGCCCGCCGCGCGGCCCGCGGCAGGCTGGGCTGGGCTCCACGCGGCGGGGGCACTGGGCTCAGCTTCCCGCACCTCACCACGGGCCACGGGGCTCCCCACTGTGCCTGGCTCCCCACGCCGCCTGCCGGGCAGAGGCGGGGCTGTACTCCCCGTGCCCCCCCGCGGGCCGAGGCAGAGCTCGGCCCCCCCGCCCGCTGGCCCCCCACCAGCGCCCCCCGCGGCAGCCAGCCCCCCCGCCCGCGGCAGCTCACCTAGGGCAGGGGCAGCAGCTATTGGGAAGCTGCACTCTTGGCAGCGTTTTCAATCGCCGCCGGGAGTCTCCACCCCCCAAATGCGGGTGCCCCCAGTGGGCGCGTCAGCCCTGCTTGCTCCTGAGGAGTCCAGGTGGGGAGCAGCTGAGGCCGCGTTTAACGCTGGCCCCTCCCGGTCGCTGCTCTGCAGCCCTGCCCGGCAGCTGCCTGAGAGAGCCTGGCCGGGGACCCCAGCACCCGAGCCCGGGCAGCTGCAGAGCAGTGTCTCAGTGGCTGGAAGGGGCTGGTCCCACCCCTTCCTCTGCCAACATCTGGGCCATACGTGGCCCAGGCCCGCCCCCCTGGGCCTCCCCCAGCACGCCGCCAAACAGCTGATGGCGGCCGGCGGGAGGCACTGCGCGGGACGGGGACGAGCTGATTGGTGAGGCCCAGCGCTCGGGGTGGGGGAGGGACCTGCCAGTGGGTGCTCAGCACCCTTTTTTTTTTTTCCGTGGGTGCTCCAGCCCCGGAGCACCCCCGGAGTCAGCGCCTATGCCCGGAGCGGTCGTAGATGGGCCCGCAAAGTCGTCCTGTTCCGGCTCCAGGCCTCCCACCGTGAGAACCAACTTGCCCTTCTCCTCCACGGCATCTCTGAATTTCTCCCTCGAGATCAACCGATTCTGAGAGCTAGGGCCTGGCTTTTAGATATGCCGACTATCTAAAAACCAGGCCCCTTTAAGGGGTCTTCGGCTGGGGCCCCGAAATCAGGAGCCCTTTTAGAAAAATATGACCCGAAATGTGTCAGGAGTGGTGGCACCGTCAGTGCATGAAAGCAAAAGCACGTCATGACTGACGGAAGCCGATTCCCGAGAACCACAGAGGGCTTTACATGCGGCCCCAGCTTATGGGCTATTAGCGTCTAAGTGCCTTGATAAGCAGCCCAGCTGCTGCCCCAGCTGCATGCCGGAGCTGGGAAATTGATTCCCAGGAATGGGGCTTAGTCGTGGGGCTTCCCCCAGGTTCGTCGCGGACCTGGCAAAGTGCGTTCAGCACGTTCCCTGGCAGCTGCTGGCCGGAGAGGATGTGACACACTTCCAAACAGAGGGGCAAGACCATTAGCGCGGCTTCGCAGGTGGGGAAATGACTCGGCCACAAAACAAGCCAGGAATAGAACCCAGGTGTCCTGATTCCTCGCCTCCCCCGCTCTAAACCTCTCGACCCCACTCCCCTTCTAGCTCAAAACTGGGAAGAGGAAAAACCCAGATGTCTGAAAACCAATTCTTTGCTCTAACCGCTGGACACCACAGCACTGCTGCTCTGATCCTTGGTTATTTAATAAAATACACATGTCCAAACTAATAGGAACCCAGTGAAGGCATCGGGGTGATTTCCTTGAAATCACTAGAGATGCACAAGCTGTGTCAGCTGCGAACCAGCCCTTTTGGCTCGGTCCGTCTGCTCCCGGGCGCGGCCGGGCCCGCCAAACCCAGACAGTTCGCTGAGGCTGGAATGACTTAGCCCGGCTGTCGGAGGTGCTGGGAGTAAATCCAGCGGCAGCGTCTGGCTGCAGGAGACAGGGCGCCTGGTGGCGTGGGGCGGCGTTGCTGGCGCAGACCCCGGCCTTAACGGGACGCAGCTGGGCTTAAAAACTGAATCCCGCGTTAAAGCGGAAGCCGTATGGCCAGCAGCTGAAAGGAGGGAGAAGAACCTGCCCGCTCCTGAGATGAGTGGGTCCCTTTGACACGTGCCCTCTTTACTCCTGGCATCACCAGGCCCCCAGCCCGGGTGCCAACCACGGGAGCGTTAGAATCAGAAGTGGGCCCCCCTGAGCGGTCACCTGCCCCACACTCGCTGACCCCGTCTGTGGAGCAGCCGCTGCAGGTGGAAGGGCGACGAGAGGCGGAGCCGTCCCGTGAGGCCTCGAGGCTGGTGCTCAGGAGCCGTAGGTTCAAGGCTGAGCTCTACCACGGACACCTTGTGTGGCCCAGATGTGTCCCTCCCCTTCTCCGAGCTTCGGTTCACCCAGCGGTGAAACGGGGAGAGCGTTTCTGTCTTGCCTGTTTACTTGGACTGGACTTTGGGGCCGGGACTGTCTCACATCCTGGGGCAGCAGGGCCCTGGCCTCAGGGTGCACTCACGGCTAGCGGCGCCTCCTGCTGTCCACCCTGGGGGATTAGCTCTGGGCAGCCATTGTGCCCTCCCGCCCCTCTGGCAGGATCTCTCCCACTCTGTGGACCCCTCTCACTCCAGGAACCGCGGCCTTCTCTTCACGACTCGGCAGGTCACCCGACGTACTCCCCCTTCCCGGGGAAGCCATCTGCTGTCCTCTGCCTGGCTTGTGCCACGTCCCCAGTGGCTGGCAGGGGCACCCAGGCCCGCCCTCTACTCCGGGTTCCCACTCAGGGTCTGCGCTGCTATTCCCCCGAGCCGTCTCCTACCGTCCTGGCTTCCCCCCCCCTCTGGGTTTGCCAGCCTCCCAACTCCCTCCTCCCAGGGCGTGACTGCAGCCGCCTTCTGTTGCCAGCTACCTGGCTTTATACAGGCCCCACCTGTTCCTGCCCAGCTGAGCCTGCTTCCAATTAGTTCCCTGCCCCCTGGCTTCTCCTCCAGGGGCAGCCCGTGGAGCTAATTGGTAGGCCTGGCCATCTGAACCCCTTCCAGTCCTGTGTGGGGCGGACACCCCATAACAGGGCCTTGATCTCGGTCAAGGTCCCCTGGCACAATGGGGGCCCTGGGGCGGGGGGCTGTGGTCCTCCCACTTTTTGAAAGTGGATGGGCCTGTCCTGTCCCCTTTTCACCATGGGCCCCGCCCCCCACTCCTCCTTTCCCCGCCCTACGGCCAGTCCGGCAGCAGGAGCCTGGCCGAGGAGCCCGGGCAGCTGTGGGGAGCCGCAAACCCTCCGCCTGCCCAGGTGTGGGGCCCGTAGGGTGGGGACATGGGCCGGCGGCTACTCTGGGGCCCCCCACCCTGGGCAGGTGAAGGGTCTGCTGCTCCTGGCCCGCTCCGGCTTCCGGCTTGCCAGGGCTTTGGGCGGACGGAAGAGGAGGGGGCGGGGGCGGGGCCACGGAGGGGGCGGGGTCCCTGGCCCCCCACTTTTGGGAAGGCTTCACCTCCCCAGGCCCTGCTCTTGGCTGGGGTCTGTGCAGCTCCCGGACCAATCGTATGGATTTCCTCCTCCTCAGCTTAAGTGCTGCATAAATCCACTGCGCTGGAGAGGAAGATCCACCCCTTCCTTGGGGGGATGATGAAAACCGGCTGCTTGGCGCCCCGTTGCGTTCGCCACTTTCCCGAACCTGCCAGATGTTTGCCATTCCAGCTGCAGCAAGGAGGGAAGTCAATTCCCATAAAGGAGGAAGGGAGGGGAAAAAAACCAAACAAACCTGTTCTGAGTGGGGAAAAAAGAAAAGAAAAGCGAGAAAGAAAACCCCCTGGGAACATTCCTGCTTTTGCCGCCGCCCTTGCATATTCTTCCCCTTCAGCCTGTCATCAGCCCCTCTGCACCCAGCGCTCACATGAGAGTATGCGCTGCTCTTTTGATTGGAAGAGGATTGTCTCGGGATCCCCATGGCCTATGACCCTGCCCGCCCCCACCGCTCCCTGCCTGCCTTCCCGGATTTATTCTCAAGAAAGAAGTCAGCTGCTATTATGATGGGATATTAGCCCGTGGGAACCCACCATGTGCTGCACAGACAGACAGAGCGAGGGCACCTAAGGGCAGGAGGGGGAAATGAAGGGGACTCATGAAGGCGGGGGGGGGCCCTTCAATGGCTGAGCCAGAAACCATTCTCCGCATCCCGTGCCTGCTGTAGGAGGCTGCCTCTGGGATGGGGCCCACCGGCGCTTTATCACCCAGGTTCACTAGCCCCCTGCATGGGATTTCGGCAGCCGTTGAACCTCCAGCACAGCGGGTCGGCTACCGAAGCTAAAGGAGCGGCTCCCATTGCCGGCGGCAGCAGCAGGCTGTTATCCTGTAGCGCGAGAGCTACGAGATGGGGAGGTGGATACAACCCCACCCTGTGCTCCACATGCAGCATGGAGAGACATCAGTCCGGGCACCAGGCATGGCCCAATACCAAAGCTTACGATGATGATGCTCTAAGGCTGCGGTGTCCAATACGCTCGCCACTAGCCGCATGTGGCTAATAGGCTATTGAATTGTGGCTAATGCATGTGGCTTTTTTATAGTGTGACTAATAAGAAAAATTCAAAACCACAAGTGTGGCTAGCAGTGTGGCTAGCATCGAATTTCTATTGGACACCGCTGCTCTAAGAAATTCAGGGTAAGAGATCATGGGTGGTGGCTATAATAGGCCAGGGAAGGTGCAGCCACCGGTGGACACCAGGGCCATGGTGGCCCCGCCTCTTCCCCTCCCTGCTCCACCCCCTTTCCCCCAGGCCCCCACCGCCTTCTGCTGCCTGCCTAGTAAGTTGCCTTCTACTCCACCCCTGACCTCCGGAGGTCCCCGCCGCTTGCAGCGTCCCTCCTCACTGTCCACCCCCAACGGGGGAGCGAGGAGGGATGCAGCGAGCCAGCCGCAGGCAAGGGGGTCTTATGGCGGGTGGGGGGGGGGTCTGATGGGGGAGTGAGGCGGGACCGTAGGCTGGGGGGGATCTCGCCACGGGAGGGGGGGTGAGGAGGGACACAGCAGCAGGGGGGCGCTGAGCGGGGTGGGGGCCAAGCGGGGGCGGGGGGGCGTGGAGTGTGGCTGGGGTTGAGGGCAGAAGAGGCGGGACAGGGAGCTAGCCTGCCCCAGGAGAAGCTACAACCACTGCCCATGTAAGAGATTGAAATCCAGGACCACGGTAGCATTCGCTGAAATGCTCCCAGTTCCACGCGCAGAGGAGCAAAGGAGCACGTGGTTCGGACAGCGACATCCCTTACAGGAGAATGGAGATTCTCTATGTCCTAGTAAGGAGGAGAGGATGGAAGATGATAAAATATGGGTAGGATCTGATGAGAAACAATTAAATGAAAAAGAGGCCCACTTAATTACATCATGTAATGGGAGACAGCTAAAAAGCAGGGTGGATTTGATTTAAATCAAATTGATTTAAACCACTAGTCAGGAAGACTCGATTTAATCATGGATTTCTACATAAAAGTGCATTCTTGTTGGTTGTTATAACCTTAATACATATTCTTCACAACTCAGAGACAGATGTAGGTTTCATTTTACACACTCTACATTTTTTAAGTGGTTTATTTTAAAAACTTTTCACATTAGTTTTACAGCTATATCAGAAAATGAATGATTGTTTGGTTATTTCATTTACCAAAGGTAATTGAAGCATATATTTATGAAGTCACTGGGAGGTGAACTATCTCCAATTCAACAGGTTAATTGTTAACATTTGGAGGATTTTCTTGCCATGCTGTATTAGGAGGAGAACATCACCAGACAGACATTTAAATTGTTTTATTTAACTAAAACAACAACGTTAAGTATTCTGGATTTTTTTCTTTAATAGCAAACATAATATTTTAACAAAACAAGCATATGTCCCTCGCATCTCACATTTATCTCCAGACTTCTTCTCCTTGTCCAGATCTATTCCGCTCCCAACAATCTTCTATTCATTGAACTTTTTTTTGAAACTTTGCACTTTTAGAGAGAGGTAAGGGATTGACTCTGGGTACACAAATTTTCAGAGGGACAATAGGGTTGAGGTCTGTTATTTCTCACCTCTATATATTATTTATTTAAAAACATTTTTGCTGTTAACAAGCATGTTATCTCTGGAGACACAAATCCACAGTTTGAGAACTGCAAAACTAAGCATGGTATCATGATGGTATCTTCTAGACTGAGCACTGAGTCCCATTGGGTAGATAGAAAGATTAACCTAAATAATCTATACAGAAGCCCCTGGAACCCCATAAGATTGGGTCCCTAATCCATGAACTATTGGAACTCATTTACAAAACTTTTCTTAAACATTACATGAATGTATTGTTTCATACTATAGAATTAGAATTTATAATCCCTATTCCATGATGAGATATCTTTGAGCTAGAATGTATCTTAATTACGGAACCACACTTCTGAAGGACAACGAAGCCATCAGTTCTCGCTTGAAAGAACATTTTGAAGATCTCATTAACCTTAATTCTGTGGTTGTAGATGAAGTCCCTGAGCAAATCCCTCAACGACCGTTTAGGGACGAGCTCGGAGACCCTCCCAATTTGTATGAGGTACATGATGCCACCGTGCAGATAAAGAACAACAAGGCAGCGGGTCTAGATGGAATCCCCGCTGAAATCTTCAAAAACGGTGGACCAGAGCTAATTCGGCAGCTTTACCTGCTTATCCTTAAAATCTGGATAAAGGAGGAGATACCCAGTGAAATGAGGGATGCCTTGATTGTCACCCTCTTCAAGAAAGGGGATAAAGTGGATTGTGGAAATTATCATGGTATCTCTCTCCTAGCCACTGCAGGCAAAGTTCTGGTGCGGATCCTTGCAACCCGCCTTCTACCCGTCAGAAGAAATTTTACCGGAGTCATAGAGTGGTTTCTGACCATGTCGTGGAAGTGCGGATATGATCTTCCCAGCACGGCAGCTGCAAGAAAAGTGTCGGGAGCAAAACCGATCACTGTACATGGCTTTTATTGATCTAACTCAGTGAATCGCCGTGCCCTCTGGACTGTACTTTCTAAGATTGGATGTCCTGATAAAAACATCAATGTCTGAAAATTGCTTCATGATAACATGAAAGCGACTGTTCTGGGCAGCACTGGCTCCCAGAGTGATCCTTTCAAAGTATGGCGGACCCTCACTAGAACACGCGTCGGTAGAACGCGAATTCGGTTATAAATTCGCGGCCATGGATCCCAAATTTATATTTTTGAAATGGAGCTCAAATCCATTGCTACAAAGCTAAACAGCTTTTCACTCAATGACCATGGAGGTCAGGTTTGTGAGCCGGCTGTTTCCCTGCCTGTCTCTTCCTTCCCTGTCTCTGCTCTGAGCGGGACACTGGTTAATTTCATTTTAACACGGTCCCCGCTATAACACGGTACTTGGCATGGATCCCAAGTCCCGCGTTATAGCGAGGGTCCGGTGTACAAACAGGAGTCAAACAGGACTGTATCATCGCTCCAACCATGCTTGGGGTTTTTATTGCTGTCATTCTTTACCTAATTGCTGGGAAGTTTACAGCTGGCGCTGAAATCATTTACAGAATGGACGGAAAGCTATTCAGACTTAACAGGCTGAAAGCCAAGAGTAAGATTTCCACCACATCTCTTGTGGAACATCAGTATGCTGATGACAATGCAATCTTTGCCCACTCTGAGAAAGATCTTCAAACTGTCTTGAATGTGTTTGCCGAAGCTTACGCATGTCTTGGTCTCACTCTTAAAATCAAGAAGACTAAAGTGCTCTATCAGCCCTCTCCAAATGAGGTATTACATGCCCATCTATCAAAATCAATGGAGTGGCACTGGAGAATGTCAATCATTTCCTCTACCTTGGAAGTCATCTTTCATCCAAGGCAGATATTGATGCAGAAGTTCAACATCGCCTGAGCTGTGCTAGTGTAGCTTTTTCTCATTTACGGCACAAGGTTTTTGAAGATCACAACATTCAAACAGACACCAAGCTTCTTGTTCATCAAGCCATTATTCTCCCAACACTGTTGTATGGGTCCGAAACTTGGACAACCTATAGACACCACTTGAAAGTCCTTGAGAGGCACCATCAACGCTGCCTTCGTAAGATTCTGAAGATCAAATGGGAAGACAGGTGCATCAATATTGGTGTTCTGGAAGAGGCAAAGACCACCAGTATCCAGACAATGATCATCCGTCAGCAATTCCGCTGGATTGGTCACGTTGTCTGGATGCCAGACCATGGCCTCCCAAAACAGGTCCTGTTCTCTCAGCTGAAAGAAAGGCACCGTAACGTGGGTGGACAATGGAAGCATTATAAGGACTTGCTGAAGGACAACCTAAAAAAATGTAATATTGACATTGATACTTGGGAGACACTTGGCCAGGATGGCTTAAAATGGAGCGAAGTTGTACGTGATGGCCCCTGCATTTTGAACTTGCTCGCCGACAAGCCGAAGAGGACAAGAGGCGCAAGAGGAAGGAGAGACTGGTCAACAGCCTCCTGCTGAGCCTGAAGACATCTGCCCTCATTGTAATAGAACTTGTGGTTCAAGGATTGGCTTTATTAGCCATCTGAGGACCCATAACTCCCATGGAAGATGGTTATACTCAGTAACGAGTGATCACCCATCATCATCATAATTAAAACTATCTTTAGATAGGTTTTTCCCCAAAAAAGCATTTTACCAAAAAAATCTGATTTAAATTTAAAAAATCTGAATTTTTTATTATTTTTTTAAAATCATTGATTTTTATCCACCCTGCTAAAAAATGACAAGTGTTTATATACAAATGCTAGAAATCTAAATAATAAGATGGACAAACTAGAGTGCCCCATATTAAATGAGGATATTGATATAAAAGGCATCACAGAAACTTGGTGGAATGAGGATAATCAATGGGACACAGTAATACCAGGGTACAAAATATATCGGAAGGACAGAACAGTTTGTGCTGGTGGGGGAGTGGCAGTATATGCGAAAGAAAGCGTAGAATCAAATGAAGTGAAAATCTTAAATGAACCAAACTGTACCAAAAAATCTCTGTGGATAGTAATTCCATTCTCTAATAATAAGAATATAGCAGTAGGGATATATTACCGACCACCTGACCAGGATGGTGATAGTGTCTGTGAAATGCTCAGGGAGATTAGAGAGGCTATAAAAATAAAAAACTCAGTAATAATGGTGGATTTCACCCAGGACAGGATGCTGAGATAAAATTTCTAAACACCATTAATGACGGCTTCTTGGAGCAGCTAGTTCTGGAACTCACCAGAGGAGAGGCAATTCTTGATTTAGTCCTAAGTGGAGCACAGGATCTGGTCCAAGAGGTGAATATAGCTGGTAATAGTAACCATAACATCATAAAATTTAACATCCTTGTAGTGGGGAAAACACCACAGCAGCCCAATACAATAGCATTTCATTTCAGAAAGGGGAACTACACAAAAATGAGGAAGTTACTTAAACAGAAATGAAACAGCACAGCGCCAAAAGTGAAATCCCTGCAAGCTCCATGGAAACTTTTTAAAGACATCATAATAATGGCAAATACCCCAAAGGTATGTATACCCCCACATTAAAAAAACATAGTAAGAGACCCAAAAAAGTGCCACCATGGCTAAACAACAACGTAAAAGAAGCAGTTAGAGGCAAAAAAGCATCCTTTAAAACGTGGAAGTTAAATCCTAGTGAGGAAAATAGAAGGGAGCATAAACTCTGGCAAGTGAAGTGTAAAAATATCATTAGGAAGGCCAGAAAAGAACGTGAAGAACAGCTAGCCAAAGACTCAAAAAGTAACAGCAAAACAATTTTAAGTACATCAGAAGCAAGAAGGCTAAACAACCAGTGGGGCCACTGGATGATCAAGATGGTAAAGAAGTACTCATGGAAGACAAGGCCATTGCGGAGAAACCGAATTCTGTGCATTGGTCTTCACGGCCGAGGATGTGGAGATTCTCACACCTGAGCCATTCTTTTCAGGTGACAAATCTGAGGAACTGCCCCAGATTGAGGAGGTTTTGGAACAAATTGATAAACTAAACAGTAATAAGTCACCAGGACCAGATGGCATTCACCCAAGAATTCTGAAGGAACTCAAATGTGAAATTGCAGAACTACTAACTGTAGTTTCAAGTATCAGAGGGGTAGCCGTGTTAGTCTGGATCTGTAGAAGCGACAAAGGGTCCTGTGGCACCTTATAGACTAACAGAGGTATTGAAGCATAAGCTTTCGTGGGTGAATACCCACTTCTTCGGATACAACAAACTAACTGTAGTTTGTAACCTATCATTTAAATCAGCTTCTGTACCAGATGACTGGAAGATAGCTATTATGATGCCAATTTTTATAAAGGGCTCCAGAGATGATTCCAGCAATTACAGGCCGGTAAACCTGACTTCAGTACCGGGCAAACTGGTTGAAACTATTGTAAAGAAAAGAATTATTAGACACATAGATGAACACAATTTGTTGGGGAAGAGTCAACATGGTTTTTGTAAAGGGAAATCATGCCTCACCAATCTACTAGAATTCTGTGATGGGGCAGAGCGGCCCCGCACTGGTGCTGTAGGGGTTAACCCTTCCTTCCTGGTAGAGGAAGCCCCTCCCCGGAAGCCCTGCTGGGGATGCTCCAACTGGAGCCCAGGTATAAAAGCCTGCAGAGCGGCTCAGTCTGGGCTGACCGCCGGCGGGGAAGGAAGCACACTGCCAGCTCCTGAGGTGGGACAGCCAACGCCCCAGGGTCCAGGGGCCAACCCAGCCGGGACACCCTCTGCACCCCGGACGGAGGCGGCGAGTGGAGGGGACGGACCAGAGAACCCAGTCGACGGTAGGAAGTGACCCAGGGAGACTTTAGAAGCCAGCAGCGTTAAAGCCGCACTGACGCTCGGCGTGTTGCGGGTGGATCCCCGCCGAGACTAATCACAAGGGGGAACCCCACTGACAGGTGAGCCCTGGGTCGGGACCCGGTGGAGAGGGCGGGCCCGGGTCCCCCTACTACTCCAGCCATTGGGCCGCACAGCCCTGAGCCCTAGGGCGAGTCGTATGGCCTCTGAACCCCAGGGCGGGGTATATGGACTCTGGCCACTGGGCCACACTGCTCTGAACCTCAGGGTGAGATGTATGAACTCTGGCCACTGGGCCACACTGCTCTGAACCTCAGGGCGAGGTATAGGGACTCTGGCCACTGGGCCGCACTGCTCTGAACCTCAGGGTGGGGTATATGGACTCTGGCCACTGGGCCGCACTGCTCTGAACCTCAGGGCAGGGTATATGGACTCTGGCCACTGGGCCACACCTCCCTGATACGTGGGGCAAGTCACATGGACTTTGGCCATTAGGCCACAACCGGACGCCCTTAAAGGGGCGGGTGCAGGGACTTAAGAGCGGCGAGGCCCCGACACCTCAGCCCCTCCTGCCACAAAGGGGCGCTGCGGTGCTGGACCCGTCACAAATTCTCTGAGGAAGTCAACAAGCATTTGGATAAGGGGGATCCAGTGGATATAGTGTACTTAGATTTTCAGAAAGCCTTTGACAAGGTTGCTCACCGAAGGCTCTTAAGCAAAGTAAGCAGTCATGGGATAAGAGGGAAGGTTCCCTCATGGATCGGTAACTGATTAAAAGATAGGAAACAAAGGGTAGGAATAAATGGTCAGTTTTCAGAATGGAGAGAGGTAAATAGTGGTGTCCCCCAGAGTCTGTACTGGGACCAGTCCTATTCAACGTATTCATAAATGATCTGGAAAAATGGGTAAACAGTGAGGTGGCAAAATTTGCAGAGGATACAAAACTACTCAAGATAGTTAAGGCCCAGGCAGACTGTGAAGAGCTACAAAAGGATCTCACAAAACTGGGTGACTGGGCAACAAAATGGCAGATGAAATTCAATGTTGATAAATGCAAAGTAATGCACATTGGAAAACATAATCACAAGTCTACTTTTAAAATGATGGGGTCTAAATTAGCTGTCACCACTCCAGAAAGAGATCTTGGAGTCATTGTGGATAGTTCTCTGAAAACATCCATTCAATGTGCAGCGGCAGCCAAAAAAGTGAAGAGAATGTTGGGAATCATTAGGAAAGAGATAGATAATAAGACAGTAAATATCATATTGCCTCTATATAAATC
The DNA here is from genome assembly GCA_033296515.1 of Macrochelys suwanniensis. Taxonomy (NCBI): domain Eukaryota; kingdom Metazoa; phylum Chordata; order Testudines; family Chelydridae; genus Macrochelys; species Macrochelys suwanniensis. Next base: position 5,020,206 of record CM065800.1, on the reverse strand, counting down.
CATGGTACGCCCACATCTTGAATACTGCATGCAGTTCTGGTCGCCCCATCTCAAAAAAGATACATTGGAATTGGAAAAGTTACAGAAAAGGGCAACAAAAATGATGACGGGTGTGGAACAGCTTCTATATGAGGAATGATTAATAAGACTAGGACCTTTCAGCTTGGAAAAGAGACGACTAGGGGAGATATGATCGAGGTCTATAAAATCATGACTGGTGTGGAGAACATAAACAATGAAATGTTATTTACGCCTTCTCATAACACAGGAACAAGGGGTCACCAGATGAAATAAATTAAAACAAACAAAAGGAAGTGTTTATTTACACAACACAGAGTCAGCATGTGGAACTCCTTGTCAGAGGATGTTGTGAAGGCCAAGACTATAACAGAGTTCCATAAAGAACTAGATAAGTTCAGGGAGGTTAGGTCCATCAGTAGCTATTAGCTAGGATGGGCAGGGATACAAAACCATGCTCTGAAGTGACCGTAGCCCAGGGATGGGCAAACTATGGCCCGCAAGCCACATCCAGCCCATCAGACCTTTTAATCCAGTCCTTGAGCTCCTGCCAAGGAGCAGGTTCAGGGGCTTAACCCTATCTGTGCGTGCCGTGGCTCTGTGCGGTTCCCGGAAGCAGTGGCATATCCCCCCTCCGGCTCATACACATAGGATCAGCAAGGGGGCTCCGCACGCTACCCCCGCCCTAAACGCTGGCTCTGCAGCTCCCATTGCCAGGAACCATGGCCAATGGGAGCTGCAGGGGCGGTGCCCTGTGGACGGGGCAGCGCGCAGAGCTGTCTGGCCACACCTCCGCGTAGGAGAGACATGCTGCTGCTTCTGGGAGCTGCTTGAGGTAAGCGCTGCCTGGAGCATGCACCCCTGACCTCCTCCCGCCCCCCAACCCCCTGTCCCAGCCCTGATCCCCCTCCCATACTCCAAACCCTTCATCCCGGGCCCCACCCCAGAGCCCGCACCTCCAGCCGGAGCCCTCAGCCCCTCCCGCACCCCAACCCCCAATTTCATGAGCATTCATGGCCCGCCATACAATTTCCACACCCAGATGTGGCCCTCGGGCCAAAAAGTTTGCCCACCGCTGCCCTATCCTCTGTTTGCCAGAAGCTGGGAATGGGTGACAGGCAGGAATGCACATAGGGCAATACCCTCCAGTACGCAGTACCGGCAAGAATTTTTAGCAGGTATGAAGTACCGGAAAGACTTGGGGCTAGCCTGTCCTCCCTTTGGGGGTGGGGTGGGGCTGCGCTCTGCTCCTTAAAGGAGCAGAACCCGGCTAGGGGGTACATTCATTCTTTAAATGGCTTTAACAGCACAATACATATTGTGGCAAATTGCCGGCACTACTATGATGGGTCCCGCACTTTCTCTTCTTGTGGGGGGGTTTCAGGGTGCCATTTCTTGCCCCTGAACTGGGGTAACAGCTATCCTACTAGTATCCCAGGGAAGGGGAGTGGAGAGGGAGGGACCCGGGCCCGCCCTCTACTCCGGGTCCCAGCCCAGGGGCCCTATGATAGCAGGTGAACCACTTGTACCAGTGATTCTTTCCCCTGGGCTACTTCCCTCTCCTGACCTTCAGCTTGTGGGGCTTCCTGCCTTCCCTCTGCACAAGCCAGGTGTCCCTTTACCTAGGATCTTGGTCTTCTTAGCCCGCCGCAGCACTTCTCAAAACTCTCCTCCACTTTCCTCCGAACTGCTCTTTGTTCCACCACCAATTCACTCTGCTTCACTCCTCCAAACTGCTCTCTGCTCCACCACCAAACCACTCTGCTCCAACTCCTCCTCTGGCTGATTGAAGCAGGGGGATTTTATCAGGTGACTGGTTTCAGGTGCTCTAATTGGCTTCAGGTGCTCTAATTGGTTTCAGGTGCTTTTAATTAATCTACAGGGAATAAGGCTTCTCCTCATCCTAGATCACTCTCCTGCTGCCTTCTGGCCATGCTGTATCACAATATGTTAACAAGCTTAAACAAAGGCTTTGGTCAGGGGTCCTCAAGAGGAGAAGGGTGGGGTGGTGGAAGGGGTTTAAAGGGGTGGAAGGGGTTTCTCCCCATCGGTCTGAATTATCCATGACATCCATACTGCATCACATCAAGTCCCGATCAGTAGAGGAATGCCTCCGCTTGCACTGACCAGAGGATCTTTGGATTCTGATGTCAGCCCAGTTCTGCAGTCTGACGGGAATGAGGTGTTGTCTCCAGGGTACGCAGAATTCTTCTTTGCAGCCAAACTAGTCTAACATACATTTTGTTAACTGAAACTGGAGCAGCAAAACAAAGAAAACAAATGCGTCACTTTCCAGCTTTGTGGGTGAGAGAACTATAAGTGACGATTATAATGCCGGACACTCATGGCCTTAAACCAGCTGCCTCAAGAACTTGGCTGAAAATACGTTCCTTATCTTGACAACGGAGCTAAGACTTATCACACATCTGCCCACCTTTATTCGAATGACGCTCCTTCTGATCTCACAGCTCAGGCATTGTCAGTTTCATCGAGAACAATTTACAAACGTGGGACCTAATCCTGTAAACCCTTAATCATGTGATCAATCCCACTGAAGACAATGGGTCTATTTGCATGAGTATGGACCACTTTTGTGGACGGGTAAGAGTTTCAGGAGTCTGTTCTCTTCTTATAAAGGAAGTTGAATCTCCCATTGAAACGCAGTGTTTGGGTACAATATGATAATGCCGTTTAGGATACAGTTCTACTTAAAATTTGTCTTTTAATAAATCAGACATACGCTGAAATGGCTCCTCACCCAACTCCCATACTCCATATAAACAGACTGAATACTACATATTTTGGGGGAAAGTGAGTCATTGAGCATGTTGATGTTTGTATATACAAAGGGGGGTGTCGGAGGGGATGCGGAGAGCATGGGGGCCCCAGGCTGGGGGGACAGGAGTCACATGGAGAGTCACGTGAGGAGGTCACGTGCCCCCACTCGTGTCACTCCTATGAGTGCAGTACCAGCAAGAAATGATTTCTACATGCACCACTGGCGACAGGGGATGGATCACTGATGATGACCTGTTCTGTTCATTTCCTCTGGGGCACCTGGCATTGGCCATTGTGGGAAGACAGGACACTGGGCTAGATGGACCTTTGGTCTGACCCAGTGCGGCTGTTATTATGTTCTCACAAGGCATTTTAAGGACACTGATCAATTTAGCACCCTTGCCCATCCCCAGAGGAGGGCGCTGAGGCCTTGCCTAGAGTAGCTATTCCGAAATAGTCACCCCCACCCCGCCCCAGACATGCTTGTCTCAGAATAGCTCCAGCACTTTAAATTCCCTCCCTCCCTCCCGCCAGGACACCTTCCCCCTGCAGACAAACTCTAACCGGGCCAGGTGGGAGAAAGGGCGCGTGGGAATCTCCCTTTCGCAGCTGGGGAACTGAGCTTCAGAGGCGGTGATTTCCCGAGCTGGGGTCAATACCCCCTCATGAGCTATGAAAGCAATAGAAATGTACAGCGCCTGGCACGACGGGGTGCTGGTCCCTAGCTGGTGTTCCTGGGCAATACAGATAAAAATAATGCTAATTAAGAGCCAGGTCCTGGGATCTGGGCCGAAGGGACATGCCCAAGGTTATGTGGTGGGTGGCAGAGACACAAAGGGAAAACGAGTCATCGGCATTCCAGGCCAGGGCCTTACTGTGAAGACTCACCCCCGCTCTGCTAGCCAGCTCCTTTGATCGGAGTGTGGTGCCGACAGGTCCCAGGAGACCCAGACGTCCCATTTTAAAGCCTCGAGTGCAGCTGGATTTAATCTCACTCACGTCTTCCCGGAGGGGGGCAGAGCCTGGGAGGCTCTTCCCAGACCCAGTGGACAGACAGAAAAGCTTGTGGTTAAGGCACCAGCTGCAGACTTGGGGAGCTAGAGTTTATTTCCCAGCTCTGCAACTTACTCATTGACTGTCTTTGGACAAGTGATTAACTGAATGGATGTGATGTCATTTAGAACATAACTCTCCTGGCTCAGAGTAATGGTCCATCTAACCCAGAATCCTGTCTTCCGACAATGGTTGGTGTCAAAGGCTTCAAAGGAAATGAGCAGAACAGGGCGCTTATCAAGTGATCCATCCCCAGTTGTCCAGTCCCAGGTTCGGCAAGTTCAAGGTTTAGGGACACCCAGCGCATGGAGCTGTGTCTCTGAGCATCTTGGCTAATAGCCACTGATGGACCTGTCCTCCAGGAACTTACCTAGTTCTTTTTTGAATCCAGTGATACTTTTGGCCTTCACAGCATCCCCTGGCAACGAGTTCCACAGGTTTACAATGCATTGCATAAAGAAGTATTTCCTTCTGTTTGTTTTAAACCAGCTGCCTCTTAATTTCATTGGGTGACCCCTGGTTCCTCTCTTATGTGAAGGGGTAAATAACACTTCCTTATTCATTTTCTCCACACCAGTTATGATTTTATAGACCTCTCTCATATCCCTCTTAGTCATCTCTTTTCTAATCAGAACAGTCCCAGCCTTTTGAATCTCTCCTCCAATGGAAGCTGTTCCATCCCCTAATCATTTTTGTTGCCCATCTCTGTACCTTTTCCAATTCTAATATAGCTTTTTCGAGATGGGGTGACCAGAACTGCCCGCAGTATTCAAAGTGCGGGTGTGCCATGGATTTATCTAGTGGCAATATGATATTTGCTGGCTTATTATCTGTCCCTTTCTGTTTGTCCGCTTTTTTGACTGCCACTGTACGTTGAGAGGATGTTTTCAGAGAACTATCCACAGTGACTCCAGGATCTCTTTCTTGGGGGGTCACAGCTAATTTAGACCCCCCTCATTTTGTACGTAGAGCTGGGATTATGTTTTCCCGTGTGCATCACTTTGCATGTATCGACACTGAATTTCATCTCAAGCGGGCACCTGGCAAGCAAACAAGCACCCAGCAACATAAAAATTAAAAACTCACCCCCACGGTCATGTAACAGCTCCTCCTTCAACAGGTGAGCTCCTTGGCAAAACCTCCATTTGCTGCTCCCGGGCCCTAACGGCCTGGGCCATACATGAGGTCTGATTAGATGATCTAACAGGTGCCTTCTGGCCATATACACTATGAAACTTAAGCTATGTCTATAGCAGTAAATTTAGTACCCGGGGGAACGTAAGAGAGAAGAGGATCTTAAAAGAACAAGAGGCTTAAAGACACATCTGTATTTAGGAAGACCTAATTTCAGGAGACACGCTAGCAGGCATCTGAGACTGTCTGTTTTGTCTGCGTCCCCGAGGGCAGATTTCCCACCCTCGCTCTAACTCGAGCCAGGAGACTAATGGATTGATTGGTTCACTGGCTGCTCGTCAGGAAAAAAAAAAATTCATTTGAGGCTCAACAGCAAAACAGAATTTTTCAGCTCGCAGACTCCGCGTGCCTGGCTGGGTCGTGGGCAGCCAGCCATCGCCGTCAGAGCCAGAGACCGCAGTCGCACGTCAGGACACTGGCACGTCAGAAGCAGGAGGCAAACTGGATATCGGGAGCTACAAGTCAGAAGCCAGGCGCCGAGCCAGCTCCGAATGCCAGGAAATCAAGGAGCATGGTGGAGCCCTGCTGTTCACACAGCTTCCACACATCTGCTGGCATCAGTCGGACGGGATTCCACCAGTCGGGCAGGGCGGGGCTTCGAGGGCCCCAGTAGCCCCTGCCAGCTGATTGGCGGGCGGGTGCTCCTATGAACGTTGTGGGTTCGTGCCCCGGGGGTCATGACACGTGGACTTTAAGGTCCCACGGGACCATCCCGATTAAGGCTGCGGGTAGGGTGACCAGACAGCAAGCGTGAAAAATCAGGACCGGGGATGGGGGAGTAATAGGAGCCTATATAAGAAAAAGACTCAAAAATCGGGACTGTCCCTATAAAATCGGGACATCTGGTCACCCTAGCTGTGGGTCTGGGATGCAGCGTTGCTGAAGTCACGGCTCCGCGGCTGCAGCGGCCGGCGCCGCTGACGCCGGGCCCCTCAGAGCAGCAGCGCCCCAGGGGCAGCTAAAGTTCCCGCAGGGGTATTTATAGCACCTGTCATGGGCAGGCCGTGATTTTTTGTTTATGGCCCGTGACCTGTCCATGACTTTTTCTAAAAATACCCGTGACTCAAGCGTAGCCTGAATCATCATCTAGTGCAGCGCGTCTCACATGCGGTCACCGGGGCTGCCTGCGGCAACCGGGGCATTTTTCCGCGGCCATGACAGCCTCCCGGGTGGAGATCGGGGATGGGAGAGGGGGAAAGCAGCGCCCTCCTCCCTGCAGTACCCAGCTGTTGCTCCTGAATGCTCCGCCTGGGTGTTTGCGGGCACTGCCAGCAGGAGATCGGTGCCCTGCACCGGGCAGCCTCCTGGGGGCTCCAGGCAGGACCTCCGCAGACACGAGGGGACAGCGTGTGTGCCCGGCAGGAGAGGAAACTTTGATTCTGCAGGTGACCAGTGAGTTTCTGACCCATCTTCTCGGGGCTAGAGAGGCTCCAGGATTCAGGCCCCACCCCGGCTCCAGCCATGGGGCTCTGGGCTTCAGCCCCCCACCTGGCTTCCAGCCGCGAGGCTTCGGGGGCGGGTCTCGAGTTTCAGCCCCTGGGCTCCGGCTCTGGGCTTCAGCCCAGGGCGGCGGGGCTCAGGCTTGGAAAAATTGTCAGCGCAGCCACCAGCAAGAGTTGGTGGCCACGCTGTGAGGCCACCAAAAAATTTGTTATGAGACCCCCTGGTCTAGTCTGACCTCCTGCACGTCGCAGGCCACAGATAGGGTGACCAGACAGCAAGAAGAATCGGGACAGGGGGTGGGGGGTAATAGGAGCCTAGATAAGAAAAAGACCCAAAAATCGGGACTGTCCCTATAAAATCGGGACATCTGGTCACGTGTGTCCGTCCGTGTGTGTGTGTGTGTGTGTGTGTGTCGCTGTGCTGCTGGAGGGGGTGAGTCCTGCTGTATGTGTGTGTCCGTCTGTCCGTGTGTCCGTCTGTGTGCGCGTGTCTGTGCGTATGTGTGTGCATGCGTGTGTGTGTGTAGCTGCAGGTGGGTGATGAGCTGTGGGATGGGGGGGGGGCGGCCCTAGGGGTAGCAGACTGTGACGGGCGGTGGAGCTGCTTTTCCCTTTAGCCCGAAGGCTTTTCTGTTGAAGGACAAACCTGTGCCCTGCCAGTGCCTTGGGCAACCAGCCTCCCCTGCCTGAGCTCGTCAGGCAACCGCTTACGAGCCATCAGCCCCCTTGGCCACAAAGCAGCCGCCGCAGCCCCATTGCCACCAGGGGGATGCGTGCGCCGAGCCGCGGGGGATCCTCCTCCTCGTCGTGGCGCAGGGCCGGGCCTGCCCAAACCGCAGCCAAGATTCAGGAACGACCAGTGCTAGGACTGATTCGTATTGGAGTAGCGCCGAGGGGCCCCAAGCATGAACCAGGCCCCCATGGTGCCAAGCGCTGTATGTTTTTATTGCTATTAAGGGTATTACGGTAGCACCGAGGCGCCCCAGTCCTAGCCCAGGCCTCTATGGTGCAAAGCACTGTATCGCTATTAGGTATATTACAGTAGCACCGAGGAGCCCCGATCCTAGCCCAGGCCTCCATGGTGCAAGGCGCTGTATGTTTTTATCACTATTAGGTGTATTACGGTAGCACCGAGGAACCCCGATCCTAGCCCAGGCCTCCATGGTGCAAGGCGCTGTATCACTATTAGGTGTATTACGGTAGCACCCAGGAGTCCTGATTCTCACCCCCCACCCCCTTGCTCTTCCTACTCAGCAAGCCTCCCTCTCCCACACCTGGCTAGTTCATGGGGCTCAACTACTCCATTGGTTTCCCATCCCTTAAGACACAAAGAAACGGGCCCCTGGCTGAAGATGGCGAAGGGGGAGGGGTTCTCCCTGAGCCCCCAAACTCCCCAGCAGATGTTGCATTCTGGCCATGTGCAGCCGCATTATCAAAACCATCTGGCCCTTCTTCTGCGTCATCTCTGGTTCTGCGGTCCACAGACCCCACAAAGGGAATGGGGTTGCACAAGAAGGGGTTGGGGCTGGCTGCTGGTAATGGTGCTTCTTTACTATAATGCAGCTCTTTCCTTGTGGACGCGTCCTGGTTTCCTATCACTGACTCGGGGGTGGGGTGCTCTTAAAAGGGTCCAGATGAAGCTGAGCACAGCTGTGGGGTCCAGTCCACTGGAGACTGACCGAGGAGCCACGGCTGGAATCTGGATCCCACAGTGGGGTCAGGGATGGTGAGACGTAGCACTCAGATGGTCTGAGGCAGGAGGAACGGCCCATGCTGACCACAGAGCCTCACTTAGTAGCTGGGGAAACTGAGGCACACAGGGGACAAGGTCACCCATCAGGGCCAGGGATAGAGCCTGATTCAGCTCCTCCACTCTAACCCATTAGCCCCCACTCCTCTCCCAGAGGTGGGCATACCAGAGGAGCCTGGCTTCTATCTCCCCCTCTGTAACCACTATACCCCACTCCCCTCCCAGAGCTGGAGACAGAACCCAGGAGGGGGTGGACGGGACCTGACTGACACCAACACAAGTTAAGAAACCAAACGGCATTTTCTACACCAAACTGACCCCAGTGTGCCCCCCATTTCCCTCTTGCCACCCAGTGCCAACCCCACTGCGCTACCCCACCCCTGAGGGGCCTGTGCCCACGGGGCAGCGGAGAGCCCCCGAGGGTCCTGTTAGCAGCTGCCAGAGGTCCTGGATGCTGACCACTGGGTTGACTCAGCAAAACTGTCCAGCTGTGCACCACCTGGCCAGGCTCCAGGGCACACACTGTTCACACACACACGCCGACACGCTCCTCTTGCGGCGTGACCCACGTGCCTAACACACACTGGTCCAGCTTTCTACACACACACCGCCCCGATTCTCCCCTGGTCTCTCTCTCTCACACACACACAGCCTCCATTGTCCCCTGGTCTCTCTCTCTCTCACACACACAGCCCCCATTCTCCCCTGGTCTCTCTCTCTCACACACACACAGCCTCCATTGTCCCCTGGTCTCACACACACACACAAGCCCTGATTCTCCCCTGGTCTCTCTCTCTCTCTCTCTCTCACACACACACACACACACAGCCCCCATTGTCCCCTGGTCTCACACACACAGACACAGTCAGGAGTCTCCCCGGTCTCTCGCACACACACACTCCTGCCTGTTCATGGCACTTCCATACTGAGGTGAGAGGCTGAAAACAGCTGGTCACCCTCTTGTTCCCTCCCAAACGCTCCTCTCCACAGGACCCCCGCGCCCATCTCCCGCCCACGCCCTGCGCCCTGGCTCCGTGGAGAGCTGCATGATTCAGGCCAGGTCTCACTTTCAACCCCCCAGCCCTAGAGCTGGTGGGGCAGGGAGGGGAGGAGACACGAGACAGAGTTTTAGGACCCAGCCCAGGAATCTGCCAGGTACCATCCAGCCTTAATGAGAGCTGTCCAGCCAGCCCCCTTCCCACAAATCAATGTGTTAGTCTCTAAGGTGCCACAAGTCCTAATTACAAAAGCTAATTTCCCCTCCCTAAATACACACACCTTCTTGTCAACGGTTTGAAATGGGCGGCCTTGCTTATATTGGCCTTATTAACACTACAAAAGTGATTGCCACTTCTTCTTGTCAGCTGTTGAGAATAGCCCACTTCCCACTTAATTGAATTGGCTCGTTAGCACTGACCGCCCCCACTCGGTAAGGCAACCCCCATCTTTTCATGTGCTGTGTATTTATTCCTGCTCCTGTATGTGCCACTCCATGCATCTGATGAAGTGGGTTCTAGCCCCGGGGCCTGGTTCTCCAGACTTGGGCTGGTGGGGCTCATGCTATGGGGCTGTGTCATTGCAGGCGGTGGAGCCGGAGCTCTGAGATCCCGCGAGACGGGAGGGTCCCAGAGCCCGGGCTCCGGCCCATGCCTGGATGTCTGCCCTGCAATTTCATGGCCTCGCAGCCCCCGCCCGAGTCAGCTGATTCGGGCCAGCCGCGGGTGTGTGATTGCTTTTGTAGGCGTACCTCAAACACCTGGTCCTGATCTCCCATGTCCCACGGAGTAAATCCAGTTCCCGCCCCCGCCCCAAGGGGTAGCGATGCCGAGGGGTTAGACACAGAGTCAGACAGACCTTAAAAATATTACAGCAGAGATCCCCCGTTTGTCGCAGTAGCCTAGTGGGTAATACACTAGCCTCAGACACCAGGGTTCTATTCCTGGATGGGCCATGGGTTGACCTTGGGTAAGTTGCTTTCTGCCTCAGTTTCCCCATGTCTCAGATGGGGGTGATGGTACCAATCTCCTTTGTAAAGCGTGTTGAGACCTGTGGCTGAAAAGCGCTAGGTAAGAGTGAGTTGTAATTATTAAGGCTGTTCCCCATAAAGGCTCACCCTCTCCCCATCCTTTGGGTTGGAAACAATCCGGATCGGTTGTGTTTTGGGGCTTGCCTGGGAGAAGTTACCACTCCCAGCCTGTGACACAAACGCTCCCTCTCCCCCCCACACACACACTGTACGAGGCCCACTCCTTGGGGTGGCTACCGAATGTGTCCTAGGGGTTGGAAAAGGCACAGATTAAGCCCTGCCCGGTTAGCAAGTACCCAGATGACCAAAGCTTTCGTAGCCACCCCTATTCCCTGGAAAACATTGACCCCCCAGCAGTCCAGCCGGTTTCCTCGTCGATCTGTCCTGCCAATCCAGGCTGGGATGTCGCAGCCGGGCTTTCCAGTCTAGACAGAGACTTTGTAGCTTCTGTTGCACCGAAGATTTTATGTCTGCCGGCGAGTCGTCTTCTGGGAAGCCACCCGATGTCTCTTGAGAAGTCTCCAGCTCATGATTTCATTTCTCATGGCCAGCTCTTAATGCTTTCAGCCACTATCCGCTCCACTCAGTGTGCACCCCGGCCCCGGGGTCCTCTCCTGAGTCATGGCACCCCAGTATAGAGTCCCCCGTTTTATCAGGGGGACTGCGATGGGGTGTCCACTCCACACACAGGACTGGAAGGGGTTAAGATGGCCAGATGGGCCAATTAACACCACAGGCTGCACCTGCACAAGGAGACAGCCAGGAATTGATTGGAAACAGCCTCCTGGCAACAGAAGGGACTAGAGGGATGGGTGGCGTGTCTGGGCCTGGAGGCAAGTAGCCTACAGTTACTCCCTGGGAGGAGGGATTTGGGCTTGGCAGGCCCTGAGAAGGGGGAGAGCCAGAGAGGTAGGCAAGGCTTGGGGCCCCCTCCCTGGCAGCCAAGGTTTGACCTACTCTACGTTGTCAGTTGTCATGCGTGGGCGCGCTCTCCGGGGGCCGGCCTAGCACTGCGCAGACAGCTAGCCCAGCAGGCCCGGATAGTGCTACACAGAAAGACCGCGGCCTCGGCTGGGCGGCGAAGGCGCTCGGCTGGGTTTATTGCCGACGAAGCACCGCCCGAGCGCTCAGGTACGCCGACGCATGTGTGCCCACGACAATGGTAGCGGCTCAGTCTGCAGCTGCCCCCTCGCCGCTGGACAAAGGTGTCCCTCCCATGACTTCTCCTTGTACCCAGTGATACAGACACGTCACGTATTACATTCCTGACGTTAGCTTCCAACCTGAGGCCTTGTACCAAACCTCCCAGTGCACCGTCCTGTCCTCCCATCCTGGTCTGACTTGGGGTCGCTGTGTCCCTATGCCATCTCCCAGGAGTGTGTCTATACTGCACATAGGTGCCGGGGTGAACCCAGGCTAACCTTCTGGGATGAGTTTACACAAACACCCAGGGCCTAGTCCTTAGGCATGCCTGGGTCTCAGCCCCGCTAGCCGGGCCTTTGCCAAGTTCATGTGTCGGACGGTGAACTTGTAAGCAAGCGTCTGCTCTAGACAGGACCTGACTTTTGCTCCTAGCATGGCTTGGCTTTGCTGTCTTGCCCCAGGCCCAGGGCTCCAGGCTCTCTTTCCACTACCTCTCTCCACTGAGCCTTGCCCACCTCTCTGGAGCTTCCCCACCGTACGCTTCCCGCAGTGAGTATGCCCGGGCGGGGCTCCTGGGGAAGCCAGAGGGCCCTGCACCCCAACTCCGCAGTCAGACGTGACTCTCAGCCAGCCACGAACACAGAAGGTTTATTATCAGAGGGGCAGCCGTGTTAATCTGTATCCGCAAAAACAACGAGGCGTCCGGTGGCACCTTAAAGATGAACAGATTTATTTGGGCATAAGCTTTTGTGGGTAAAAAACCCACTTCAGCTGCATGGAGTGAAAATTGCAGATGCCAGCATAAATATACTGACACGTGAAGACAATGGATCATGTGATGTGGCCTGGATGGAAGCTGGAGGCATGTAGGTAAGTATATGTATGTAGTCAGTAGGTTTCCGGTATAGAGTGGTGTTTATGTGACCATCGCTTATTAACACAGTAGTGTCCAGGAAGTGGATCTCTTGTGTGAACTGGTCCAGGCTGAGGTTGATGGTGGGGTGGAAATTGTTGAAATCCAGGTGGAATTCCTCAAGGACCTCCTTCCCATAGGTCCAGATGATGAAGATGTCGTCAATGTAGGGCAAGTAGAGGAGGGGCGTTAGTGGCTAGGGGATGAAAGCCAAGGAAGCGTTGTTCTAAGTCAGCCATAAAAATGGTGGCATACTGCGGGGCCATGCGGGTACCCATATCAGTGCCACTGACTTGACGGTACAAGTTGTCCCCAAATCTGAAATGGTTGTGGGTGAGGACAAAGTCACAAAGCTCGGCCACCAGGTGTGCCGTGGCCTCATCAGGGATACTGTTCCTGATGGCTTGTAGTCCATCCTCGTGTGGAATATTGGTGTAAAGAGCTTCTACATCCATAGTGACCAGGATGGTGTTTTCTGGAAGCTCACCAATGCATTGTGGTTTCCTCAGGAAGTTGGCGGTGTCTCCAAGATAGCTGGGAGTGTAGGGTCTGAGGAGAGAGTCCAAACAGCCAGATAATCCTGCTGTGAGTGCCAATGCCTGAGATGACGGAGCGTCCAGGTTTGTGGATCATGGGTAGCAGATAGAATACCCCTGGTCGGGGCTCTAGGGGTGTGTCTATGTAGATTTGTTCCTGTGTTTCTTTAGGGAGTTTCTTGAGCAGATGGCGTAGTTTCTTTTGGTGCCCCTCAGAAGGTTTATTAGTCGACGGGAACACAGCGTAGAACAGAACTTGTTAGCACAGAAATCAGTGACTTTCAGCCAAGTCCATCATGGGGAGTCCTGGGCCAGGCAGCCTGGACTCCCCCTCTTCCAGTCCCCCCAAGCAGGCTGCCGGCTTCCAGCAACCCGACCTCAGACACCCCCGTTGCTCCTCCTCCTTGTCTTTGCCTCGTTTCCTGGGCAAAGAGTCACCTAGTGGTCACCTGGTTGCATCCCCCTCCTGGGTCTCAGGTTACGAAGGGCACCGGGCATAGCATACATGCAGACAGCTGGAGCAGCCTCACCTGCCCCAGAGGTCTCAGCCAAAATCACGCACCCCTATTCCCACCACCGAGATACTGGTGCAGCACAGAGGGAAACTGAGGCACACGCATTATTCATGCAAAACTCACATAGGCTCAACCGTAAGTCTCACACACAACACAACACTTCATCACAGCTGGGGGAAAACCAGAGTGTAGAGGAATCCTATGTGGTCTTTTGGGGAGGGGATGGAAATGCACTATGAATACATGGCATCTGCAAATTCCAGTAAGGCTTGAAGGAAGCATCAGGGGTGGGTCAGAGCTAGTGGGAGCCGAAGAATGCGCTGCAGAATGGGGAGAATGTCAGCTGAGTGTCAGAGGAACATTCCCCACATCATGAGACACTGTTTACACTGTGGGTGGCCTTCCCCAGGGAAAATCTGGAGCAAATGTACTGCAGAGAGCAATCCCAGGCAGAGGCAGAGGAGCAAGATGGCTTAACAGGACTTTTCCACTGCTGCATCCCAGGGCTCCGTGATGCTAAGAGCAGCCAAGATTCTCAACAGGCGTCTGGTGAGGGTGGGTGTCTCCAGTCTAGGCAGGTTTCCCTGCTTGAGCTGCCTGAAAAGGGGCCTGATTCAGAGTGGTGGGTGGTCAGTGCTTCTGGAACATCAGGTGTCTTCAGCCGGGTGCCGCAAACACAACCAGGTGCCGGCTGATGTCCCCCTGAGATGATCACCCAGAGGGGAAACAGCCTCAAATGTCAGGCCCGAGGCCTTTTGCTGCAGCTACACTAGGACAGCAGCAGCCATGAGCTAAAAAGCAGAAAGTCACAGCCTCACATTCTCCCTAAATTCCATTAAAACGATGTAGAATCGGCCTGTTAAGAAGGCTCCTGTCCTAACAGTGCCCACCATCCCCAGACAAGGAAACAGACATAGGTGCCAACTCCAGGGCTGGAGCACCCACGGAAAAAAATTAGTAGGTGCTCAGTACCCACCGGCAGCCCCACGGATCAACTCCTCCCTCAGTGCCTTCTGCCCGCCGGTGATCAGCTGTTCAGCGGCGGGCAGGAGGCGCTGGACGGGGCAGGGAAGGAGAGGAGGAGGCCAGGCAGGAACGGGCGTGGCAGGGGTGGGAAGACGTGTGGCGGGGTGAGGGCTTGGGGGAAGGGGTGGAGTGGGGGTCGAGCCCCTCCCTCCCCCCGTGAACTGGGGAAGTTGACTCTTCCGGAAACAGATCTTAAGATGTTTAAAGAAAACTTAGTTTGACGGCATTCTGTCTGCCAAGAAATCGCTTATCAACAGTGTGAGTGTGAAATCCCTACTTTATGGTCCCTACTTCGCTCTTGTTGATCGATCTGGTTTGTGTCTGGTTTTTGGATTGTTTGCTGCATAAATAATTTTGCAAGATTTAAATCAACTAAGGGAGTGGGGTAGGATTGGTTAAAGGATTGTTTCACAGTATGTTAGGATTGGTCAAAGAATTATTCTGTAAGATTTTAGGGAAATGATTGGTTCAGGGAGGACTCGAGTTTCACTATATAAACTGGGGTCCAAGAAGGAGACCAGCTGGGAAAGAAAGGAAAAGGAAAGAAGAAGAAGAAGAAGGAATGACCTGGAAGATGATGACAAAGAAAAACTCATCTCCAAGAGACAGCCCAAGATCAGAACTGCTAGAATCCTCTGCACCACTGTGACGTGCAATAACCAGAACCCAGATGAGCCCGACCTTGCCTGGCCAACAAAGAAAGTCCACCTGTGTGATTAAGCTGGGTGAGCATTGTATGCTTAGCGTGTGGTGATTGTTAATAAATAAAGGTTAAATAGCTCGGCAGAAGAATCTGTCCTATCTCGGGGCCTTTTTCAACGTCTCCGACTCAAGGAATATTTCCAACACACCACTGAACAGCACACGAACCCACAGAAACATTCCTACCAACTCTACAAAAAGAAGGATTCAGCGTGGACTCCTCCTGAAGGTCGAAATGACAGACTGGACTTCTACATAGAGTGCTTCCGCCGACGTGCACGGGCTGAAATTGTGGAAAAGCAGCATCACTTGCCCCATAACCTCAGCCGTGCAGAACACAACGCCATGCACAACCTCAGAAACAACTCTGACATTATAATCAAAAAGGCTGACAAAGGAGGTGCTGTCGTCATCATGAATAGGTCAGAATATGAATGAGAGGCTGCTAGACAACTCTCTGACACCACATTCTACAGGCCAGTACCCTCTAACCCCACGGAGGGTTACCAAAAGAAACTACACCATCTGCTCCAGAAACTCCTTAAAGAAACACAGGAACAAATCTAAACTGACACACCTCTAGAGCCTCGACCAGGGGTATTCTATCTTCTACCCAAAATCCATAAACACGGGAATCCTGGATGCCCTATCATCTCAGGCATTGGCACCCTGACAGCAGGATTGTCTGGCTATGTAGACTCTCTCCTCAGGCCCTACACTACCAGCACTACCAGCTATCTTTGAGACATGACTGACTTCCTGAGGAAACTATAATCCTTTGGTGATCTTCCAGAAAACACCATCCTGGCCACTATGGATGTAGAAGCCCTACACCAACATTCCACACAACGATGGACTACAAGCCGTCAGGAACAGTATCCCCGATAATGTCACGGCAAACCTGGTGGCTGAACTTTGTGATTTTGTCCTCACCCACAACTATTTCACATTTGGGGACAATATATACCTTCAAGTCAGTGGCACTGATATGGGTACTCACATGGCCCCACAGTATGCCAACATTTTGATGGCTGACTTAGAACAACGCTTTCTTACCTCTTGTCCCCTAACGCCCCTACTCTACTTGCACTACACTGATGACACCTTCATCATCTGGACCCTGGAAAAGAAGCGCTTGAGGAATTCCACCAGGATTTCAAGAATTTCCATCCCATCATCAATCTCAGCCTGGACCAATCCACACAAGAGATCCACTTCCTGGACACTACGGTGCTAATAAGCGCTGGTCACATAAATACCACCCTATACCGGAAACCTACTGACCGCTATACTTACCTACATGCCTTCAGCTTCCATCCAGGACACATCACACAATCCATTGTCTACAGCCAAGCTCTAAGATACAACCGCATTTTCTCCGATCCCTCAGACACAGACAAACACCTACAAGATCTCTATCAAGCATTCTTAAAACTACAATACCCACCTGCTGAAGTGAAGAAACAGATTGACAGAGCCAGAAGAGTACCCAGAAGTCACCTACTACAATACAGGCCCAACAAAGAAAGTAAAAGAACACCACTAGCCGTCACCTTGAGCCCCAAACCTCTCCAGCGCAAAATAAAAGATCTACAACCTATCCGGAAGGACGATCCCTCATTCTCAGATCTTGGGAGACAGACCAGTCCTCGCTTACAGACAGCCCCTCAACCTGAAGCAAATACTCACCAGCAACAACACACCACACAATAAAAACACTAACCCAGGAACCTATTCTTGCAACAAAGCCCATTGCCAACTCTGTCCACATATCTATTCTAGTGATACTATCATAGGACCGAATCACATCAGCCACGCCATCAGGGGCTCATTCACCTGCACATCTACCAATGTGATATATGCCATCATGTGCCAGCAATGCCCCTCTGCCATGTACGTTGGCCAAACTGGATAGTCTCTATGCAAAAGAATAAATGGACACAAATCTGACATCAGAAATCATAACATTCAAAAACCAGTTGGGAACACTTCAATCTCTCTGGTCACTCAATAACAGACCTAAAAGTGGCAATTCTTCAACAAAAAAACTTCAAAAACAGACCCCAATGAGAAACTGCAGAACTGGAATTAATTTGCAAACTGGATACCATTAAATTAGGCTTGAATAAAGACTAGGAGTGGCTGGGTCATTACACAAACTGAAAACTATTTCCCCATGCTAAGTTTTCCCCTACTGTTACTCACACCTTCTTGTCAACTGTTTGAAATGGGCCATCCTGATTATCACTACAATAGTTTTTTTTTTCTCCTGCTGATAATAGCCCACCTTAAATGATTAGTCTCTTACAGTTGGTATGGCAAACCCCATCTTTTCATGTTCTCTGTATATATATATATCTATATCTGTATCTA
This sequence comes from Macrochelys suwanniensis, assembly GCA_033296515.1. Lineage (NCBI taxonomy): Eukaryota > Metazoa > Chordata > Testudines > Chelydridae > Macrochelys > Macrochelys suwanniensis. The sequence goes on along the minus strand of CM065800.1, from coordinate 5,002,737 downwards.
TATATATCTTCCTACTGTATCTTCCACTCCATGCATCTGATGAAGTAGGTTTTAGCCCATGAAAGCTTATGCCCAAATAAATTTGTTAGTCTCTAGGGTGCCACAAGGACTTCTTGTTCTTCTTGCGGATATTACCGTGCAAGGCTTTCACTGGGAAAAGGCCCTGCAAATCCACAGAAGAGTACGCCCGGAGCCCTAGGAACCTGGGTAAGTCTTGAGGTGCTTAAATTATGCCTTGAGCCCATGGAAGGGTAAAGGTGGGATGTCCCAGAATGTGCGAGTAACAGAGGGTGTCCATGCCCGACTCTCGCAGGTGGGCTGATCCTGGCGCTCTAATGTTGACTTTGGGCCATAGGTCGTTAGGCAAACATCAGGAGAAGCGTTACCAATGAGGCGCAAAGACTGGGCAGGTTGTAAGTGCCCAGTGAGCCACCAGTTCTTCCACCGGCTTTGAAGGAGCCCCCGTGATGATGTCTGCAAGGCTGGTCTGGTAGGGCTGAAAATGGCTGGGGAAGTCCTGGTTTTATGCCGTCTGTGTGTCCTACGAGGCTCAATCGCTCCCTCTCTCTTGGCTTCGGTTGCCCTGTCTCTGACACGGGGGTGATGGCCCCTTCTCTGCTTAGATTCCTCTTCCTCTTCACATCACAGGTGATGTGAGGCAGTCACCCCACGGTCAGGGAACAGGCGCTGTCAGGGAACAGGAGCTATTCACCCCCACGCTAACCCTGGAGGGGTAATATAGGCAAGAGAGGCCAATTAGCCAGAGGCTGCACCTGGAGGGGAGCTAGGATGCAGGACAGGCTCAGCAACTGCGGGATAGGGCATCAGACCATGTGGTGAGCTAATCCCCATTTGGGCCAGTAGGAGGTGCCGGAGTTGGAAGAGGCCACGCCCCTGTTACAAGGTGGGAAACAAAAAAATGCCCCGAGGGAGAGAAGGTGAAGACAGCCCAGCCAGGAGGTCAGATCACAGCATTGGCGTGTCCCACCGCCGAGGGGGGCTGGCAGATCCCCAGCCAGATCAGATAAGGTGGAGGGTTCTCCCCATCCCACGAGTCCATGACCACGCCCAGCGTCGAGACAGAAGCCAGGAAAGCAGCCCGAAGCGAAACAGCTCACCGGCTTGCCTAGCGTTCTTGTCCCAGTTTGTTGGGCTCCCAGCGGAGTAGTATCTAAGCACCTCGCAAGCACTAATGGTTTATTCTTGTGACCCCCGGGTGAGTGGGGAGAATTTCCCGTCTGTCCCCCACCCTCTGTCGTTAGATCCGTTTGGGAGTGTTTTGGGGCAGGGACTGGCTCCAACTCTGGGTCTGGGCAGTGCCCGGCACAATGGGCCCCTGGTCTCGGTTGGAGTCTGTGCAGCCCCTGGCACGGTCAGGACCTGGGCAGTGATCAGCACAATTGGACCCCAATCTCAGTTGGGTCTGGACAGTGCTTGGCACAATGGGGCCTTGATCTCAGCCGGGATCTGTGCAGCACCTGGCATGATGGGGGCCCTGATCTCGGGTGGGGTCCGGGCAGCGCCTGGCTCCGTGGGAGCCCTATCTTGGGCGGGGTCCAGGCAGCGCCTGGCTCCGTGGGAGCCCGATCACGACCGGGGTCCGGGCAGCACCTGGCCCTGTGGGACCCCGATCTCGGCCGGGCTCCGGGCAGCGCCTGGCCCTGTGGGACCCCGATCTCGGCCGGGCTCCGGGCAGCGCCTGGCCCTGTGGGACCCCGATCTCGGCCGGGGTCCGGGCAGCGCCTGGCTCTGTGGGACCCCGATCTCGGCCGGGGTCCGGGCAGCGCCTGGCTCTGTGGGACCCCGATCTCGGCCGGGGTCCGGGCAGCGCCTGGCTCTGTGGGACCCCGATCTCGGCCGGGGTCCGGGCAGCGCCTGGCTCTGTGGGACCCCGATCTCGGCCAGGGTCCGGGCAGCGCCTGGCTCTGTGGGACCCCGATCTTGGCCGGGGTCCGGGCAGCGCCTGGCTCTGTGGGATCCCGATCTCAGCTGAGCCCTCTGCCTGTTATCACAATATGGAAAGGGAATGGCCCCTAACCCCGGCTCGTTCCGTCCGGCACTGTGGTTCTTGGCTGGGCCCCAGCAGATTCCAGAGGAGGCTGGGGCAGACGGAGACAGCGTCGTGCGTGCTGCAGGAAACCGTGGAAATCAGACAGCTTGCCGGCCCACGCAGTCTAGAGCTGCCCAGCCCTGGGCAGGACGAGGGTCCAGGCGGTGTTAACCGGGGACATGCTGCCGGCGACAACGTTCTGCCTTGGAGCCGCCTGCGACGTGCCCGGCCTGGGCTGTACTGGCTCCCTGGGTAAATAGATGCCTAGCAGCTCTCTGCCGTTTGGGGTGAAAGCTATGGTGGTGGTTTGGACCTACAAAGCCCTGAGTGGCTCAGGGGATCTCCCTGAGAGACAGCCTCTCCCTCTGCCAGGCTGGGGCCAGGGGGGTACTGAGCCGGGGTCCCGTGTGGGGAGATGCTGCCGGACGGTTGTTCTCCATGCAGAACAGCTTGATTGTACTGCCCTCCAGGACAGGCGGTAAGGCCTTTTGTCTCCCTCATCTACCCTGCACCCCTGCCCCCAAACCGCAGGCCCTGACCCCCCCCCCCCATTCACCCCACCACCAGCCCCAGGGCCTCTCACACCCCAGCACCCCTGTCTGCCGGTTCGCCATCCCAGCAGCCGTGCTAGGTCGACCAGCTGCTCCTTCCAGCAGTACTGGTGACAGACAGCCCCGGGGCTTTGCGGGGAAGGCGGGATGGGCCGTGGGGCTCTCCTTGGGGCCTGTGTGGTGGGCAGGAGGTCTCCCCGGGCTGGGATGGAGGGGGAAGCGGGTATCCCCAGGCTGGAGGGTGGGAGATGAGTGGCCCAGGATACAGCAGCCCCACCAGGTGCCTGAGCCCCTCATCCCCTTCTCTGTTCCCTGGGCACAGCTGGAGCGGGCAGACCCACTCCGGACTGGAGTGTGTGTGTGGGGGGGGGGCCCACACTGGGGGCTGGGAGCAGCAGCAGCCCCTGGCTAAGCTTGGGCCTCAAATCCCCCAAGAAAGGAGGATGAGCTGGGGGCAGACTGAGCCTTGGGTGATGGTGTGGGTGGGAAACTTCCCCTGAGGGTGAGGAAGGTGCTGGTGGGGAAGGAGGGTATAGCTCAGGCTGACTGGCCCTTTAAGGGGAGATGGTCCCAGCCCCTCCCGTGACTCCTCGGCTGCCTCCCAGCTGAGGTTGTGGGGCTAGGGCTGGGGGATGGCTTGAAAGCACTTGGCCCTTATGCAGGTCAAAGATAACACAGCTGAGCTGGGAGGGTCTCGCAGGAGTCCTGGAGGGGCGGGAAATGCCTCTGGGAATTGCAGACGAAATCGCTTGTTTTGCCTTTTTCTCCCACTGTTCAGTTCACCCAATACAGTGTGCTCGCAGGCAAGGGCACGGCAGCAGACTGGCCCGGCCCGGGTTCTCCCGGGCTGGAGAGGCAGCGGGCAGCAGCCAAATTACATTCCTTTTCCCGTGCTGATGTGGTGAGCATTGCTTATTAGGCATATTACGGTAGCGCCTAGGAACCCAGCAAACCATTGTGCTAGGCCCTGTACATTTTTAGTGCTCTTAGGTGTATTACGGTAGCACCTAGGAACCCAGGCCAGGGCCCAGCAACCCATTGTGCTAGGCCCTGTACATTTTTATTGCCCCGGCACCCCAGGTGTGGGCCTCACTGTTGTCCTAACTGAGCCTGTGTATTTATTCCAGTTGTGAGCTCAGGACATCCCTAAGCATGAGGACGTCCCTAAGAGAGTCCCAATAACTGACGATCACAAAAGCTGGTGGGAAAAGGTACGCCCAGGAGACAGAAAACCGGAACGAGCCCACACAAAGCCGCTCCCGATAGAACTCCGGGACAGGGTTAAGTCCAGGCCTGACGAACGAGAAAATGTAAGTCCGGAAGCCAATGAACCGAAATTCGTGGGTCATAAATTCTGCCGTCTGCCTCTCCACCCCCAGCAGAAGCCATTCCGTGCTGGTCTGCGGCGATGCCTTTACCTGATTGGTGGACAAAATAATGAGGGGCGGGGCTATTCCGCCCATACCTTATTGGTGGACAAAATAATGAGGGGCGGGGCTATTCCGCCCATACCTCCCTGTTGGGATCCTTAAACAATGAGACTTTGCGGGCACAATACGGTCGCACAGACGGCGGCTACTGGAGTGAGTGTCACCACAGAGCCATTGGGTTCGAAGGGACTGCCAAGGTCATCTAGTCTAAGATGCAGGATTTGTTGTGTCTAAACCATCCAAGACAGCTTCTTTTGAAAGTCTCCAGTGAAGGAGCTTCCACATCTGCTCCATTCTCCTACTGCTCTTACAGTGAGGGAGTTTTTCCTGAGATTTAATCTAAATCTGCCGGGCTGTCGTTTGAACCCACTGCCCCTTGTCCCACCCTCCGTGGCAGGAGAAAACAACTTTTCTCCATCTTTTTTATGGCAGGCTTTCAAATACTCGAAGACCATCACAGCGGCCGCCCCTCACTGTTTCCTGGGATTCTGGACTTTTGTCACCCTAAATCTAAGATGTTCTGAGAAGACTGGGCCAGAGAGAGGGACCCAGATGACACCGTGACCCCCTGCTGGCGCTAGCTGAATCCTCAACACCATCCAAGGGACTGACAAGGTGGGTGAAGTAATATCTTTTATTGGACCAACAGAAGATATGACCTCACCCACTCTGTTTCTCTCTTATCCTGGAACCAATAAGTTATAACAAGTCTCCAAACAGCCTAAGAAACTGTCAAAGAAGGGAGTTTTCCTTCTAAAACTCTCTCCTGCTAAGGGGAATTAGGGATGTTGTTAAGCCTTATTTAATACCTGACATTGCAAATGCTGTCACTGTTTTCCCTTCTTTTCTTTATCTTTAATAAAAGGTTACAAGAGTTTTGAATGGCGTGGTTGCCATGGGACGAAGCAGGCTAACATCTCTGTATACCAAACTCCGAACCTTGTTGAACACTGTATAATGGACAGTGACTGGGTTGTGTTAATACCCTTGGCCCATATATTTCATCTACAGGAGAGAGGGATAGCTCAGTGGTTTGAGCATTGGCCTGCTAAACCCAGGGTTGTGCGTTCAATCCTTGAGGGGGCTATTTAGGGATTGGGGCAAAAATTGGGGATTGGTCCTGCTTTGAGCAGGGGGTTGGACTAGATGACCTTCTAAGGTCCCTTCCAACCCTGATATTCTATGATTAATACAACGTTGCTGATAGGTAGGGCCAGTGTTTTCCAGCAACGAAAACAAAGTAATTTCAGATTTTCAAAGCTGTATATTTTGGAAATATCAGATATGCAATACAAAAAATACACGGATCGACAAACCTGAGCAATATGTAACCCTTTACAGCACCAAAATGCACTAGCCTACATTACAATGTTTACAGACACTTTTGAAATTGTTTTTGACAACCGAAATTGTCAGTTTTAGAACATAACCAACGTATTAAGTGATCATCTTCATTATAACAAAATTCTTGCTGCGCAAGACTATGCAATGAAAATAAAAGTTGGGTTATTGTTTTATGCAACAATCTAACAGCACTGGGAAACTTGGAATAATTACATTTCTGCTTAAAGTAAACTAACGTTTTATTTTGGGTTTTAGCCCACGAAAGCTTATGCCCAAATAAATTTGTTAGTCTTTAAGGTACCACAAGTACTTAACGTTCTATTGTATATCACCCGTATCAGCATACAAATATTCATTGACACACGCTTATGGCACATTACAACTCATTTGGCCGTACATCTTCATGCTTTCCAATGACATACAGTGACATTGCGGGGTTGGCACTTGTCCAGATTTGGAGAAACCGCGTTCAGTGTCAACTGAATTGCACGGCATCGCCAAAAGATCACGAGCAGTCTGGCTAAGTCTTGGCAACGGTTTGTCCGTGCTTTTACCAAAACCTGGAAAGAGAAATGTCATTGGTACGAGGAAGTTCATTTGCAATGCTCAGATAAACGGCCCACTCACCCACAAGTACTGAGCTCAGCAGTGAAATACCCCGTTCCTAGTCACTGCAGTTGTGGGAGAGTACACAAACTTGCTTGAGATCAAGGATTCTCACATTGTGGATAACTTATGCTGGCTGTTTGTCTGTATTTAAGTACCCTGCAATTTCTCTGCGCGGCTTTGAAAAACTTGACACTTGAGATTGTTAAGTGCATGCCGTCCTTTGAATTGAAGCATTGCCGGCAAATCAAATGCAAGTTTGTCCACTGCTCTTGATAGCGTCAACTGTGATTCAAACTTAAGGAGTGTCTGAACAAGTGGAGTTGCTTCCGCTTGGATACATTAAATTTGCCACAAGCAATTTGCTTTGCAACAAAACATATTGCTCTTCTAAAACAGCGGTCGCGTCCTCCACGTCGATTTCCCGAGCAACGCACCCCTTGTAGTATTCCACACGATGGTCGTGATAGTCTACGGGCTTTAAACCAAGTATTCCACCTTGTTGCAACTGGCTCCGGAGGTAGTGTCGGGCTTTCAACTCCTTGGTCGATAAGGTAGTCTCTAAACCGAGCCGGTCTGAGTGGGGGTTTGCGGAAAAGCTTTTTTATTAGAGCACACAGACCGTCCACTTCGGTATAGAAACGGTGCCAGAACTCGCCTGGTAAAGCTGCAATGTGTGCCCAGAAGGCCACAGGAAAGCAGTTGGTTAAAATGCCACTTCACCTGTCTTTGAACGATGTCCGCAGGTATTTTGCATTCCCTGCCACATAAGCCCCTGCATTTGACAAGTCAGTGTCATGTTGTACAAGGGTCTTTGTAACAGCTGTGCAGCTGGGGAGACGTTAACACGTTTTCGACGCGCTTGGCAGCAGCTGGGCGACCGTCTGAAACCCGCGTCCCCCTTGTTAGAATATTTGCAACATGCCAGTGTAGGCTGGCTGTATAGCCATCCACAATGACAGCTACTGTCTGATCCTCCTGTTCCGCGCTCAGTTGTTGCTTGTTTAGATCAAAGAGGGGCGGGGAAGATGGACTCGCTTGCGGGATACAGCCCCCATTTCAGACATGCTCCTTTAGGAATTTTCGCATTTTGGGACGGTCTGGTTTTTCCCAATGGGATGTTTGCACCCGATCCCGTGCTAGCTTTTCCCCGTATTTCTGGTTTTCCTTTCGGCATGCACGCACACCAGTAATTGTGAGCCGGGGCTTTGCTGCTGTCACGTCGCCCTTCGTTTTCTGCTTTCCATTGCTGCCACCCGATGTGAACCTTTCATGTGGCTGCCCGCGCGGTCCTTTTTCACATGGTCAAGCCCTTGGCTGCGAACCGGTACAAAATAACTTCCCTCCGCCCACATGGAGCACATCTTTCCTGAATTCTTTAACTCTCGCCTCGGGCTGAACCATTCTAGGCACTGGTAGGAAGCGGCTTTGAAGAGCCGAAGCACAAGGTGAAAAACAGGAAGGGATCGGCTTGCGGGAGGATTGGGGAGAGGGGGAACTTCACTGAGCCTGCAAGCAGCCAGGCCGGAGCAAGACGTGAGCTGGACGCCTCGAGCCAGCTGTGTACTGGTGGGAAGGCCGGGAGACAGCTGCGTGCAGGGGAAGGGAGACAGACGCTGGGCATAGGGTTCCCAACCCTCCCTGTTTGGCCAGGAGTCTCCCGGAATAGAGCTCGATGGCCCGGAGGCTACTGAAGCCAATCTGGGAGATTTTAGGCTGCTAAACGTCCGACGGCGCAGCAGGGCTAAGTAGGGTGACCAGACAGCAAGTGTGAAAAATCGGGACGGGGGTGGGGGGTAATAGGAGCCTATATAGGAAAAAGATCCAAAAATCGGGACTGTCCCTATAAAATCTGCCTTAGCCCTAGGGTGACATCTGGTCACCCTAGGGCCAAGACAGGCTCCCTACCTGCCCTGGCTCCGTGCCGCTCCCAGAAGCAGCTGGCCTGTCTGGTAGCAGCTCCTAGGTGGAGGCACGGCTTGGGGGTTTCAGCAGCACGTGCTGCCCCCGCCCCGAGCACTGACTCTGCAGCTCTCACTGGCTGGGAACAGGGAACCGCGGCCAGTGGGCGCCGTGGGGGGGGGGTGCTTGCAGGCAGGGGCAGCGCACAGAGCCGCCTGTCCACCCCTGAGTCTGGGAGCTACCGCCAGACATGCCCTCGCTTCCAGGAGCACCACCCTGCCGGAGCCTGCGCCCCATGCCCCCTCTTCCACCCCAACCCCCCGGCCCAGCTCAGAGCCCCCTCCCGCACCCAAACTCCCTCCCAGAGCCCACACCCCCTCCTGCATCCCAACCCCCTGCCCAGAGCCCCCACCCCCACCCTCACCCCCTTCCGCACCCAAACTCCCTCCCGGAGCCTGCACCCCTCACTCCCTCCTGCATCCCAACCCCCTGCCCCTGCCCAGAGCCCCTTCCCGCACCCAAACTCCCTCCCAGAGCCTGCACCCCTCAACTCCTCCCCAACTCCCTGCCCAGAGCCCCTTCCCCCACCCAAACTCCCTCCCAGAGCCCCCACCCTCATCCCCTCCTGCACCCAAACTCCCTCCCGGAGCCTGCACCCCTCAACTCCTCCCCAACTCCCTGCCCTAGGCTCAGCCCAGAGCCCCCTTCCGCACCCAAACTCCCTCCCGGAGCCCACACCCACTCCTGCATCCCAACCCCCTGCCCCTGCCCAGAGCCCCCACCCCCACCCTCACCCCCTCCCGCACCCAAACTCCCTCCCAGAGCCTGCACCCCTCAACTCCTCCCCAACTCCCTGCCCTAGGCTCAGCCCAGAGCCCCCTTCCGCACTCAAACTCCCTCCCAGAGCCAGCACCCCCTCCTGCATCCCAACGCCCTGCCCCTGCCCAGAGCCCCCACCCCCACCCTCATCCCGTCCCGCACCCAAACTCCCTCCCAGAGCCCACACCCCTCAACTCCTCCCCAACTCCCTGCCCTAGGCTCAGCCCAGAGCCCCCTTCCCCCACCCAAACTCCCTCCCAGAGCCCCCACCCCCACCCTCATCCCCTCCTGCACCCAAACTCCCTCCCGGAGCCTGCACCCCTCAACTCCTCCCCAACTCCCTGCCCTAGGCTCAGCCCAGAGCCCCCTTCCGCACCCAAACTCCCTCCAGGAGCCTGCACCCCTCACTACCTCCTGCATCCCAACCCCCTGCCCCTGCCCAGAGCCCCCACCCCCACCCTCACCCCCTCCCGCACCCAAACTCCCTCCCGGAGCCTGCACCCCCTCCTGCACCCCAACTCCCTCCCCAGAGCCCCCTTCCGCACCCAAACTCCCTCCTGGAGCCTGCACCCCTCACTCCCTCCTGCATCCCAACCCCCTGCCCCTGCCCAGAGCCCCTTCCCGCACCCAAACTCCCTCCCGGAGCCTGCACCCCTCAACTCCTCCCCAACTCCCTGCCCCTGCCCAGAGCCCCCTCCTGCACCCAAACTCCCTCCCAGAGCCCCCACCCTCACTCCCTCCCGCACCCCAACTCCCTGCCCAGAGCCCCTTCCCCCACCCAAACTCCCTCCCAGAGCCCCCACCCCCACCCTCATCCCCTCCTGCACCCAAACTCCCTCCCGGAGCCTGCACCCCTCAACTCCTCCCCAACTCCCTGCCCTAGGCTCAGCCCAGAGCCCCCTCCCGTACCCAAACTCCCTCCAGGAGCCTGCACCACCTCCTGCACCCCAACTCCCTGCCCAATGCCCCTTCCCCCACCCAAACTCCCTCCCAGAGCCCACACCCCCTCCTGCATCCCAACCCCCTGCCCCTGCCCAGAGCCCCCTCCCACACCCAAACTCCCTCCCGGAGCCTGCACCCCGTCCTGCACCCCAACTCCCTGCCCAGAGCCCCTTCTCCCACCCAAACTCCCTCCCAGAGCCCACACCCCCACCCTCACTGCCTCCTGCACCCCAACCCCCTGCCCCTGCCCAGAGCACCTTCTCCCACCCAAACTCCCTCCCAGAGCCCACACCCTCACCCCCCTGCACCCCAACCCCCTGCCCCTGCCCAGAGCACCTTCCCACACCCAAACTCCCTCCCAGAGCCCACACCCCTTCCTGCACCCTAACCCTCTGCCCCATCCCTGAGCCTCCTCCCCCACCACCTCCTGCACCCCAACCCCCTGCCCCAGGCTCAGCCCAGAGCCCCCTCCCATACTCTGAACCCCTTGGCCCCAGCCTAGAGTCCGCACCCCCTCCCGAACCCCAAACCCCTGCCCCAGCCCAGTGAAAGTGAGTGAGGGTGGGGGAGAGCAAGCGATGGAGGGAGGGGGCTGGAGTGAGTGGGGATGTGGCCTTGGAGAAGGGGCGGGGCAGGGCAAGGGTGTTTGGGTTTGTGCGATTAGACAGGTGGTGCCCCTAGCTGGGCCCTGAGGGCTAGAGCAGTGCAGTAGATTAACACACAGGTCCACGGTGCCATGCCCTAGGTCCCCAGCCAATTTGGGGAGCCCTGGAAAAATCTCACGATGCTAGGGCCGTCGGGGCGCCGGAACGGGGGGGGGCAGGGGGGCCATCACTTTTTACTGGCCATAAGGGCTAGCGACGGTGAGGGAGGGGGCAAAGAGGAGCAAGTGGGAGGACGGAGTCTCGGGGGGGGCACGAGGGTGGGTCTTTGGGGGAAGGGGCAGCATGGAGATGCAGCCTAGGGCGGGCTCAAGGGCAGGGGCTTGTGGAGAAGGGGGCGGAGCCAGGGCGGAGGCTTGGAGGGAGGGGGCGGGGCCACGGTTTGGGCATTGGTGGCCCCCCCACTTTTAGGGCACCTCCTTCCACCCCCCGCCCCCCGTGTAGGGCAGGATGATTTAGCTGCTGCACTCTCCGCTCCGCCGCCGCTTCCCCTCCTGCTTGTTGTTTTCTTCCCGCCGCCACCGGTGACGGACTCCCCCTGCATCGAGCCGGGCGGCCGGGGCTAGGCGGCGAAGGAAGCTGGGGGAACGACACCTCCTGCCGCGTCTCCTCCAGCCCCAAGCTGCGCGGGAGAGGCCCACTCCTGGCCCGAGCCCGACCTGAGCCACCAGGACATGGGCTGCAGCCTGCCCCACGTCAGCGACAGGGAGAACATAGACGGTGAAAGGGCCCGGGGGAGGAGGGGGGAGAGCCTGGTCGGACGGGGAGCTCCTTGCAGCCAAGAGCGCCGGGGAAATCCCCTCCCAGGCTGGGGAAATCTCCACTGCCTCAACCCACAGGGGCAGCCTCCAGAGATATGCAACCCCCACAAGCACATGGGGAGCCAAGTGAGAGGACTCTCTGCTGTCCTGCTAAAAGCAGGAAACTTAGAAACCCCCAACCCTTCCCCCCCCCTCCCCCGCACACACACCCAGCGTGGGAGCCCCCCCCCCCCTCGCCTCTCCCTTGCCTCTCCGTGTTCAATTACGTCTCTCCCCTCCTCGTCCAGTCCCCCCCCCCCCCCCCCACTGTGTCTTTTGGTGTTTGCCAAATATGTGATGAGACACGGGCTTTGTTTGGGGTTTTTACGCTTCCGTCTGCAGTTTTGAGACCTTTGACTGACCCTATCCCTGCATCCCTCAAGGCAGCATTATTTACCCCATCTTAATATGGCACGAGGTAGCCCCATTTACCCCCCCACCTGCACCCCTGCGACGTTGGTGGATCCCACTTCCCCATGCACATGGTTCACAGCATAGGCGCTGACTCCGTGGGTGCTTCGGGGCTGGGAGGGGGTGGAGCTGGGGCCAGAAGAGGCAGAATGAGGGCAGGGCCTTGGAGGAGGGGGGCGGAGTAGGGGCAGGAAGAGGTGGGGGGAGGGCAGGACCTCGGGGGAGGGTACAGACTGCAGAGCAGGGGCAGGAAGAGGTAGAGTGAGGGTGGGGCCTTGCGGGAGGGGGCGGCGCAGGGGCAGGAAGAGGCGGAGTGAGGGTGGGGCCTCGTGGGAGGGGGTGGAGCAGGGGCAGAAAGAGGCAGAGTGAGGGCGGGGCCTCATGGGAGGGGGCGGAGCAGGGGCAGGAAGAGGCGGAGTGAGGGCGGGGCCTCATGGGAGGGGCGGAGCAGGGGCAGGAAGAGGCGGAGTGAGGGCAGGACCTTGTGGGGAAGAGGCGGAGTAGCGGCAGGCCCTCAGGGCGGCGCAGGAGTGTAGCACTACCAGGGAAAACGAGAACTCGATGCCTTTGGTTCCCAGCCATAGGATCTCAGTGTGGGTTCTCGCCATGTCCACTGTGATACGGCATTATTGACCCACCTGCTCCGCTAATATGAGGCTTTCCGTAGTATAGTTCTCCCACCTTAGCAGTGGATGATTTTATAGATCTCAATCATATCTCCCCTTAGCTGTCTCTTTTCCAAGCTGAAAAGTTTTATTAATCTCTTCTCATATGGAAGCAGTTCCATAGCCTTAATCATTTTTGTTGCCCTTTTCTGAACCTTTTCCAGTTCCAATATACCTTTTTTGAGATGGGGCGACCACATCTGCACGCCGTATTCAAGATGTGGGCGTACCATGGATTTATATAGAGGCAACATGATATTTTCTGTACTGTTATCTATCCCTTTCTTAATGATGCCCAGCATTCTGTTCGCTTTTTTGACTGCCACTGCACATTGAGTGGATGTTTTCAGAGAACTATCCACAATGACCCCAAGATCTCTTTCTTGAGTGGTAACAGCTGATTTAGACCCCATAATTTTGTATGAATAGTTGGGATTTTGTTTTCCAATGTGAATTACTTTGCATTTATCAACATTGAATTTCATTTGCCATTTTGTTGCCCAGTCACCCTGTTTTGAGAGATCCTTTTGTAGCCCTTCGCAGTCTACCTGGGTCTTAACTATCTTTAGTAATTTTGTATCCTCTGCAAATTTTGCCACCTCCTTGTTTATCCCTTTTCCAGATTATTTATGAATATGTTGACTAGGACTGGGCCCAGTACAGACCATGGGGGACACCACTATTTACCTCTCTCCATTCTGGAAACTGACCATTTATACCTACCCTTTGTTTCCTATCTTTTAACCAGTTACCAATCCATGGGAGCACCTTCCCTCTTATTCCGTGGCAGCTTACTTTACCTAAGAGCCTTTGGTGAGGGACCTTGGCAAAGGCTTTCTGAAAATCTAAGTACACTATATCCACTGGATCCCCTCGGTCCACCTGCTTGTTGACCCCCTCAAAGAATTCTAGTAGATTGGTGAGGCATGATTTCCCTTTACAAAAACCATGTTGACTCTTTCTCAACAAATTATGTTCATCTAATTGTCTGACAATATTGTTCTTTATTATAGTTTCAACCAGTTTGCCCAGTACTAAAGTCAGGCTTACAAGCCTGTAATTGCCGGGGTCACCTCTGGAGCCCTTTTTAAAAATTGGTGTCCTATTAGCTATCCTCAAGTCCTCTGATACAGAAGCTGATTTAAATGATAGGTAACAGACTACAGTTAGTAGTTCTGCAATTTCACATTTGAATTCCTTCAGAACTCTTGGGTGAATCCCATCTGGTCCTGGTGACTTATTGCTGTTTAATTTATCAATTTGTTCCAAAACCTCCTCTAATGATACCTCACTCTGGGACAGTTCCTCAGATCTGTCACCCTAAAAAGAATGGCTCAGGTGTGGGAATCTCCCTCACATCCTCAGCCGTGAAGACCGATGCAAAGAATTCATTTAGTTTCTCCGCAATGGCCTTATCGTCCTTGAGTGCTCCTTTAGCATCTCGATCGTCCAGTGGCCCCACTGGTTGTTTAGCAGGCTTCCTGCTTCTGAAATTACTTTAAAAAAAATGTTATTACTTTTTGAGTCTTTGGCTAACTGTTTCTCAAATTCTTTTTTGGCCTGCCTAAGTGTATTTTTACATTTCATTTGCCAGTGTTTATGCTCCTTTTGATTTTCCTCACTAGGATTTAACTTCCACTTTTTAAAGGATGCCTTTTTGCCTCTCACTGCTTCTTTTACTTTGTTGTTTAGTCACGGTGGCTTTTTTTTGGTTTTCTTACTATGTTTTTTAATTCGGGGTATACATTTAAGTTGAGTCTCTATTATGGTATCTTTAAAAAGTTTCCACGCTGCTTGCAGAGATTTCACTTTTGGCACTGTACCCTTTAATTTCTGTTTAACTAACCTCCTCATTTTTGTGTAGTTCCCCTTTCTGAAATTAAATGCTACACTGTGGGGCCACTGTGTTGTTTTTCCTGCCTCAGGGATATTAAATGTAATTACGTTACTTTCTGGAATTGCGACTGTTGTCTTTCAAACACCCTCGCTTTCACAGTAGAAAAACTGGATGGTAACAGGATAAATGCGGGGGAGGGGAAGGGGGGAGAAAGTGTGTAATGGTCAGTGTGCCACCCCCCAGGGTACCATCTAGCCTGTGGAACCGCTGAGTCCCCTTAAACTCTTCAGCCTGGCTGGTCTCTCACAATACTATGCAAGTGACAAGCAGCAAACCTCTCCAGATGCTGTGATCACTCAGCCATCACCATGTGGAGACACACACCCAGCTGAGTTGCATGAATGCTCTCTAAGCCACTCATGAATTGTACACAGGGAGACTCTAATCAATGTCTCCCAGCCCCAGCCTTGCACCCCAGTGATGCATCGTCTGACACTGCTCGAGACCTTCTCTTGAAGAAGGCAAACTCAGTAACGAGTTCGCCACTTCGTCAAAGGATGGTGGACATGCACCAGCCTTTGTAATCTAGCTGCCCCTGAATTGCTGGCTGGCTAAAAAAAAAACAACTTTTTTTGGGGGGGGAGGGAGGGATAGCTCAGTGGTTTGAGCATTGGCCTGCTAAACCCAGGGTTGTGAGTTCAATCCTTGAGGGGGCCACTTAGGGATCTGGGGCAAAAAAAAATATATAATAATAATCTGTCAGGGGGCATTACTTGGTCCTGCTATTGAAGGCAGGGGACTGGACTCGATGACCTTTCAAGATCTTCCAGCTCTAGGAGATTGGCATATCTCCTTTAAAAAAAAAAAAAAAAATCTGAGTGGATTCCCCACACCCTTTAGAGAAACTTACTGGTAAAGATAAAACACTAAAATCCCTTTATTGACTGAAGAAAGAGAGACGTTAAGTGGTTGTAAGTGCTCGGCCTAGAGGTCAAAGTTGGTTATATACGAAATAAAAATACAATTGCAGTCTAAATTCTAAACGTTATCAGACTAAACAAGAGATGAATCAAACAGCTTCTCACCCCGCTGGATGTTCCAGGCAGGCTCCAGACTGAATTCTCTTCTCAGCCTGTGACGAGTCTCCCCAGTTCAAAGTTTTTGTCTTCCCAGCGATCGACCAGGTGTTGAGATGGGGGAGGCCAAGAGATGATGTCACTGTCCCTCTTTTATACTTTCTTCCAGCTGCTAGAAAGATCCTTGCTGTGTCACAGGGGTTCGGCCACCTCCATCATGTGCCATTTGGGAGAGTGGATTCACCTTAATGGGCCACCAATGCCTGTCTGTCTGATCTTGATGTAAATCTGTCTTGTCAGTTGCTCCTTTGTTGCCACTGAAAGGCTGGCTGTGGGCTGTAGTAGAAAGAGAGCCTGAGACATAAGGCCTTGTATAAGAGGCCCGGTGTGAAGCCTGAACTAAAGTAAGTTTTCGACTAACCACATATTTCAGTGACAGACATAGCAATACTTCATAACTTCCTATACAATGATAGTACACACAATCCAACAGGATATTAATGCCTAATAGATCAAGACTTTTCAATTGATACCTCACAAGGCCTGCATTGTACAAAACACATCCCCATCTTATCGCAGTGGTGAATATGGGGGTTCCGGGGTGCTATTTTGAGGTACAGAGTGTTACCGCCAGGTTTAAGAAAATTGGAGGAGATGAAAGAACCACTAGTTGGCCTGTGAACGACTGATTCTAGTAACACCGGTGTTGTCCAGATTAGCAGCGAAGACCTTTGTGTAAGAGTGTGGATAATATCTAGGCAGATTCATTTTCTATGTGGAAAAATTGAGCCATTAATTGAGGCCTAACGAGCTGGGATCTGATTTGCTTCATTCTTAATGCAGGGCGTAAACACCGAAAGGAGTCTTCTTATTAATGCATTTTGATACATTGGTGTTTTTAATGTGGGGAGGAGGGTCAAATATTCTTCATGCCCAGGGCCCCAGTAAATCTTAACCCTCCGCTGGGCTAGAGCCAGGCCGGCTGTGTGCAAGGAAGGTGAGGCGGGGGGAGAGGTGCTGGGGATGCTGCCGAGAGTAATGTGAGCGCTGTCCACTCTGCAGCATGGTGAGGGAGCCCTGGCACCCCGCCGCCAAGCGCCCTGCCAGCCCAGGAGAGACTCCGTGGGAGTTTTACTGAGCCCAGGCCTGTGCGGGAGAAGTTGGCAGAGAATCTGAATAGCAGCCAGCCCCCAGCCTCTGCCCTGCACCCTGGAGAGAGTCGGGTGTCTCCTGGCAGAAATCTGTGTGTGTGTGTGTGGGGGGGGGGGGGGGGGGGGCGCTCCACTCACACGTCGCCTCTGGTTGGCGATTCCAGAAATGGGAGCGGCAATCTCAGCAATTTCCAGACAACACTGGCCCTACTGATAGGTGTATTACTGTAGCACCTAGGAATCCCACTCATGGCCCACAATCCCATGGCGCTAGGTGCTGTACATTTTTATGGCTATTAGGAGTATTATGGTAGACCGCATTGGGCCAGGCGCTGTGCAAACACAGCACAAAGAGACAGTCCTTGCCCTGGAGAGTGGACAACCTCAGCATGAGGCAAGAGGCAGATACACAGAATGGGGGGAACACACGGGAAGGGGAAAAAAAATAAAAAAAACAGTTCTGCTCTGCCAGCCCAGCCCAGCAGCGGCCCAAAGAGGGTCCAGTTT
This sequence comes from Macrochelys suwanniensis, assembly GCA_033296515.1. Lineage (NCBI taxonomy): Eukaryota > Metazoa > Chordata > Testudines > Chelydridae > Macrochelys > Macrochelys suwanniensis. Next base: position 4,985,984 of record CM065800.1, on the reverse strand, counting down.
TGTGTCAGCGTCACAGCAGAGGGGAGGGGGCAGTACCACGGCTTTGCAAATGTTGCAAAGGGCAGATCATTCCTGCCCATCTGCTCAGGGCCTGGGAGCATGGGACAGGACCCGGGCTTTGAATTCAGAGCAGGATCAGGCAACGACACGGTAGAGTTTGCAGAGCACCAGGGCTGACTTCTGTGCTGACTCTGGTGTTATGGGCTGTGTTAAACCTCATTGCAATGCACAAGAACATGTCACCACCCAAACCGCAGGCACAAGTGAGGCTGCCCAGGAAACAAACACCACAGAAGGAAACAGAGAAGGAAGCACCAGACACAACCGCAGTAGCGTGACCCCGAGAAAAGGCTAAGAGAAAGAGAGCTCTTGGGGCAAAGTGCTGGCTGAAAAGAGGCATGGAGCTCTGAGCAAAGAAACTTTCTCCTGTTGTCTGATTTCTTCTGTGTTCAGGGAAACAGGACTTTGTAAAATAAACAGGAGCAGCAGCAAGGAGCTAACGGGGCTAAAATATCAGCTCCAGAAAGAAATCGAAGGGTCACAGAGCACAGGGACCGGCAGCCACCTGGATGGGGAATTGAGCCTCTCAGCAAAAGGAAACTCAGACTCAGACTTTAAGGTTAGAAGGGACCATGACAGAACAAGGAGTAATGGTCTCAAGTTGCAGAGGGGGAGGTTTAGGTTGGATATTAGGAAAAACTTTTTCACTAGTAGGGTGGTGAAGCACTGGAATGGGTTACCTAGGAAGGTGGTGGAATCTCCTTCCTTAGAGGTTTTTAAGGTCAGGCTTGACAAAGCCCTGGCTGGGATGATCTAGTTGGGGTTGGTCCTGCTTTGAGCAGGGGGTTGGACTAGATACCTCCTGAGGTCCCTTCCAACCCTGAGATTCTATGATTCTATGATGATTATGATCATCTAGTCTGACCTCCTGCACAAGGCAGGCCACAGAATCTCACCCACCCACCCCTGCAATAATCCTCTCACCTATGTCTCAGCTATTGAAGTCCTCAAATCATGGTTTAAAGACTGTTTGGTTAAATGCTGGTACTGTGTCAGGACTGGCCACAAAAAGACGGATTGTCATCAAATGAAGGTGGACCAGGCCTGAGTGTCACAAAGGCCCAGAGAAAACCCCTCTCCCAGTTTGGGAAATGGGGGAACACCTTCCTGAAGAGGCCACGCTCAGACATGTAAGGATCAACCCCACCATTTTTGATTGGATCCAGGCAGTTAAAACCACAGTCACGGGAGTTTGGCTGTTGAGTATGGGAAAGGATCTGCAATGTGCGCAGAAATCCTTGGCACAGGCTCAGACGTAACAGTTATTAGGCCAGACTGGCTAAGGATGCTTGGAGATCTCAAACCGAACCACCTAATTGGCTTCAAATGGGGACAGTGACTGGGGCAAGGACACCCAACCAAAAACTGGGGAAACTGGCTTTGAGAACTGGTCTTCGGGAGTTTGAGCAAGGACTCTGGATCACTTGATGATCACCTGTTCTGTTCATTCCCTCTGAAGCACCTGGCATTGGCCGCTGTCGGAAGACAGGATGCTGGGCGAGATTGACCTTGGGTCTGACCCAGTGTGGCCATTCTTATGTTTCTCGATACAGTGGCTGAGCTGAGATAATTGGATTTCATGACTAAAAACTGTGTAGTCGATGCCAGGAAAGGTGTTTTACAAATTCAGTCTAGAAATTCCTTTTAAAGAAGTGGCCTAGTCAGACAAAGAGCTGGTAGGCAATTGGTTTGCGGAGAACAAGTTGTCCTGCCCCCGGAGACAAAAACCATTATAATCAGGGTGACCATATTTCCCAAAGGGAAAACATATGGGGGCTAGCCCAAGCCGTCCCCGCTCCCCACCTCACGTGGGGCTGGCCCGAGCCACTCGTCCCCCCTCTCCCCTCGCATGTTCCTCCACACCCCACTTTTTGCCAAAAAACTCAGGATGGCTGGGACGGGGCTTAAAAAAGGGACGGTCCCGGCCAAAATAGACATATAGTCACCCTAATTATAACAGCCAGATGGTATGGTGGCTGTGCAGCAAGGGAAAATCTGGGGGTGGTTTTGACCTACTTTGAGATCTGGGGTCTTGAGGGGATCTTAGCTGCTCAAGCTCTTGTGGATCCGAAGCCAGAACTCATCCCTGTTCATTTGCTGAATCTTTCCGACGAGCAGCAAAGAGTCAAGAAAGGAGCCAGGGTTCCAAATGGACACCAGTGGAAATGCTGACTCAGAGGAAGCTTACAAAGGGGACGGGGAGGAAACTGAGTTCACAGAACTTCTCTTGGACCTAGTCAGCACAGTGGAAACACTTAAATGAGAAATAGCAGGATGGACTCAAAGGCTTCCTGGTTAGGCATCAGGAGCTGGGCTTTCCATTCAACAAAGAGGTGTCTGGCTGGTGAGTCTTGCCCACATGCTCGGGGTTCAGCTGATCGCCATATTTGGGGTCGGGAAGGAATTTTCCTCCAGGGTAGATTGGCAGAGGCCCTGGAGGTTTTTTGCCTTCCTCTGCAGCATGGGGCACGGGTCACTTACCGGAGGATTCTCTGCATCTTGAAGTCTTTAAACCATGATTTGAGGACTTCAATAGCTGAGACATAGGTGAGAGGATTATTCCAGGAGTGGGTGGGTGAGATTCTGTGGCCTGCATTGTGCAGGAGGTCAGACTAGATGATCATAATGGTCCCTTCTGACCTTAAAGTCTATGAGTCTATGAGTCTAAGAGATGGGTCGTATCGCCCGGGTCCAGCACAAACTGATACTGGGCTGGAACCAGCCAATTAACCCGCCACCAGTAGCGAAGAGGGATTACAAGCAATTGAGGAAACGGATCAGGAAGGCCTATATGAGCCTTCAAACCGCCCTTGGGATTCCCCCGTAGTGCTGGTTAAGAAAAGGACGACAGCACCCAATTCTGTGTGCGCTATATAGGAAATTAAATGTCATCCCTGTAAAGGGCTCTTCTCCGTGATCACAACCAGACGACACCCTGGATGCTGTAGCCAGTTGCCTTTGGTTTCCCACACTGGATCTTCAAAGTGGGAGGGAATCCAAAAGACACTGGAGAAATTGTCCGTGGCAGTTTGAAGTGATGCCGTTCGGCTTGTGCAATGTGCCGGCCACATTTGAGAGGCTAATTAGGGTGACTACATCCTGTTTTTGCCGGCACAGTCCCATTTCTAGGCTCTGTCCCAGCCATCCCGACTTTTTTTTTTTTTACAAAAATGGGCAAAAGCAAGCGAACAAATGCCCAGTTTACCAAAAAAAAAAGTCGGGTGCGCCCCCCCAGGAGGGTGCGAAGCAATGTTGTGGGGGGCAGCGACACGAGGTGCCGGGCAGTGGGGTTCAGCCCCAGCTCCAGGCAACATGGAGCTCAGGGGTCAGCCTGAAGCCCAGCCAAAGGAGGCACGGAGCTTGGGCACTCAACCCCAGTCCCAGCTCTGGGTGACGTGGAGCTCGGGCGGAGGGTCAGCCCCAGTGGCGGGTGGCACAGGGCTCAGGCCCTCAGCTGTGGGCAGCATGGGGCACAGAGCTCGGGTGGGCGGCGGGGATCAGCCCCAGGTGGTGCGAAGCTCAGTGGCATCAGCCCCAGCCGTGGGCAGCATGGAGCTCGGGGGTGGGGGTCAGCCCCAGCCCTTGGCGGTGTGGGGAGGGCAGCTCTGTTGAGCCCTGCAGGCAAGCCCCAGGCTGTCCCATTTTTACTTTAGGAAATATGGTCACCGTAAGGCGAATGGCAGAAGGTATGATGTGGCCTTCCCCCCTCAGCCTGTCGGTTATGCCTAGATAATATCCTGGTGCACTCTAAAACCTCGGCCTGAGAGCTTTGCTGGTGCTTAGACTGTGTGTCAGCATCCTGCCACCCTCGTCTGGCTGCCTCACCAGCAAACTTCTCGAGACTCTGCTGGTCTAACCCTGGTCTGGCAACATTCAGTGAACCCCAAGTTCCCCCAGGAGACCGCTCTCTGCAGCGTCCACGCCCTCTTGCTGTGACGCTCGCAGACATTGTTACGTGCGTTGCCTCCGAAGAGACAATGCACACACCAGCCTGCCGGGTTAGCTGGGGACCCCCACTTGAATATAACAGCCCAGAGATGGTTTAGTATTAGGACAAGAATTAGTTTTGTGACAGAAAACAGAGATGTTGGTGATATTGAGCAAGAGAAAAGAGACAGGTCTCGTTACAATGGCTTTGTTCACCTGACCCATCAATATCCAGTCATTGCCCCTTGCCTGTGAGCTGGGCAGATGGGGAATCTTCTTTCGTATGTCTAGGGCAGGCTAGGTTCACACCCGGCCTCCCAAACACATTTTAAGAACATATTTCCAGCGCACATACAGAACTCTTTGTACACAACCCGCACATACATTCTGCAATGACATGTACAGCCAGTGTGTCTCCAGTTTCCATATGGTACTGTGATGGTGTGGGACTCACCCCATGCAGCGCCTCCTGCTGGTTTCTCTGGGAATTAGCTCTTCTACCAGCCCGGAGTGCCCTCTTCAGGCTGATGTCCTGCTTGCCGCTGGCCCCTCCTCCCCCCGTGTCCCTCCCGGACCCCGGAGCCCTTTTCCACTGGGTGCTGCCCCCTGGCAGTACCCCCAAGAGTCTCTCTGGGTCTCCCCTCTCTGGGAAACCGCCAACCCTCTTATCCCCACCTTGCCTCAGTCTGGGCTACTGCCAGTCCTCACCAAGCCCCCGTTCACTGAGGCAGACTGCAGTGTAAAAGCCACTCATCATGGGCAAGGGGGTTCGGACCTGCTGCCTTCCTCTGCCTCCCAGTACCGTTATGGGCCTTAGACCAGGCCCTGAAGCCTGGGGAATTGCCAGCATGGAGCTCCCCTGGCTTTCTCCAGCCCTGCTTCACTCCTAGTACCCTTTCTGCAGGCAGCCAGGCCCTGCTCTCTCCTAGCCTGGAGAGAGACTCTTTTGGGGCCTCTGGCTCCCACCAGTGCTGAATAGAGGGGAATAATCACTTCCCTCGATCTGCTGGCAATGCTCCTACTAATACAGCCCAATGTGGCGGTGGCCTTCTTGGCAACAAGGGCACACTGCTGACTCATATCCAGCTTCTCATCCACTGTGAAGGAAACTGAGGTTGGACAGAGCTGGCCAGTTCCAACACACGCTCACAGATGTGCCGGGTTTTGTAGGACTCTGCTCCCATAATAGAAGGTTTATTTGTGGATTTGCCAGTAATGCAAAACCGGTGCATAGGTCGGGTGAGCCGGGATCACCATTTCAGTGGTCAGCAGAGTGTGGCGTAGCATTTTCAGAGTTAAAAATGGCTCTGGTAACTGCTTCGGTCATGCCCTGTCCGCGTGTCAAGCCCCTTCCATATTGGGAACAGATACTAGTGTTTATGATTTGGAGGTGGCACTGGCCCAAGGACACGGACTGGAAAAGAAAATGGTTCATTATAGAAAAAAATCTGAGTTCTTAGGAGACAATTTATTGCATCATCAGATCTGGCAGGGGCAGACAGGAAATCAGGCAGGGAGCGTTTTTGTTGTGTGATGTAAAAAACGTTGTGAGAGACATTATGTAGGTAGCTGACTGTATCATCTGCAACCAGTTAAACTATTTGTTTCTTTCTGTCTCTGTTCTTTAGACGACTACTATTGTAGGCGGTATGGGGATGATGGACTAAGCTCAGATGGGGGTTTTACGAGCTGGCGCGAATCCCTTTGAAACTGGAGATGTCACCCCACTGCCCTACAGTTAAGATAGTTGCATGAAGCCATTAAAGCTCCTTTCTGAAGCCAGGTGGCTGAAATAAAAGCAACCTCCACCCAAAACCCAGGCACATGTCCTGACCCAAAACAAAGGCTCATATGAAGCTGCACAGGAACTTTTTTCAGAGAGGTAGTCGTGTTAGTCTGTATCAGCAAAAACAACGAGGAGTCCTTGTGGCACCTTAGAGACTAACACATGTATTTGGGCATAAGCTTTCGTGGGCCAGAACCCACTTCATCAGTTGCATGGAATGGAAAATACAGAAGAGAAGTATAAATACACAGCATATGAAAAGATGGGAGTTGCCTTACCAAGTGGTGGGTCAGCGCTAACGAGACAATTCAATTAAGGTGGAAGTGGCCCATTCCCAACAGTTGACAAGAAGGGAGGAAAACTCACTTTTGTAATGCTAATGAGTTCAATGTAACCAAGGTGGCCCATTTCAAACAGTTGACAAGAAGGTGTGAGTATCAGCAGGGGGGAAATTAGTTTTTTTAGTGACCCATCCACTCCCAGTCTTTATTCAGGCCTAATTTGATGGTGTCTGGTTTGCAAATTAATTCCAGTTCTGCAGTTTCTCGTTGCAGACTGTTTTTGAAGTTTTTTTGTTGAAGAATTGCCACTTTTAAGTCTGTTATTGAGTGTCCAGGGAGACTGAAGTGTTCTCCTACTGGTTTTTGAATGTTACAATTCTTGATGTCAGATTTGTGTCCATTTATTCTTTTGCGTAGAGACTGTCCGGATTGGCCAATGTACATGGCAGAGGGGCATTGCTGGCACATGATGGCATATATCACATTGGTAGATGTGCAGGTGAACAAGCCCCCGATGGCGTGGCTGATGTGATTAAGTCCTATGATGGTGTCACTTGAATAGATATGTGGACAGAGTTCGCAACGGGCTTTGTTGCAAGAATAGGTTCCTGGGTTAGTGTTTTTGTTGTGTGGTGTGTGGTTGCTGGTGAGTATTTGCTTCAGGTTGGGGGGCTGTCTGTAAGCGAGGACTGGCCTGTCTCCCAAGGTCTGTGAGAGTGAGGGACCGTCCTTCAGGATAGGTTGTAGATCCTTGATGATGCACTGGAGAGGTTTTAGTTGGGGGCTGTAGGTGACGGCTAGTGGCGTTCTGTTACTTTCTTTGTTGGCCCTGTCCTGTAGTAGGTGACTTCTGGGTACCCTTCTGGCTCTGTCAATCTGTTTCTTCACTTCACTAGGTGGGTATTGTAGTTTTAAGAACACTTGATAGAGATCCTGTAGGTGTTTCTCTCTGTCTGAGGGATTGGAGCAAATACGATTGTATCTTAGAGTTTGGCAATAGACAATGGATCGTGTGATGTGGTCTGGATGTAATCTGGAGGCATGTAGGTAAGTATAGTGGTCAGTGGGTTTCCAGTATAGAATGGTGTTTATGTGGCCATCACTTATTTGCACTGTAGTGTCTAGGAAGTGGATCTCTTCTGTGGACTGGTCCTGGCTGAGGTTGATGGTGCAGGGAGTGGGGGGGGGGGGAGGGGGAGGGGGGAAGTTGTTGAAATCCTGGTGGAATTCCTCAAGGGCTTCTTTTCCATGGGTCCAGATGATGAAGATGTCATCAGTGTAGCACAAGTAGACTAGGGGCATTAGGGGACGAAAGCTGAGGAAGCGTTGTTCTAAGTCAGCCATAAAATGGAGAAATACCACAAAAAGAGACAAAGAAGGAAGCACCAGCCACAGATGCACTGGTAGTTTGACCCTGAGAAAAAGCTGAATGAAAGATCTTGCTGGGCAGAGGGCTGGCCAAAAAGAGGCTAGGAATTGCAAGCAAAAAACCTCTCTCCTGCTGTTTGATTCCTCCTGGATTCAGGGGAACCAGACTTTGTACATTCTTTGCAATCCTGTTTATTTACAGAGAAATGCCTGACTCCATTGTCACTTTCTCCTCCTAATGGCGACAACCCGCAGGGCTCCGAATCTTGGCTAACTGTTTGGGTCAGAAAGGGGTAACAGCTGCTAATCCAGAGACCTGTCGGCCTTGCCGGAGCACTAGGCATAGCTAACAGCGTGAACCAAAGTAAGGTGAGAATAGTAACACTAACCAAGTAAGCACGTTTCTGGCCCAAAGGGATGGTACAGGAACACCCAGAGTTCTCCAGTAACTAGGTAAACAAGAGAGTGGTACAGGAACATCCAAACTGTGTAAACATAAGGAAGGGATGACAGTATAATGGATGAGGATGTTTTGTTCGAGGTACAAGGCTGGTGTAGCAAGGGGGCGTGGTCTCCCTCTCAGACAGATGGGGAGGAGCCCCTCTTCATCCCCTGGAGGGCGGAGTCAGGCAATCCACGCTCACCCCATTGGAAGCGGAGGGGCGGGACAGGACGTTTAAAAGGCAGACCCTGCAGGTCAGGTGTGCAAGGGTCAGAGAAGGAGACAGATGCCACTTGCCCGCTGCTAAGCCCTACGCTGAAGTCAGAGCTCTGCAGTGCCGAGGACTCAGAGGAGATGCCGAGTCTGCCGACCAGCAAGGACACGGGGGGGAAGGCTGCTCTCAGGCTCCTGGCCCCCCCCCCCCAGGAAATTGGCTGCTGGGGAAGGCTGTGGATGCTCCCTGGCAGAAGGGAGTCGGGTTCGGAAGCTGCAGAGACAGGTGGCCCACAGTTATGCCCTTAGGAGGCTGGCGAACCCCAGAGAAGGGAGATGCCGGGTGGGAAGGAAAGGGCTCAGGGGAAGGCAGAACATTCTTGAAGGGACCAGACCTTGACTGCGAGCTAGGGGGTGCCTGAGCTGGGACCCGGAATCGAGGGCGCGCCCAGGTTCCCTTGCCCGCCGCCGAGGGGGTGGAGGGGACGGCTGGCGGGCACTGCTGAAGGAAGACATTGGCCCCCCAGCAGGGGACGATGTATGCAGGGACTGGCCGGGGGGGGCTGAGTCACGAAGAGGCAGCAGCAGCGTGTGGCACGAGAAAGGGGGCTGTAGACCCAGAGAGAGAGGCGGAGAGACGGTGTGTGCAGCCGTGGGATGCGGTGTCGACCTGGTGACTGTTCCCCCCTGAGTGGCCAGGAGGGGGCGCCAGCCTGGCGGTAAGTGGAGCACCCCGTCACTCTGGGGAACGAATATTGAATAATGGGCTCTTCAATCTTGCAGAGGCAGATCTAACACAGTGGTTCTCTGTGCAGCTCCCTATGTGTTACCCGGGCCGCAGCCACACGATACACAACCTGTATGGCCCTGAGGATGTCACATGGGCCGCAGCTGTGTGCTGATTGGGCCGCAGGTTGAGAACCACCGGTCTAACACGATCAACGGCTGGGAGTTGAAGCTGGAAAAATTCACACTAGAAACAAGGTGTAAATTAACAAAGGAACAATGTACCGAGGGTCGTGGCGGAGTCTCCATCAGTGACAATGTTTAAATTGAGGTGGGCTGGGTTTCTAAAGGCTCTGCTCTGGGAATTATTGTGGGGCAGGTCTCTGGCCAGGGTTATCCGGGTGGGGGGGTGGGGGGTCACGCGATCACAAGGGTCCCTCCTGGCCTTAGAATTTACGAATCTTTTTTCGATCCTGGTCTTGGAGGCGCTGATTCTTATCGAAGTATACAAAGAACTGCAGTTGTCTGAATGCCTTTGGCTTTTTCGGGATGCCGTAATTGGAGCAAGGATGATTTAACCCTAGGTTGAAGGAAAGTTTTCAAACTTACAACTCTTGAGTTAGCGTCACATTCATTTCCTGGAGCACGGGAGACGCAAATACCTCTGTTGGGTCCGTTATATTGTGAGGGAGGACAGGTGGAAGTACAGCTATTGGGAAGAGAAGTCTGACATCCCAGAGGGGCATTCCCAGTAAACTGCCTAGCTGAGGTCTTTCCAACAGATGATGGGAATGAAAGCCCGAATAACGGTAACAGGAGAAGACATCGAAGAAGTGGAACAGTACATATATTTGGGCCAAGAAGTTAATATGCGCCAAGACCTGAACGGAGAACTCTCGTGAAGGATTCGGGCAGGATGGTGTGCGTTTAATTCCATCAAGGACGTCCTCAAAGGAAAAATTGACAAGACCACACGTAAAAATATTTTCAATTCAGCAGTGCTGCCAGCCATGCTGTGTGGCAGTGAAACGTGGGCACTGACGAAGAGAGAAGAGCAACGGCTGTTGGTAGCTGAAAGGGCAATGGAACGAGCTATGTTGGGAATCTCCCTTCTGGATCGTATACCAAATGAAATCATCGGAGAACGCAGCGGTGTGAAAGATATTGTCGGGGAAAGCAGACATAACAAGATGCGATGGGCGGGCCACACAGCATGGCTCACGGACAACAGGTGGACCGCAATCTTTGCTGAGTGGTACCCACGAGAACAGAAAAGACCCCCCGGTCGGCCTCCAAGAAGATGGGAAGATGACATCGTTAAACGTTTTGGACGAACGTGGAGAAGAAAGGCAAGAGTGCGAGAAGAATGGCAGACGTGTTGTGATCGGCGCAGTCTTAACGACAGCTGAAGTCCGATCGATCCAGGTGATCCAGGTGATGGGAATGAAATCAGCTCCCAGGCAGCTTGGCCTGGGCTTTTCCCATCTGGCTCTGCCCACTCGTGAACAGCATTAGCTGAATTCAGACTCCTCTGCGGCATTGCGGGTCAATTCACGCCACTCTTCCCCTACCCCCGGGAGTCCAGACTGGTTAGGGAGGCCGGTTGTGGCGGACCGCCGAGGTTGGAGTCAGCCCATCGTGTTTTGGAAAAATGTCAGTGATGCAGAAAACACATTTGGACACCCACATTCGTGTGTGTAACTTGGTTTATTGCGCTTACCAAAACACATGGAAAAGCTGACGGGAGTGTCCACATGCCGATGTGTATTTGCTGTATTTTGCAAACATGTGAATACATTTTCTTTAATTAGCCGTAGCAGATTTTATGCACTGAAAAGAAAAACACCAGACAGCCCAAGCAAAAGAAACAGCTACAAGATACAAACAGAACCAGCTGCGATAAAGCCGTATTTTAGGGCCATTTCTAAAATCCAGCCCGGAGCCCTTGAAATAGCACAATGGTGCGATGTCGGGTCAGTGTGTCTGCTTGGCAGATCTGCTGCATATATAATGAATTTCGGCTGATGGGCCGGTGACTTTTAGCAAGCAAGAGAAGCAGTTTTCTGTTCAAACCAGGGCTCAGGAAGAGGAAACGGCGCTATGCAGTGCACATTTGGACGGAGATGAGAGAAGTCAAATGGGCACCGCATGAGGGGGGCCCGGTTCTGATTTGTCTGTACCGCTAGTTAAATAAAAGACTTTGTTCGTTTTCAATAACAATGTGTCCCTTAAGTCTCAATTAAACCCCTCCCACCATTCAGCTAAGATCACAGAAAATAGTTCCATCACACGTCCAGCAGCTCTCTTGGCTTTGTTGGGTATTCCAGGCTTTTTTAATGGTCTGAGAAATCACTTTAATATTTCTCAACAAGCCAAAGCTTTTGAGAATCATACAAGCCTTTCCTGGAACTTTCCGTTTGATCTAAATGAAACCTCCCTGTGACACTTTGTCCCTCAGAGTAGCATCCTGGTTCCCTCATATTCATATAATTATGCTATGCTTTGTACAATGCATGCCTTGTGGGGTAGCATTCTCAAAATCTTGATCTGTTGAGCACTAATATCCCATTGGATTGTGTGCAGGGCCAGATTAACTCTCCTGTGGGCCCAGGGCTATTAATAAAATAAAAATATATGGAGATATGCCTATCTCATGGAACTGGAAGGACTTTGAAAGGTCATTGAGTCTAGTCCCCTGCCTTCACTAGCAGGACCAAGTACTATCCCCTGACAGATTTTTGCCCCAGATCCCTAAATGGCCCCCTCAAGGATTGAACTCACAACCCTGGGTTTAGCAGGCCAATGCTCAAACCACTGAGCTATCCCTCCCCCACATATTAGATTTTGTGGGGCCCTCCAGTATACAACTCTTTTTCCTAATTTAAAAGAAAATGATCACAATTTTGGCATCGAGGCGAGTAACGCTATCCTAAACTTCCCTTTTAATTACCATAAAGCGGTTCTGTGGTTATATTTCAGTCTTAAAATGTGGAATATTGGTTAAGTTAATTCAAAATAGCCTACTTCTTGCCTAAAACAGCTGTTATATTAGTTTCTTTCTGGTCTTCAGGGCTGAGAAATCCTCGATGATGTCACTGAAATCCAGTTGAGGAAGCAAGTCATACTCTATTGACATTAGAGCCAAATTATTCAGTCTCGTCTGATCCATGCTTGACCTCAGCTTGTTTTTTATTAGCGCCAATTTTGAAAATGATCGTTCCCCTCCAGCGTCAGTTACTGGCAGTGTCAAAAAAATCCGTAAGGCAATGTCAACATTGAGAAACACAGACTGCAGACTCCATTATCCTAAAACCTGAAGTAGTGTCTTTGCCATTTTGTTTTCCTCGCTTTTTTTTGTGAACTCCCTAAATGGAACCAATTCATCTGCAAAATCCTCTTGTAAGTCGGTACTATCTTGGTTTTGTGGTTTAACAGCTGAATCATGTAGTTCTGATGCAGAAAGTAGATGAAGATGGTTCATAAATCCAAAGTAGCCGCATACCTCTTTGTATACTTCAGACCTGCGATGCAATTCTGCAACAAGGGTTAAATGTCCTGCAAAATAAATAACCCTCAAAAGACATTTGGGGAGATAATATTTGTGTTTTTGTGTAGTTACATATGTATGAGTAGGGTCAGCAATGTAATCAACAGTCCCTGTCTATGCTGTATTCTGATCATTCAGAGGTCAAAAGAACAGCCTAGCATTTAAATTAATTGTAAACACGGGATATCTCGGTATTTATCTCTCTTTGAAATGTACTGTGAATGATGGAGGAACAAGCAAATGGCCTTATGTTAATGTGTATAGCTCAAGTACTGGTGAAGGACCTCCTTCAAAGTCATCCTAATTACCTTTTGTTCCCCGAGGAAATCCCAACTTGTCAAAAGACATGAAATTGTATAAAAGATCCTTGGGTCCTGATTCTGTCATCTCAGATCTGCTTAGGCTTCATCAGGGGAAGTTTGAGTCGCAAGACTGAGGTCCCAGTTTTGCTGACTGTGAGATTTGGACATTGGACTATGACCCATGAACTGAATTCTAAATGAACTCTTTGCAACTACAAAGCTCACCATCTCTGCTGTGATTCTGTACCTGAATGAACTGAACTCATGTCTGTCTGTATATTGATCTTTTAACCATACCGTCTCTCTCTTTTGTTTTTTAATAAATTTTAGTTTAGTTAATAAGAATCGGCTGTAGCGTGTATTTGGGTAAGATCTGAAACATTCATTAACCTGGGAGGTAATGTGTCCGATCCTTTGGGATTGGTAGAACCTTTTCTTTTATCTGATGAAATAAGGTTTTCAGAAATCATCATATTTGACGTGGGTATCTGGATGGAGGCCTGAGGCTGGATCACTTCAAGGGAACTGTGTTGTTTGGACTTCTGAGTAACCAGTAAGATAATAAAGAAGCTGTTTTATGCTGGCTTGGTAAATCTAAGGGCAGGTGTACACTATGGGGCGGTGGGGTCGATGTAAGGTACACAACTTCAGCTACGTGAATAACGTAGCTGACGTCGACGTACCTCACTCGACTTACCTCGCTGTGAGGACGCTGCAATGTCGAAGGCTGCCGCTCCACCGTCGACTCCGCTTCTGCCTCGCATCGGGGTGGATCACCGGCGTCGATGGGGAGTGCGTTCTGGGATTGATTTATCGCGTCTACATTAGACGCGAAAAATCGATTCCCAAAAGATCGATTGCTACCCGCTGAATCGGCGGGTGGTGTAGACTAGCCCTAAGTATTGGAATATCCACCAGCTTTTTGGGGTTTGGCTGCCCCATTCTTTGCAGTTCATCCTAATTGAGTGACCACAGCTGGCCTCCACTGGGATCCCAGTCACAAAGTCAAGATCAACAACCTGAAGTGCTTGTTGTTTGAAATCTCTGAAGAACTATGTGCCAAGGAAAGCCATTTCCAGCTTGTCCATTTTCACGGCCAGTGATCGAGCATCGTTGCGCATATTCGGGTTCTGATTTGGCTCGTCGGCTAGTTTTCAGAGAGATTCCTGAATATTTTCATAATTCAGCCATAGTGCTTTTATAGCCCGGGCATGTGCAGACCACCTTGTGTCTGAAAGACCTTTCAGTGTCTCAATTCGCGTATTGCCAATTGGCTCTAATCCTGCAGTAACAATTTGCCAGTGAGGGTTGATTTTGAGCCGAAATTAAAAAAGTGACTGAACAAAAAAACCATGTTTGGCTCCAAGCAGCCGTTTACGCTCATAACCCCAACTAAATTGGGAGTGTGAGCTGCTCAAGGTAAACTCTACTAAAGGGTTTATCTCCTGAATTCATGATTGCAGACCTTTGTATGCCCCTGACATGTTACTAGCATTGTCATAACACTGACCTCTGCAATTTGCTATGTCAATGTCCATCTTCTGCAAAACTGTCAAAACTGAACTACAAAGCGATTCTCCGGTCTGACTTGTTATTGCGAGACATTTAAGAAAACGGTGGTGGTGGTCCTGCTTGGAGCAGGGGGTTGGACTAGATCACCTCCTGAGGTCTCTTCCAACCCTAATCTTTTATGAATCTGCCTCTCTTGCCACACAGTGAACGTAAGTTGAGCTACATGGGATATGTCAGGAGTGGAATCTACAAATAATTGAAAAGTGCTTTGCAATCTACAACTGACGGTTTATTACTGAAAGCACCCTTTGTCCCACTGAAGTTATAAATTCCTCGCAAATCGTTGAAGAAAGGTATGAAGGCCTGCCTTTACCAGCGTTCCCGTATTTTTTTATATGTTCATTTAGAAAAGGATCAAAGTGACTCAATAATTCCAAGGTGTCCAAGTAATTCCTGTTATTGGGGGATGCAACAGTTTCATTGTTTCCTCTGAAAGAAAGCCCACACTCCACCACAAACTTAACAACTGCAGCAACCCATCTGAGGACCTCTTTCCAATGAGCAAGGTCAGTTTCAAACTGTTTTTTCAGTTCCGAGTCAATTTGCCCTTTGGCTCGTGTCTAAGAAAACCAGGTAAGCCTTGCGTTTCTGTGACAAATGTTGCTCTTGAGCTCAACAACACAAACTGCAGCGTGTTGCCAGTCATTAAAGCCACAACCACTAAATGCTGTTGTATGAGAGAACGAATCTCCAACTAATTGACACAAAAAACAAAAAACAGATGGAGAATAAAGAAGCCAGTCCCGAGGTACAGATTCCCCATTTTGAAGGGTACGTGTGAAAAGGGTTTTCCATAAACACCTTTTCTGATGTTTGTATTGTTTTTCAGACGCTGAAAAAAATCACAATTTTTGTTCTGACGTAGTGTTGGCCCTTTTGTGATCCAATAAAATTGCATTGTTTCATATGTTGGGCCCCAGCAGGCTCCATCAGTGCTGTATGAGTCAACATTAGCTGCATTTTTACCTTCATCACATGCAGCTTTTCTACTCTCATCCAAAACTGGCTGACTGACCATGTCTGGACTGTCTGTTGTGGCAGCTGTCATTCGCTCGCGTGGATTTGTGATGCTAGTTGACTTATTTTCCAACTCACTAATATCTGGTGCATTTGTTGGTGGTTTACTGAGGGCTGGTCTACACTACCCGCCCGAGTCGGCGGGTAGCGATCGATCTTCTGGGGATCGATTTATCGCGTCTCATCTAGACGCAATAAATCAATCCCAGAAGTGCTCCCTGTCGACTCCGGTAATCCAGCTCGGCGCTAGGCATAAGCGGAGTCGACGGGGGAGCGATCCTGCGCCGCGTGGACCCGAATTAAGTAAAATTAATTCGATCTAAGATATGTCGACTTCAGCTACGCTATTCTCGTAGCTGAAGTTGCGTATCTTAGATCGACACACACACACACACACACACACACCCCCAGTGTAGACCAGGCCTGAGATAGCCTGTCAATTTTGGTATTTTGTTTAACAACTGTTCCTCACGAATCATTTTTAACTTCTGCACTTTCCTCTTTTGAGCTCCGCTGTCATATTTTCTAGGTGTAGGGGCACCAACACCCGACATTTTTATGAAACCCCAAGCACAGACGCACAGATCCAAGTAATAAAAAATGGCACGTGATTGGATTTTATCACATGATAATTATGATCAGGAAGGAAGTTGTTTTAATAAGATATGTTGGTAAAATAGATTTGTTTTATGCTCCTGTTTCTTTGGCTATTTGCACGTCATTGCAATAATTGCCCATGTAAATTGGGTATGCAAGGACACATGCATTTTGCATGCAGAATTGTCCCATCTATGTTTTTAGAAATTCAGCCCCTAGCTTCAAGGTTAACATGTCATTTAGATAAATGGGGATGGGGTGGGGGGGGAATTTCACATCTCTCAAAGCTGTTGCTTCACTCTATGACCATGCTACATTGTTTGATGTTTGTTAGGTTTTCTTAGTGACCATACGAGCCAGAAAGTTTCTTTGTTTTGTTTTTAAATAAAATCTGGAATTTGGCAGAATCTTAGTCTGTTGTGAGGACCTAATAACGTAAACAAGCTGTCTCGAGGCCCGCCAACTGATTACCCTGATGGGCCACATGCCAAAGGTTGTTGCCAATCCCATTTTTTCATCTATATAATTGGATTTATTTTTGAGGGGCCAGGGCCCCCCTTAGCCCAAGGCCCCTGGGATGAAGCCCCTAAAGCCCCTGCATTAATCCGGCCCTGGTTGTGTGTGCTCACACTGTATGTGAGGTTGTGAAGTATTACTGTATATGTTACTGAAATACGTTGTGAGGTTGGGAACACCCACAGCCAGCCTTTCAGGTACAACAATGGAGTAGCCAGACAGTGTTAATGGCTCATCTATGCCTGTGGCGCCCCCGGGCAACCCCCCCAGAACACCCGTGGCCAAGGCCGGTGCAAGGAAGTTTCCCGCCCTAGGCGAAACTTCCTTACACCAGCCCTGCGCGCCCCCCTCCCCCCACGGCAGCCAGCTAACGCCTCCCTCCCGCCGCCCCGCAGCCAGCTCCCCCGCCCACAGCAGGCGGCTCCACCCCCCCAAGGCAGCTCCCCACGCCCCCGCGGGCCGCAGCAACTCAGTCCCCCACCTGTGGCAGCCGGCTCCCCTTCCCCCCGCGGTGGCTAGCCCCCCGGCTGCGGCAATCTCCCCCCCGCCTGCGGCGAGCCACCTCCTGCCTCCCGGCTCCACGCTCAGCCGCTGAGCTGAGCGTGGAGCCAGGAGGCAGGAGGCAGCCGCGGCAAGCCGCCCCTTGCCTCCTGGCTCCACGCTCAGTGGCTGAGCATGGAGCCGGGAGGCAAGAGGCAGCCTCCCGCCGCCCCCCAAATCCTGGCGCCCTAGGCGACTGCCTAGGGTCGCCTAGTGCAAGCACCAGCCCTGCCCGTGGCCCCCCAGCCCAAATCTGAATTAGGGGTATATAGTACAAGTCATGGACAGGTTACAGGCTGTGAATTTTTGCTCACTGCCCGTGACCTGTCCATGACTTTTACTAAAAATGCCCGTGACTAAAACATAGCCTTAGTCATGAGTGGCTGGGAGGTCATTAATGGATCTCTGTGTAATTACAGTGCCTATCAGAGGTTTGTAACTTGACAGCAGCAACAATGTGAGGGTCAGCCCAGGGTGATGGGATAGAAGGCTCAGCGGTCTCACGGTCCAGTTTGCACCTCAGGGACCCTGTCACACTCACTCTCTGGCCTATTAAACTAATTCCCAGCAATAAATCACTTTAGAAAGCCATGTTCCGAAAGTCATGTTTTCTGCAGCTCAACTGCGTCTGCCGTGACTCACAGTGCCTGTTTCATAATCAGGGGGATCGCCATGTTAGTCTGGATCTGTAGAAGCGACAAAGGGTCCTGTGGCACCTTATAAACTAACAGAGGTCTTGGAGCACAAGCTTTCGTGGGTGAATACCCACTTCATCGGATGCAAGCAGTGGAAATGTCCAGGGGCAGATATAAATGTGCAGGGAAGACTTAGGCTAGAGATAACGAGGTTAGCTCAATCAGGGAGGGTGAGGCCCTCTTCTTGCAGCTGAGGTGTGAACACCAAGGGAGGAGAAACTGCTTTTGTAGTTGGCTAGCCATTCATAGTCTTTGTTTAATCCTGAGCTGATGGTGTCAAATTTGCAAATGAACTGAAGCTCTATTGATAGGTTTCAGTGTAGTAGCCGTGTTAGTCTGTGTCAGCAAAATGAAAATAAGAAAGAAAAACTTGTAGCACCTTAGAGACTAACAAATTTATTTCAGCATAAGCTTTCGTGGGTTAGTACCCACTTCATCGGATGCATGGAATGAAACATACAGTAGACAGATATTTATACAGTCAGAGAAACATGATAAGGTGGAGGTGCATAGACCAACCTTAAGAGGCTAATTAATTGAGAGGAACCATAACAGCAGGGGAAGAAAAACCTTTGAAGTGATAAACAAGATGGTCACACAGGTGACCTCTCCAGCGCATCATCAAAGATCTACAACCTATCCTAAAAGATGATCCCTCACTCTCACAGATCTTGGAGGACAGACCAATCCTCGCTTACAGACAGCCCCCCAACCTGAAGCAAATACTCACCAGCAACCACACACCATACAACAAAAACACTAACCCAGGAACCTATCCTTGCAACAAAGCCCGATGCCAACTCTGTCCACATATCGATTCAAGTGATACCATCACAGGGCCTAATCACATCCGCCACACCATCAGGGGCTCATTCACCTGCACATCTACCAATGTGATATATGCCATCATGTGCCAGCAATGCCCCTCTGCCATGTACATTGGCCAAACCGGACAGTCTCTACGCAAAAGAATAAATGGACATAAATCTGACATCAGGAATCATAACATTCAAAAACCAGTAGGAGAACACTTCAACCTCCCTAATCACTCACTGACAGACTTGAGGGTAGCAGTGTTGCGACAGATTAACTCAAAAAGCAGACTTCAAAGAGAAACTGTTGAACTCAAATTGATATGCAAACTAGATTGTATTACCTCAGGATTAAATAAGGACCTCGAATGGCTCGGCCATTACGTTAATTGAATCTATTTCCCTTAAGTTAACGATCCTCATTCACACCTGTGTGACCATCTTGTTTATCACTTCAAAGGTTTTTCTTCCCCTGCTGTTATGGTTCCTCTCAATTAATTAGCCTCTTAAGGTTGGTCTATGCACCTCCACCTTATCATGTTTCTCTGACTGTATAAATATCTGTCTACTGTATGTTTCATTCCATGCATCCGATGAAGTGGGTACTAACCCACGAAAGCTTATGCTGAAATAAATTTGAAGCTCTATTGTTTCTCTTTGGAGTCTGGTCCTGAAGTTTTTTTGCTGCAGGATGGCTACCTTCAGGTCTGCAATTGTGTGTCCAGGGAGGTTGAAGTGTTCTCCTACAGGCTTTTGTATATTGCCATTCCTTATATCTGATTTGTGTCCATTTATCCTTTTGCATAAGGACTGTCCAGTTTGGCCGATGTACATAGCAGAGGGGCATTGCTGGCACATGATGGCGTATATTACATTGGTGGATGTGCAGGTGAATGAACCGGTGATGGTGTGGCTGATCTGGTTAGGTCCTGTGATGGTGTCCCTGGTGTAGATATGTTATCTCTAGCCTAATTCTTCCCTGCACATTTATATCTGCCCCTGGACATTTCCACTGCTTGCATCCGATGAAGTGGGTATTCACCCACGAAAGCTTATGCTCCAATACCTCTGTTAGTCTATAAGGTGCCACAGGACCCCTTGTCGCTGTCTCATAATATTTTTACTGATATTATTGCCATCAGAATATAAAACACTTGTAAAAAAAATCAACACTTCCTAATATTCACCAGGCGATCTAAGTATCACATTTATTCCCCAGTCTATGAAGAAGTAGCTATCCAGCATTCTGAGCTAAGAAGGGTATTGCTAAAGTGCTCTGATAATTCTACATGATTTCTCTTTCAGGTACTCTATGGCTGATTTCTGTTAGCAAATGCTTACACTTTAATGGAGACCACTGCAGCATTGTAAATAAATAGTGGATAGCAACCAGCTTATATTTAAATAGTTTCATTGAACGGATATGATCATTTCTCACTTTAGGAATATGGATCGAGTTTAAAAGAGCCTTTAAATCTAAATCACCCCCCACTGGTATCAAGTAAAATTGAAAACGTGATGAGACCACATTTCTAAACTGACACATGCCCACAGGGCAAATTTTGTCATGGTGCCATGGATACGTGATGTGTTTGTTAAAACGGTGTGAAGTCTCATAACTGCTGTTGCACGACGTCTCAGTTAGAGAAAACTGACGGGTACAATATTAGCCAGGTTTCGAATGTGGGTTTCTTTATCTTCTGGGGACGTCACACACCAGATGGATTTTGGAGACTAGCTCATGTGACAGAACTACCACTTGACCTAATTTCTGCAGGGCTCCTGTGCTATAAAATTTAAAATGTACATGACTGGGAAGAAGCCTATTACAGCCCCAGCTAGGGAACTTAAAAGCTTTCAGTTCTGGGGGGGCTTTTGTTCAATCCCCAATATGGCAGCGGCCATGGTTGCTTAGAGCTGTTTTCCTTCTCAGCTGGCTAGTGGGCAGGTGGCTACTAGAACTCAGGGTTCTAGCCCCTGCTCTGCTGAATGATCTTGACCACTAGGTGCCTTAGTTTCCCCCTCCCACTGTCTGTTGAGACAGGAAACTCTTTGAGGCAAGGGATTGTCTCTCGTAAGGTGTGTGATTTCCACAGGAGCTCAGTGTTGATGCCAGGCTAACGAGACAGTGGCCTGCCACAAAGGGGGCTGTTTTTATGAACTATCTGCCTGACCAATGTTCCCTCTAATTTTTTACATCCATGTGCTGAATGAATTTTATTATGTGCACCAATATGGAGGTGATGTGTGGCGGGGGTGGGGCCGAGGGGTTCAGAGTGTGGGAGCGGGCTCAGGGCTGGGGCAGAGGGTTGGGGTGCAGGAGAGTGAGGGCTCTGGCTGGGGGTGCGGGCTCTGGGGTGGGGCTGGAGATGAGGGGTTTGGGGTGCAGGTTGCCCCGGGGCTGTGGCAGGGAGAGAGGACTCCCCCCAGCTCTTGAGAGCTGCACAGCTTAGAGAGAACTTAGCTTGGTACCTAACCTCTAGGCAATGCTACCCCATTGGGGGAGGGGAAGAATTGATTTCCGCCCTGGGAGGTGGGAGATCAGGTGTTTCGGACATAAAGCTGTTGGGTCTGTCTGGGCTGGAATCGACACATTGGAATGGAAGCCTCAGTGACTAAAATTTAACTCCTAGAGCAAGTTGCTTCCCTGCAGGGAAGTGTATAGAATGCTTACCTGTACTATACTGTTGAGTCACTGGTAGTACCCTGGGTGGCGCTGGCCTGAGCTGCCCCTGGATGCTGGCCACCCCGTCAACCGGCTGGACCAAGCTGCCCCTGGCTGCCGGCCAGCCCGAGCCACTGGCTGATCCAAGCCCCGAGCTCCAGGCCGCCATCCCAAGCTGAACCCCCACTGGCTTAGAGGGAGAAGAGGAGCAAGAGCGGAGGCCTTGGGGTGGAGTGTGGGCAGAGCCATGGCCTGGGTTTGGGGAGGCTTAGCCTCCTCTGGTCTATTATATCCACCGCCCATGGGTAGTATTACGTGTAACATACCTTATCTGACAATAGATCAGCCATACCTGGGCAGTGAATTAAAGGATCTTATAATGAACATACATCTAGTGTCTCTCTCTGAGAAGGAAGCTCTGGAGTAGCTAGTCCATATCTGGTACAGAAGCCTGACCAGCTAGTAGCAGCCCTCCAGCCCACCATGTACAAACAACACATGACATGGCGTCAGAAGTAAACGAGTGCCAGAGGAGAGCAGGAACAGAAGGACAACAGCAACAAAGGTTGCAATCAAACAGAAAGAGCAAAGCAACAAAGCTTGCAGGTTCTCATCAACACGCCACTCTTCTCTTCCCTAGAGACCCCCCAGCCTTCAGAATGGACAGGTTGATAGGCCTTCAGAATAGGCAGGTTCTTAGTAATTAGCAAAATTTCACATTGCTACAAAACTCCACCAGGACTCTGGCGATATTGCGGTATCTTCTTTCATTTATGCTATGGGAAACAGGCCAAGCAGATCTTTAAATCTTTTGCCTTTACCAAAGTCACAAAGAGGACGATGAAAGGGTTCTGGCTGTGCTTGGTGCATACTTGATACCTCAGAGAAATGTGGTTCATGAAAGAACATGATTGGCAACAGCGTGATTTGTGGGTAAGATCTGATTTATATATCTGGATCTGGGGCGAGGTCCTTTGGAATCAGGAGAACCTTTTTTCTTTTACTGAGGCATTGGTTTTCATAACCATTTGTCCCTATAACGATTGGCACTGGTGGTGATACTGGAAAACTGGAGTGTCTAAGGGAATTGCTTGTGTGACTTGTGGTTAGCCAGTGGGGCAAAACTGAAGTCTTCTCTGTTTGGCTGGTTTGGTTTGCCTCGGTGTGCATAGAAACCCCAGCCTTGAGCTGTAACTGCCCTGCTTTCGGCAATTTGTCCTAAATTGATACTCTCAATTGGGTCCCACCAAGGGTAGCATCGTTACACAGGGTTCAAGGTGGGGGAGCTGGGCTTGGGGCTTCTGACTCTCGGGGTGCTAGGGCTCCAGGTGGGGGTCTCAGGGCTTAAGACCAGGGGGGAGCACTGGGGCTCGGGGCTTCATCCCCATGGCTCTGCTCCTGGTTTCAGCCCCGTGGGTTTTAGCTTAGGGTTTTAGCTACGGGGGGCGGGTGGGAGCGCTGCGGATGAAACTGGGAGCAATACTGCAGGAAGCCTCGGCATCCCGTAGCTAGAACCCCAAACCCCAGCACCACCCCCTCCGCGGTGCTGAAGCTGGGAACAGAGCCACAGTGCTGAAGCCCCGAGGCCCTCCCTTGGGCCCTGGAGTTTTTATAGTATATTGGAAGGGGGCATTCAAAAGAAAAAGGCTGTGAATCGCTGCAGTACAATATTTGCTGTTTGTTTTTTTGTCTCTGCCGCTGCCTGATTGATTACTTCCGGTTCCACATGGTGTCCGGTTGACTAGTCAGTCCGTAACGCTGGTGTTTGTAACTTTGAGGTTCTACGGTATTGGACTATTTTTCCAGGTATATAGAAATAATGTGCTTGAAAGACACAACACGTCGCAGTGTTATGAAGAAGCTGACGTGCACTTTTGCTCACTTGGGTATGGCAGAACTGCTAGCGCTGAACAATGAACCACAATTGCTGCAGAATTTGTCATTCCAAATGAAATATGATTTGGGTCATAGTCCCAGCAGCCCACACTACGCAGAAGCGAAAGGAGAGGCTAGGAGAGCTCAATGGACAGCCAAAAAAAAAAGAAAAAAAATCCTACAGCAGGCAGACCCATTCCTTGCTCTTCTGGGCAGATCAACACCAATAACATCCAGTCCAGATGGGAAGACAACTCAGAGCTACTGTTCTGACTTTGGAAAAGAGTCTCTCTCCAAAGTGGCTGGACATGAAGAGTAGCCAAATCAGATAAAAAAGGCTAAAATAACTTATGCATTCTTTTACAACAGACGTCACTTGGTTAGAGAACTGCTGGATCCAGAGGGGGATTACCGTTTTGTGGGGCCATGGGCCAGAGCAAGCTCGGGGATGCCCAGTTTTCTGGAGCCTCCCAATTGGCTGGGGCCCCTGGGCACTAGCCCCGTTGGCCCAGTGGCTAATCCCCCACTGTCTGGATCTATAGCGGGGTGGCCGAGTTTGTGCCCAACGGGATGGAGGAAAAGGAAGGACAACTCCAGCTGCCGTAAAGAAAAATAATTCAGCGCCCAGATCATTTTTGATCAAGACCGACAGTGGAGAGTTCAACAGAAACCATCAACAGCTTCCTGAAGGAACAAGAACAGAGCAAGCTTGGATGCAGAACAAGAAGATGACGACTCAAAGATTCCAAACCGGCCGGAGACCGTCATTGCAACCTATCGACAGCGGGCTGACCGAGGGGTTCGTGTTTGGGTTATGTAATTAGAAAACCCGTATGATTCAGAGATGCTTAACAGACCAGTACATCCTGAACTTCACAGACCGTGTGATTGTGTAAATATTGCAAAGGGTAGGAATATAAAACTTAAAGGGGGAAGATGTCTCGGAATCCTAAAATGAGTTATACTGTTCGGCCACTAGGTGATGCTGTGTGTAACATACCTTACCTGAGACTACATTGGCCATACCTGGGCAGTGCATTAATAGTGAACATTATACCCCTGAAAAAAGAACGAGGAGTACTTGTGGCACCTTAGAGACTAACATTTATTTGGACATAAGCTTTCGTGGGCTAGAACCCACTTCATCAGATGCATAGAGTAGGAAGATATACAGAGAACATGAAAAGATGGGGGTTGCAATACCAACTCTAAGACACAAACTGATATGTATTTCTCCATGCTAAGTTTCCCCCTACTGTTACTCACACCTTCTTGTCAGCTGTTTGAAATGGGCCATCCTGATTATCACTAAAGTTTTTTTTTCTTCTTCTGCTGATAATAGCTCACCTTAATTGATTGGTCTCTTAGATTTGGTATGGCAACCCCCATATTTTCATGTTCTCTGTGTGTGTGTATATTTATATCTATCTATCTATCTATCTATCTATCTTCCTACTGTATGTTCCACTCTATGCATCTGATGAAGTGGGTTCTAGCCCACGAAAGCTTATGCCCAAATAAATTTGTTAGTCTCTAAGGTGCCACAAGGACTCCTTGTTCTTTTTGCGGATACAGACTAACACGGCTACCACTCTGAAAACTGGCATTATACCCCTGGTATGTTTCTCTGAGAAGGAAGCTCTGTAGGCAGTCCCTATCTGGTACAGATGCCTGATCTGCTAGTAGCAGCCCTCCAGACTACCGTGTACAAGCTGTACGGGACAGAAAGCACAGCCAAATGCCCTGAGCTGGAGAATAAAGGCAGAAGGTGGCTAGTGTCTGTGTTAAGAGGAATAGGGTTCTCAGACACACAGCAGCTCTTTGGGGACTGGAAGACAAAGAGGACAGAGAGAGCAGGGACAGAGGTCAGGGGAACAGGCCATGTTCACGCCCTGGCTTCCACCATCAAGAACCCTGTCCTAAGCCTGCCTTTCTCATGCAACCCACAGGATCTCCTGCAGGAGCCTGGTTGGGCTGAGTTCTCTGAAGGGGGCCCACAGAGAAACAGGGGTTTCTGGTATCCCAAAGGCATAGTTTTGGAGTCATGGAGGCCATGTGGCACACTGGTGATCCTTGGGGTCCAGCGCACCAGGAAACTGGTTAAAGGCTGGATCAGAAATCAGACTCGAGGAATGCGTGACAGCTGGTGGGAGAGGTGGGATACTGCATAGAACAGTGGTACTTTGCAACAAGTGACTTGCAGAAGGAAAAACAAGGTTTGTCAACAGAAACCATAAGAGGTATGATCAGCTCTTTCAAAAGAGGATTGTAGAGCTGGGCAAAGAGAGGTTAAAAGCTGGAAAGTTAACCAAGATGCAGAAAGTCAAACAGCACAAGGAGGACAACCAGGCCTGGAACCAGAGTCCAATCCCAGGCAGGATTCAGAATGCATGTTCCAACTCACCAGCTTCAGCCAGGGAAGGCCGAGATCCACCCAATGCAGTTATGCTGAGTAATCACAGTTCCTGGAGGGGTTGCTGCTAGTCACTAGCAAGGTTTTGTGAGGGCTGGTCTACACTGGGGGGGTGGGGATTGATCTAAGATACACAACTTCAGCTACGTGAATAACGTAGCCGAAGTCGAATATCTTAGATCGATTTTTAAAAGTACTTACCCCGGTCCACACGGCAGCAGGCAGGCTCCCCCGTCGACAGCGCTTCCTCCGCTCACGGAGCTGGAGTTCCGGTGTCGACGGGGAGCGGCTCTGGGATCGATTTATTGTGTCTAGACGAGATGCGATAAATCGATCCCAGAACATCGATCGCTACCCGCCGAATCGGGCGGGTAGCGTAGACGTAGCCTGAGAGACAGCCCCGGCTGGGGAGAGTGAAGGCAGTACAGCAGTCCCAGGCTGCTCCCTGTGGGGATCCCGTCACACCAGGCCTTGATTTCAAGCCTCTGTTTCTGCATTTCTGTGTCTCCAGTGCTAGCCTCTGCCGCTCCGACTCTCGAGATGACCATGCCTGCTCCACGCGCCAGGCGATCCCCCACTTGGAGCAATGCCGAGCTGCTGGACCTCATCGGTATTTGGGGAGAGGGGGCCGTGCAGTCACAGCTGCGCTCCAGCCATCAGAATTATGACACCTACGGACAGATTTCACGATGCATGATAGAAAGGGGCCATGACCGGGACACGTTGCAGTGCAGGGCCAAAGTGAAGGAGTTGCAGAACGCCTACCACAAGGCGCGGGAGGCAAACCGCCGCTCCGGTGCTGTGCCCACGAGCTGCCGGTTCGACAAAGAGCTGGACGCGATACTCAGCGGCAACCCCACCTCCACTGTGAAGACCTCTGTGGCTACTTCATTGGCTCACGTGCCAGTCGAGAGTGGACCGAGCCAGCAGGTGCACCAATCACCTCCTAGCATTACAAGCGCTGCAATCCCGAGCATAGCAACAAATATTATGGGGGAGGGATAGCTCAGTGGTTTGAGCATTGGCCTGCTAAACCCAGGGTTGTGAGTTCAATCCTTGAGGAGCTATTCCACAGGCAGCTGTCAGTGTGAACACACAACAGCGGTTTCCCTTCGGCGCTCTCTGAGCAGCTCTGTAACTGCCGGTGCTGTACCTTTGCCGGTGTGACGCGCCCTAAGTTTGTAAGGGCACTGAAAGTTTTAAGATCAGCTTAGAATGTGTTTTGCTTTTATTTCATTTGACCAAATATGACTCCTTATGTTTTAACCTATAATCACTTAAAATCTATGTTTCATAGTTAATACATTTGTTTGGGTATTCTACCTGAAGCAGTGCATTTGGCTCAAAGCGTGTCAGAAGCTTCCCTTGGGATAACAAGCCTGGTACATATCAATTTCTTTCTTAAATTGACAAACTCATACAAGCTTGCAGAGTCCAGCGGGTATAACTGGACACTGAAAAATGGAGGTTCCTAGGGTTGTGTCTGGGACCGGAGATATTAGCTAGTGTCATTCGGTTGCACAATCCAAGGAGCAGGTTACATGCTAGAGGCTGTGCATGAACATCCCAGGAGTGGGGGTTCTCACAGCAGAGCAGGGTAAGGCTGGCTCCCAGAGTCAAGATTGGAGTGACGTAGCAGATCACCGGTCCAGATAACACCAGAGGGGAACGTCACAAGCGGTAAGCAGGGAGAGATTGCGGGATGCCTGCCCTATCGGGACAGAAATGATAAATTACTGGCCCCCTTCCATGGCTGCCTCCTCCAAGAAAGTTTGTGAGTCAAACCCAATTCCCTGCAAATTGGCTGTGTAATCTCGCTTCCTCTCCAGGCTCCCAGGCTATCTTGGTTTCTAGCCAACTTGATGGGACTGATCCAGGGAACGGTTCAAAGGGGCCTTATTGCTGAAGTTTGCATTGACACCTGAGGCTTGTAGGACCAGGTTTCAGGGTGTGCAAAAGAGCTCGGGTGTGACACCCTTGTCGGCTGCTACACTAATGGAGAGCTCCCCACACCAGTGGGGGTGAAGATGCTGGGATCTTTGTAGAACCTGGTTGGCTTGGAACAGTTCTACCAAATATGGATCCGGAGCTTCAGATGTGCTTAGTGGAGCGGGAGCCTAAGACTCTGTGCGGCACAGGGCGATTGGCAGGGCAGTTTGTGGACAGTAGATCCAGCAAGGAAAGAAAACCCAAAGTGGACTGGCCTGGGCATGGGGAGGGAAACCAGCGGAGGAACCCACCCAAAGTGGGATTTGGGCACACCCAAAGTTGGGGCACAGTGAACCCAAGTGGGCCCCTGCCAAGAGACTCTAAATCCCTGAGATGCAAGACCTGGAGGAAGACTGGATACTGCCCAAGTCTCGAGGGCTGGGATTTCTCCGGGATCGAGCAGCTTCTGTCCAGCCAGGAAGCCAGTCCATCTCTCAGCCTCACAGAATGAACTATGTGACTGAACGTTGGGAGGAAAGCGGTGATGCAGCCAGATCCTCTGGGGAGCGGGGCCCGCTGGATACCGTGTGCTCATTCCCGGGGCCGTGCACAGGTCCTGGGTTACTCTCATGGGCTCAGATTCCTCTGGTCCCCAAGGGACGGAAGGTGATAGTTACTGGGGAGACATTCATGGGCTGGAGAGGTGCTGAGCCCCATGCAATAAAACCCCATCAAAGGTGGCTAGGATGTGTGACTTGGGGTGAGCTTCCAAACGCAAAGCCGTCGGCCCTGCCTATGGCTCTGATCCCCATGCGGACACAAAGAGCCAGTTGGTTGGCAGTGGGGGTTCTCCAGGGCCTCCCATCTTGCTTGGAAATGGCTGCGTCACTCGAACACAGAGCCCGGTGTTACTCCCTGGAAAAACCACGGGCCTGGCTCAAGCCCTGACAAGGAACCAGAAGGCTGCAACTGGCGGCATGGGATGAAAATAGCAATGGAGCGGCTGGGAGGGAGGATGGGGAAAACTGCAAAGTTCAGGACCTCTTGCCGCTTGTAAATGGACCCCTGAAGCTAAGGGGGGGAGAGGAAGGGCCCCCCCAACCATTTCCACACAGGAGACACAAGTCACACTGGCTCTGGTGTAGATGCGCCATGAAGGCCGGTTCTGGGACCAAGGTTCCTGCCCACCCTTACTAGAGAAGCAGAGGCAAAGCTGAGCCCAGTAGAAGCGGAGACCCCAGCTCAGCATGGGAATATGCAGGCAGGGAAGGAGTACTGCTAGACATATTTACCCTGTCATTGATTCATAAGTTCCCAGATCAGAAGGCAAGGACCGCTGTGGGTTATACGTGGATCATCCGCCCCCCGCCCCCCCCTGCACCTCCTGTACAACCCAGGCCAGAGAACTTCCCCTCAGTAATTCCTTTTGAACTAGATCATTTCTTGCTCTCAAAAAAAAAGAAAAAATTTCCAATGTTTGATTTATACATTTCTGGTGATGGAGAGTCTGCCCCCAGGGCCTTGGTGAATTATTTCAATACTCCCACCCCTCTCTGCTTAAAAATGTACATCTGATTTCCAATATAATTAGTCTCGGAGTGGGAAAAGTCCCAGGGAAGGGGAAAGCAGCAGGGGAGGCTGTTGGGTGGCTCTGAAGGGAAGGCTCACCGTGAACATGCCTTCCTGACCCAAATGTTCACGGTGAGCCTTCCGTGAAGGCTCTGTGGGTTCTTAATGGGCCATCAAGCAGGCTAGGCAGAGCCAACACCAACTTGTCTGGGGTGTCACCTAGAAGCACAGCATAAGTTTGAAATACAGACAGTATAGAGCCAATATCCATAACTTCAACCACAAAAATGATACACACATACGGATAGCATAATCATAACCAGCAAACCATAACCTTGTCTTAGACCTTATTTGACCCCCTTTATACAATATTTGGTGCCACTACAGGACCTTGGTTGCACCAATGATCTATACGGTCCCAGTTCATGTCAATAACGTCACACCTGGGAAATTTACACACCACCCCTGGGCGCCTCTGAGGGGCAATGCTTCCTCACTCGCAAGCACAGAGTCTGAGTGTAGAAAAGAAACTTTTAATAAAAGGAGGAAAGTAACTCGGCGTTAATTTGGGAAAACACCGCAAACAGGGTTGATAAACATAAACCATGAGTAAAAGACCCAACCCCAAGTAGGTTGGGCAGTGTCCTTTTCCCCTCAGGTTCTTAGGTTCCGCAACCTCAAAAGTCCCTTTCACATGCCCGACCCTTCTCTGCACCCCACTCACAGTTGCTGTCCTTGGTCAGTGGAGACCCAGAGGTTAGAGGTGCATCTGCAGAGTTCACCTCCCCCCCTGGGTGGGGTAAAGAGATACCTTACTCGCTTTGCTGCTCGGGCACTTGCTCACCGCTCCCCTCTGCCAGCCACCCTGCTGGCCACTCACTGACCGCTCCTGCCGGTCACCTGCTCATCACGCCTCTCCACCAGCCATCCTGCTGGCCACTCATCATGCCTCTCCGTCACACCGGCCACCAGCTGACTGTCAGTCGCCTTCTGCTGCCACCTGCCTCTCTGCTGTGACCTCTGCACATCAGTCTCTTAGTAATTTTCAGTTCTTTGCAGGCTGGGCAGAAACACAATTGATTTCAGCTCTGATTGGGAATTTAACATAATAAAGAGGCTTTTAATAAAACCGATTTAGCTCTATTATTTGAACAGTGCAGGGAATAGGTTAAACCAGTCTGGGGAGAACCCTTAAAAGTATACAGCATCCTTGTTGGAAATACCTGTCCCATCTCTCTTATTTTCACAGGGCTCTAACATTCGAGCCCCTGGCTTAACTAGGTTCTTTCAACTGAGGGTGGCCCCCTCATTTGGGACAGGTTAAGCACAGTCCTGCTTTCCTCTATTCCTACAATAATTACAACATTGGTAACCATATTTCACTACCCCTGAATTCAGTCCTAAGGTGATTTGTACCTAACACTAGCTAAAGTTGATCATTTTGATACCACTGTATCTGCTGAATATGTAAGCAGAGCAGGAGCAAACTGTATTTACATAAACACACCCAAACTCTCTTCCCCTCCCAGCTAGCCATCAGGGAAGCATTCATTTAGACCCTGCTTAGACTTATATGGAGTAATTTTCTTTGCATCTTTTAGATCATAGGTGCTAACTCTTTGGGTGCTCCAGTCTCGGAGCACCCACGGAAAATTTAGTGGGTGCTTAGCACCCACCAACAGCCAGCCAGCCTCCCTCCCTCCCTCCCTCCCTCCCTCCACAGCGCCTCCCGCCTTCTGTTGGCCCTGCCAATCAACTCCTCCCCCTCCCTCCCAGAGCCGCCCACCTGCCACGGATAAGCTGTTCCGCTGTGTGCAGGAGACGCTGGGAGGGAGGTGGAAGAGAGGGGCTGGAGTTAGGGTGACCAGACAGCAAGTGTGAAAAATCGGGACGGGGGTGTGCAGGGGTAATAGGAGCCTATACAAGAAAAAGGCCCAAATATCGGGACTGTCCCTATAAAATCGGGATATCCGGTTACCCTAGCTGGAGTGTGCTCGGGGAAGGGGTGGAGTGTGGGAGGGGTCTGGGGCTGAATGGGGGTTGAGCACCCTTGGGGAAAATTGGAAGCTGGCACCTGTGTTTCAGATCCTGGGATATGTGGCTTTCTTCCCAACAGGTGCAGAGAAGTCACTCATAAGTTTTCTCCCCTCTGCCTTCAGGAGCTCCGGAGGTAGATGGTCATTACCTGCTTTTTTCCCAGACACAATCTCTTTGATAACCTTCTCTGCATATTACAAAATAACCCCTTCTTTTATAAACCGGTTCCACTTAGGATCAAACATTGATTCATAAAATTATAATTACAAAAGAAAAACCTTATTTCATCTTAAGCATATAGGAAAAAGAAAACGGTACTTGCTTATTTTTGAAGGGTTGCAAATTTTGTATTTCCAAATTGGGATTTACAAATGTTGTTTCCACAGATCAGCACCGTGATCATCTTGTCATGCTCCCAGCATCACTTATGCTACAGCTTTTCCCCAAAATAATTCCTGTTTGAATTGGAGCAGCTCTTTTTGAAAAACATTCAATCTTGATTTTAAAATTACAAGTGGTTAATTACCCTTACCAGTAACAAATTATGCCTTATTTTTATTGGATTAGCTGTTACAGGTATCACAGTTAAATCTTCCAGATGTTAACAAAGCTAAGAATTTACCATTTACTTTATTTGTAACGCAAAACTGCTGTTCTATATTTGTAAGGTTTTAAAACATACCAGCTGCTATCACTTTTTGGCTGTAGGCTGGAAAGGGTAAGGATGGGAACAATTTTGTTAGTGTTTGCTCATTTAAAGCTGCCCTCTTAGACCAATCGTGAAAATGCTACCCACGAGTGGTTAACGTTGGAGAAATATTTAGCCTTTGAGGCATTTGTGCTTAAGTGTACAAACCTCTCTTAAAAGGAAGCAGCAAAAACCAGATGGTTATTGGAAGCATTTTTGCATTCGTGAGCCATTCTACAACCCACGGTGTTAAAAGTTCACAAGCACTTTTAGTCTCTTCTCCCCTAAAAAGGACAGTTATTAACCTCTTTAATACCAGTTAAAAGACTGAGAGAGACAAGGGGGTGAGATCATATATTTTACTGGATCAATTTCTGGCAGAGAGAGAGACAAGCTCCGCAGTGGATCTCTCTCCCTGACAGAAGTTGGTCCAATAAAAGATTTGACCTCCCCCACCATGTCTCTCTCATATCCTGGGACCAACACGCCTACACCAACACTGAAAACAGCGAAAAGCCTGTCAAACAGCATTTTTTTCTCATTTACAAAAACTCTCTACGGCAGGGATACTCAGACCTCAGTGATTCAGTAGCCAAATTAGCAATCAACATTACCTGAAAGAGCCACAGGAGTTTCATTTACTATAGTCTATAGATTCATATTTAAACAGTAGGATAAGGGAAATATTTTGTGTGTGTATATATATCCCTGAGGGGGTGGGGCAAGCTGCCCTGGAGGGAGGCAGTGGGGGGGCTAGTCCCTGAGGGGGTGGGGCAAGCTGCCCTGGAGGGGAGCAGTGGGGTGGCTAGTCTCTGAGGGGGTGGGGCAAGCTGCCCTGGAGGGGGGCAGTGGGGTGGCTAGTCACTGAGGGGGCGGGGTGGGGGCTCTTTACCTCCAGCGGGGGCTCTGGGCTTCGTGCTCCGCCTCCATGGGGGTTCCCTGGCCCGCCCAAGTGGCACCGACACGCCCCATGCTATATATATATACACACAAAATATTTCCCTTATCCTGGGATAGGTTCCTGGGTTAGTATTTTTGTTGTGTGCTGTGTAGTCTCTAAGGTGCCGCAAGGACTCCTCGTTGTCAGACTAACAACTGACACTTCCAATCTTTTGGAAGTTACCAGAGTCTTTACAAGCCAGCAAGTTGATTCTGTCACGGCTACAGCCCTGACATAAGAAATTGGCACCAAGTGTATGTAGATGAGATGATCGATGATCCATTTTAACGCTCTTCTTCTTTTCGCTTATAAATAAACCTGCAGAGCGGAGTTCTACATTGGCCAGGGCAGGTGGCTGATCTCTGGGGGATCAGAAGAGCCCTTTGTTTGATGACGCTGGTTTTCAGTAACCTCTCCTTAGAAAGTCTAGTGTCTGGGTGGTGAAACAAGGGCTGGAATGCCGAAGGAGACTTCTTGTTAAGCAGTGTGGTGAGACCAGAGGCGACGCACTGGGGGGCACGCAAGGTCAAGTGGACCCCCAGCAGCCGGCCCTGGCGGGGAGCAGAAGGTGCGGGGCCAGATCTGGAGCAGTAGGGGCAGGGCCAGATCTGGAGCAGAAGGGGCGGGGCCAGAGCCTCTTCCGGCTGCTGGGACGGGGCCCGGGAGAGCGCCTGGCTGCAGAAGTGGCAGGGAGCCCCCTGCCCAGGCTTGGCTTCTGGGGACAGGGGCCGAGCGAGCCAGAGCCTCCCTTCCCCCCAGCATGTTCGGCCCCTGTCCCCAGACGCCGAGCCCAGGCAGGGAGCGGGCTGCCACTGCCGCCCCTCCCCATCCAAGCTCTCTCCCAGGCAGCTGGCTACAATGCACAGAGCAGCGACCGGGAGATGCTCCGTCCCACTCCCTGCCCAGGCCCAGCTGCCAGGGAGAGCAGTCAAACGTGCTGGGGGGAGCCGGTGCAGTGGGAGGACAGGCGTCCCCACCTCCCCCCATAGATAACATGGGGTGGGGAGAGCGTGGGGACCCCAGGCTGGGGGCAGGGCAGGGAGGAGACACATGGGGAGGTCATGTGTACCCCTCTTTAGTTTGTGCCCCCCCCAGTATGGGGAGGCACCAGCCGTTTACGGGTGAGACAGACATTTACTTTTGTTACTGGCTTGGTATAATCTAAGGATGGAAGAACCCAGCCATTTGGGGCATGTCTGCCGTACTTCTCAGCAGTTTGTCCTGAATCGGGTGTTCTCAGCTGTGACCCACTGAGGCCCGGTGATTATTATTTTATCAGCTACAATTGGTACATAACATGGTAAAAGCATCCTGATTGGTTACTTGCTAAATCACACCGTGTTTTAATGTGATGCGCTGCACAGAGCCGCAGGAGACGCACTAAAGAGCTTCGGGCTTGCGACCCTCGGGCTGAACCTCGCTGCTCAACAGCTAAAGGGAAAGAAAATTAGGGATAATTCAAAGGCAAGAAACGACACCCCAAACTGCCATCAGGACCAGGGCCCAACCTAGAGCCAGAACCCGACTCCCTGCTGCTTTGGAGGACTCTTTTCCTTTTCACCCTGAGCTTTATGGAGACCAGGGAAAGGGTGAGCTACCAGAAGGCAGAGACACATGCTAGTGACTGACGGTCAAATGGGGGCATTGGCTAGACTTCAGGGAAAAAAAAATCTGAGCTGATTCTTCCTGGCTTCTTTTAATGTGTGTCTGAAAATGGGGAAGTAAGATCTGCTCTAGGCATTATTTGGGGCAGTTCTCTGGCCTGTGTTAGACGGGATGTCAGACTAGATCAGCAGTGTCCAATACATTCGCCACTAGCCACATATGGCAAATAGGCTATTGGATTGTGGCTAATGTATGAGCAATGCTTTGGTGTATTGAAGACAGCAGTACTGGAGAACAGGTTGTGTGCTTTGATATACAGCTTGTTAACGTGGCTAGGAGGTAGTGATTTTGTGTTAGTACCTATTCATATTTTTTTGTAATATCTACTTGTTTTTGATATTTGAAATGTCATTTGTAGTATGTTTTTTAATCCTTTTTTATAATGTGGCAAATAAGAAAAATTCAAAACCACAAGCGTAGCTAGCATCGAATTTCTGTTGGACACCGCTGGACTAGATGATCTCGGTGGTCCCTTCTGGCCTTAGGATCTGTGAATAAAATTGCTCTGTCTTCACATGTCTTTAGGTCAAGAAGTGTTTGGTAAGAATCTGTGAAAATTCTTTTAAAAAGGTGAATCCCAGAGTTGGCTGGCTGGGCAGTTGGGCCGAGAAAAGATACGGGTTCGCACCTGATTTCAATTTTTTTTAATTTTTTTTTTACTAATGGGCATCAAGATGTAGTCCAATTCTGAGACCTTCCCTGAATGGCTCCGATTCCCATGTCTCAGAGAAACAAGCTGAGTAATACTAATACCCCTTCCACTAGTAAATATGCTCTCGGACCAGATAGCTATGAATACCATGGCTATTGTAATAAATAAAGGGGGACCTTTGATGGACACCCAGGAAGCCTTTAGCTGTAAAATCCCTCTTGGTAGCTGTTCTTTACTTGCTTTACCTGAAAAGAGTTAAAAAGTCCCCCAGGTTAAAGAAAGAGAAAAAGTGGGCACCTGACCGAAAGAGCCAATGGGAAGATAGAACTTTTTAAAATTGGGAAAGAAACTTTCCCTTTGTCTGTTGTTCTCTGGGCTGGAGGGACAGAGCAGCCGTGCTATAAGCTGCTTAAGCCAGGAATGATCATAATTCATCAGATGATGTCTAAAACTACTTATCTAAACTCCAAATGTGTAAGTAGAGCAGAATGTTTAGCTAGACGCGACTAGGGTTTTTCTTTTATTTCTTATGGGCTTGTGGACTCCTCTGTGCTAACCTCAGATGCTTTTGTTTGCTTATAACCTCCAAGAAAGCTATTTTGGGTGCTTGGTTTTTGGAATTGCTCTTTTAAAATCTAGCAAAAGCCTAAGTTCCAGATGTGTTTTCTTTCTTTTGGTTTTTAATAAAATGTATCTTTTTTAAGAACAGGATTGGATTTTTGATGTCCGAGGAGGTTTGTGCATGTTGTTGGATTAGTTGGTAGCCACAGCTAATTTACTTTGTTTTCTTTCTCGGCTCATTCCCTGAGGGGGGGAGGGTGAAAGGGCTTGAGGGTTGAATTCCCAAGTGCTCCTTCCTGGGTTCAAAGGGGGGTTTTTTGCATTGGGGTGGTGGCAGCATTTACCAAGCCAAGGTCAGAGAAAAGCTGTAACCCTGGGAGTTTAATACAAGCCTGGAGTGGCCAGTATTCATTTTTAAAATCCTGTAGGAGGAAGCTAGTCTATGTTCATACTTTTCAAACCCATTATGCTTTCTCGGGTACAAGTATTTTCTTATATACTGTCTATGCATTTAAAGTGTGTATTCATGTTTCAATTTCAATTCAAATTTCCAACCAATGACTAAATTGGCAACACTGCATGTAACTGGGTGTGTGTGTGGGGGTGTTGGGGAAATTCAGGGGGGGTGTACACCTCCCCTAAAGGGGGTCTAGGGAAATCCCTGGGCTGGTGTAAGTTTTAAGGGGAGTTTTTAAGCCTGGGAACAGTGCTAACAATTTTATATCTTGGTCCTATCTTGTTTCCCACAAAGGCCGGGACGCTTTGCTGGCTGATGTCATGAAAATAAAATTGTGAGGGTTCCGTTTGCTTCTTGTTCTCATTCCTGTTTAGAATTCACACCCACATCACATTTCCTGCTCCCGATTTTAACCACCCGGATGCTCCCAGTTTAACCACCCTGACCCACTCTCTTCACCAACCTCTCCTTTTCCCCCAGGCACCCTGTGAAAACCCCGCTCCCACCCGGCTGCACGAACCCCCTTTTGAACTGCCCAAGGAACAAAAGAAGTTGTAGCACTGGGACAGGTTCATCACTACATGGACATGACACCATTAACAACGCTGCAGCAAAGGCAGAGGTGCTCAGCGGCTATTTCTTGGAATAGAATTTGGAAAGAAGTGGATGGTTGTTCTCATATCGCTGGTGGAAGGTGCGGGGGGGAGGAAGTACTTCTGGTTTCCCGTGATTCAAAGTGGAGCAGGTGCAGAAAAAGGCAGCTAGGATGCGCGGGGGACAGGAGAAAGAACAAGGAGTCCGGTCTTTAAGGTGCCACCGGACTCCGTCCTTGTTGTTTTCGTGGATACAGACTAACAGGGCTACCCCTCTGATACGGGGGACTGAAGAGCCGATCTCACGAGAGGAGAATGAAAGAGCTGGTCTCGATTAGCCTAAAATGCAGGCTGAGAAGGGATCTGATTGCTTTCTAGAAACACATCGGTGGGTAAACACCAGGGAGGGAGAAGAAATATTGACACTAAGGGACAATGTTGGCACAAGAACAAATGGGGATAACTGGCCAGGGATCAGCTGGCACTGGAAATAAGAAGAAGGTTTCTAGCTATCGGGGGGGGGGGGGGGGGAAATAACCTAACTAGTTTGAAGATGAAGCTTGATCAGTTTCACCCAACTTTAACCCAAGAGTCCTAAAAGAGTTGGCCAAGGAGATCTCTGGCCTGCTGATATTCATTTTGAATAAATCTTGAAATACTGGGGAAATTTGAGAAGACTGGAAGACGGCTGGTGATGTGCCATTATTCAAAAAGGACAAGCAAAATGACCTGGGATAATGATAGACCAGTTACACTGACATCGATCCTGGACAAAGAAGTGGAAAAGCTGATACGGGATTCAATCCATAAAGAATTAAAGGACAGGAATGTAATTAATGCCACTCAACATAGTCTCATGGCAAATAGGTCTTGTCAAACAACCCTGATTTAATTCTTTGATGAGATTACAAATAAGTTGATAAAGTTAACTGCGTGGAGGTAATAGACTTTAAAGGTGCTTGACTTGGTAACTACACAACATTCTGATTAAAAAAACAGCACTATACAACATCAGTAAAGTGCACGTTAAATGGATTAAGAACGGGCTAACTGACAGATCTCAGTGGGGAATCGTCACTGAATGGGGGTGTTTCCAGGGGGCTCCTCGTGGGTTGTTTATAGGCCTGACCATAGACACTGACTCCGTGGGTGCTCCAAGGCCCCTCCCTACCCCACCTCACCTCACCTCCGCCCCTCCCTACCCCACCTCACCTCCGCCTCCTCCCCTGAGTGCCCTGCGTCCCCGCTTCTCCGCCTCCCTCCCAGCACTTGCTGCCGCAAAACAGCTGTTTCACGGCGTAACAAGCTCTGGGAGGGAGGGGGAGGAACAGGAACGTGGCGCGCTCAGGGGAGGAGGTGGGGAAGAGGCGGGGCCGGGGTGGGGATTTGGGGAAGGAGTCCAATAGGGGCAGGGAGTGGGCGGAGTTGGGGCAGGGACTTTGTGGAAGGGGTTGGAATGGGGGTGGGGCGGGGGTGGGGCAGGGGGCAGAGGGGGGTCGAGCACCCATCGACGCCAGCAGAAGTCGGTGCCTATGGGCCTGACTGTGACGTGTTATTCCATATTCTCTATGAAAATATGCTTATGATATGAATATGACCTAACTGAGATGTACTTTATGCCAGATGACTCATGTGGGATATCATTGGAAAGGTTAGGATTTACTGAATGTGATGATCCAATGTGTGTTCCTGTATCATTTCCGTATCTGAAGTTCAGAATATTGACTATGTATCTGTATTTCAACTATGCTACTTTAGGCGATGCCCACTGCTCACACTTCAGGTACAACAATAGAAAAGCCAGACAGGGCGGATGGCCCATCAGCGAGAACAATAAACTGTGAAAAGGCTTGGCCTTCCTGCGGATGCTCCATACTGCCCCGACTCATGGATGCTGTGATCCTACAGAGTCAGGTGGTCTTGTCACTTGATACTAAAACATTACCTGGGACTTCTTGTAA
Source organism: Macrochelys suwanniensis (assembly GCA_033296515.1). Lineage (NCBI taxonomy): Eukaryota > Metazoa > Chordata > Testudines > Chelydridae > Macrochelys > Macrochelys suwanniensis. The sequence continues at coordinate 4,947,578 of CM065800.1, read as the reverse complement.
CTTTCCACTGTAATGGAAAGGGGGAGGGGGGTGTCAAGTTTGGGAAACAAAAGATTCCCAACTTATGTAAATCCTATTGAAGGGTGGGGAGGAAAGCAAACAGGACTCCTCCTCTCCATGGTCTGTCTGCCCAGGAAGAAAGACTGCAAAAGGGAAGGCCAGGGGGGAGTCCAGACTGAGTCAGGGGTCCAGTCTGAAAAGGAATATAACTGGAACTCTGAACCACATAAGTTTTGCAAAAGGCCTGCAACAATATCTAGGGACAGCAATACTATTTGTAACCAATAGTTTCTTTAGTGAAACTAGCTTAGTTTGCGTGTCTGATTTCATTTGCTTAGTAATCTGCTTTGTTCTGTTTGTTACCCCTTTTACCACTGAAAATTTGCCTTTTATAGTTAATAACATTTGTTCTGTTTATTATTAAACCCAGTTTCTGTAATTTCTAACTTGGGGGGTGGGGGGGTAAGAAGCGTTCACACCTCGCTCCACATTGAGGGAGGAGGCGAATTTCATAATATATCTTTGGGTCTGCACTCCAAGGGAGGTGGCCATCTGAGTGCTGGAGTAAGTCCCTTAAGCTGAGTCTTCCCAGAGCTGATTTGAGACTGGGTGTGGCACTGCCTGTGTGTGTGTTAGAGGAGGTTTTAAGAGCCTGGCTCAGCAAGACAGGTTAAAGGGGGCCCATGCTGGCAGAACAGGTAGACTCAGTGGTGTCTCAGCACATTAGGTGGCTTTCCAAGGGGTCCAACCTGTCACACTCCTCATGGGTTGTTTCTAGGCCTGACGCCATAGGCGCCGACTCCGTGGGTGCTCCGGGGATGGAGCACCCAGGGGGAAAAATTGGTGGGTGCAGAACACCCACCGGCAGCTCCCCGCCGCCCTCCCCCACCCCCAGCTCACCTCCACTCCACCTCCGCCGCTCCACTTCTCCTCCCTCCCTCCCAGGCTTGCTGCCAAACAGCTGTTTCCAGCGGCAAGCCTGGGAGGGAAGGGGGAGCAGCGGCAGCGCACTTGGGGGAGGAGGCAGAGTGGAGGTGAGCTGGGGCAGGGAGCGGTTCCTCTGCCCCACCCAGGGTTACTTCCTGAGGCCCTCCCTGCACCCCCCCACCCCACCCCAGCTCACCTCCCCTGAGCGCACTGCAGCTCCGCTTCTCCTGGGAGGGAGGGCGGCGGAGGGGAAATGCGGTGCGCCTAGGGGAGGAGGCAGGGCCGGGGATTTGGGGGAAGGGGTTGGAATGGGGGGTGGGAAAGGGGCAGAGTTGGGGCAGGGGGGGCGCATGCACCCATTGGCACCGAGTAAAGTTGGCACCTATGCCTGACGCTCTTCAGAAGCGACAAAGAGTCCTGTGGCACCTTATAGACTAACAGACGTATTGAAGCATAAGCTTTCGTGGGTGAATACCCACTTCGTCAGATGCATGCATCTGAAGAAGTGGGTATTCACCCACGAAAGCTTATGCTCCAATACGTCTGTTAGTCTATAAGGTGCCACAGGACTCTTTGCCACTTTTACAGATCCAGACTAACACGGCTACCCCTCTGATACTTGACACTCTTCAGTATTTTTATCACTGAACTGGAAATAAATATAAAATTGGCAGCTGGCACAAATGATGAATACTGATGAGGACAGGGCAGTCATACAGAGCAATCCGGATTGCTTGGTAAACCGGGCCCCTTCAAACCAAAGGCATTTTAGTAGAGCCAGGTGCAAGGTCATACAGCTAAGAGCAAAGAATGCCGTCCATGCCTACGGAATGGGGGGCTGCGCCCTGGGAAGCAGGGACTCTGGAAGGGTTTTAGGGCTCATAGCAGACAAACAACTGAAGACGAGCCAGCTCCCAGTGCGATGCTGGGACAGAAAGGGCTCATGCGATCCTTGGGTGTTTCTCAGGGGAGTAGTAAGGAGGTGCAGGGAGATGGTTTTCCCGCTGCGTACCGCCTTCATAGAATATCAGGGTTGGAAGGGACCTTAGGAGATCATCTAGTCCAACCCCCTGCTCAAAGCAGGACCAATCCCCAATTTTTGCCCCAGATCCCTAAATGGCCCTCTCTAGGACTGAACTCACAACCCTGGGTTTAGGAGGCCAATGCTCAAACCACTGAGCTATCCCTCCCCCCAAAGTAATGCCTTGCTGAGCCCGATGCTGGTGCCGGGTTTTAAAAAAGGATGTGGAAGATTTGTTGCGGGTGAGGAGAAAAGCCGCAAAAGTGGTTCAAGGGCTAGAGAAATTGCCTGGCGGGGAGATCCGTGTCACTGATCACAGAGAAGATGGGGGTTCCGGTGTCTAAGTCCCTTCGTGGGGAGAAAATCCCGGGTCCTGAAGGGCTCTTTAGCGTAGCAGAGACAGGCCGAACAAGAACCAGCGGCTGGAAGCTGACGCCCGACACTTTCCAGTCGGAAACAAGGCCTGGATTTTTACCAGTGTGGGTGATTAACCACTGGAACAAATTGCCCGTCTCTTGGTGTCTCCAGACCCATCCCAGATGCCTTGCTCAGCTGTCTGGCCTGAGCTATGCAAGAGCTCAGCCTGGAAGGCCTAATGGCCCCTCCTTGCCTTAAACTCTACAAATCTCAGTAGCTTTCCTTGTGCAAAAGTCCAGGGGTCATCCCACCAAACGCCCTTGTATGGCCAGGGAGACCCCCTGTATGGGGACAGGTTCTCAGGGGGCCAGTCCTGCCCCCTTTTTAGCCCCCTCCATACCCCCAGAGGAGTTGGGCATGTCAGGCATGGGAATTCCCACCTACAGTTACCTGACCAATGTTGAAGAAAGCCCCTGGGAACCATCAGAGCTAGCTAACCCCCAACCCAGTGTCAGACACCCCCAGCCAGCCTACTTCAAACTCCTCTATAAGGAGCCAGGGGTCTAGAACCTGGAGCAGCAGAGGGCTGGGTGCCTGACACCTCCATGTCACTACTAGGGAGCCAGCCGGGCACCAGCCGACCATTATTGGAGGGTGAGGTCTGCAGGATGTCCCTCCTGCGGAGACCACGCGACAGCCCGGCAGTCTCGTGACTCCAGGAAGTTGCCTCAGGGAGCCATCTGAGCAACAACGTCTCCTGGCTCATCTCAGAAACTAGTCCTGACACTCTGGGTCTGGCCGCCTACCCCCCAGCCATTACATCATGTACTTGAAGCCGGTATGCTGGACTTGGCTCAATCTGGATTCAGGCCAGGGCATGGAACTGACACATCTGGAGCGGCACTGGGGATTGATTGTCTGCACATAAGTTTTTACGCACATTAAGTTTTATGTTTTTGAATGTATTTTTTGGCAAGGTTTTTTAAAGCCATACTGCTGGTAACTTTAACAGACTTGACTTTTGCCCTTGCTTCACTTGCCTTAACACGTAACATAGAATGTATTTGAATTTTAAAGCTTTACTAGCTTATGTAATAAACTATAACGAATGTTATTGAAGGCGTTCCTTCACAGAAACAACAAGGAAATAACACCCCAAACCGGTTTTATACCTAGTTTAATAAATTCCAAGTAAATGATAGAGGGATAGGGACATGTTTCCCTCTTTTTCCTCGATGGCTTGTAGCTGATTGAGAGGTTTTTTCCCTCTGCTGGGACCTGCCAAACAGCTGGGGATCCTGAGGCTGATGGATTAGAGGTGCAGCCCGGGATAGCTGTGGGGACTGAAGAACTGCACAAGTTCTGAGTCATTGCGGCCTTTTGGCAGCAATTTAATACATATATTTATTAACTCCCCTGCCACCACTAGTGTGGGTCATCGGGCCCGATGCTACTGCTTATATTTTATTGGTACCATTTGTTACAACTTTAACCTTTAAAAAAGCCCTTTCAACGCACGTATTACTTTTTAAAATAACAACTTTAAGTAATATTATTACTTTATTTTGCAAAATTAAATTTAAAATTTTAAAAGTAAAACTTTAAGTTAAACCACAATACGGAACGGAAATACTGGGCTTGCTGCCAAGACGCAGCCACAGGAAATTAGGTTCCTGAGTTCTTGAGAGGGAGTTAGCAGGACACACAGTTTTTAACTTTTTGTAACTTTAACTTTTTACTTATGCCTTAGGTGAGATTTTCAGGGGTCTAAGGATGCCTGGAATCCCTGAAAATTCCTGTTACACACTTTTTGAGACTCCTGGCTGGCTCACCAGTCTGTAGCCTGATTTAGAGTGTACTAATAATAATTTAATTTATTAATTTAATTTTATTAATTAATTAACAATATTAATAATAATTACTTATTATTATTACTAATAGCATGGGTTTCAGGTTCACCAGCTTGTTTGATTAGAAGATAAAAGCTTTTGTCCCGAATTAGGCTCCACAGAATTTGCAAAGGCCCCTTGGGTGTATGACAGGAAGCTCACACTGAGACAGATATAGCCTTAACAACTTTTTATTAAAATCAATAATAGTAAGTAAATGGTAAAATATCCAGAGTTACAATTGCATTACTGCTATTTAAAAGATACATATGCTAATATAGTATTATATGCAACAAAGCTTTGGTTAATATACTTACACCTTTTCTTGACAACCTGGTGGTAAGACACAGGACCAGCCTTGCCGTTTTTTGAGTGAGGGATGCAGTGCTTAGAAAAAGCTAAGAGCTATTAAAGCGGACTAGGGTTTACTTGACTAATTTAAACTTAAAATCAAAACCTAATAAACTAAGAATAAAAGCTTAGGGAAACCAAGCTTAGCCTAGTTTCCTTGAAACTTAAAATTTAAGAAGAACAAGTACAGCCTACTAATAGTAGTAGTTATAGTAGATAGATAGAATAGAATAGAAGTGAGTGAGAGTGAGTAAGTTAGAGTAGAAATAGAATGATAGAGCGGAGTGTTCTAACGAGGTGAGTCACCTCTTTTATGGGGCACAAGTGCTGGAAATCCTTCCTCCGATACCCAAATTTTATTTCTTACCCACAGAATGTTAGGGGATGCTTACCCCATGGGCTAGTATGTTTGTGCATATTGATGACACGTATATACGCACATACGTTTTCTTGTGGTGTACCTGTTAAGTCTATGGGTACAACATTAAAAAAACCCCTATGCCATTCTTCATTGTCTATTGCTCTCAATAAAAGGTCTTAAACATATGTGTGGGTGCTTATCTATTTAGGTAACAAGCTATAGGTTAACTTTGCTTTTTGGGTAAAAGGTTTTAATATAAATATGCTAACTGTGCCTTAGCTTAACATACAAATATATATATATGCAAGCAAGCAGGTTAGTCCTATAGGCTACAGATATTAGGAAACACAATTTCACTAGGAGGGTGGTGAAGCGCTGGAATGGGTTCCCTAGGGAGGTGGTGGAATCTCCATCCTTAGAGGTTTTTAAGGCCCTGCTTGACAAAGCCCTGGCTGGGATGATTTAGTTGGGGTTGGTCCTGCTTTGAGCAGGGGGTTGGACTAGAAAACCTCTTGAGGTCTCTTCCAATCCTAATCTTCTATGATTCTTAACAGCCCGATATTACATTGTTTTGCTGCAATTTAGATGGAATGTGAAGATGTGACTTCCTGCTTCTTAGCTCATGGTTTCTGCTGTCCTACTGCAGACCTTATAGGGTGACCCCTAGTTCTTGTGTTATGAGAAGGAGTAAATAACAATTCCTTTTTCACTTTCTCCACACCAGTCAAGATTTTATAGACCTCTATCATATCCCCCTTAGCCGTATCTTTTCCAAGCTGAAACGTCCCAGTCTTATTAATCTCTCCTCATTTGGAAGCCGTTCCATACCCCTTATATTTTTGTTGCTCTTTTCTGAACCTTTTCCAATTCCAATATATCTTTCTTGAGATGGGGCGATTAGATCTGCATGCAGTATTCAAGATGGGGGCGTACCATGGATTTATACAGAGGCATTATGATATTTACTATCGTATCTATCTCCTTCCTAATGGTTCCTAACATTCTGTTAGCTTTTTTGACCCCCACTGCACACTGAGTGGATGTTTTCAGAGAACTATCCACAATGACTCAAAGATCTCTTTCTTGATTGGTAACAGCTAATTTAGACCCCCCATCATTTTATATGTACAGTTGGGATTATGTTTTCCAATGCGCGTTACTTTGCATTTACTTTCCTATGTCAGTTTTGGAGCCTCAATACAAGAACTAATAACTTTAACCGGTAAATAAAATTTGTGCAGAATATTAGCTCGACATCACTGTTCTTACAGAGTCACATCAGTCACCCTCAAACACCCATAGACTTACCTTTTTTTATTCCCTTCTGAAAAAGCAAGCAAACATATGCACTCAATTTGTATATCTCCTTTCTCATTAAACAGTTATGAAGTCTGAAGTAGTTGAGTTTCCCCTCAAACATTCTTCTAAAGCAGGGGTGGTGTAGGGTACCACGGAAGATTGTGTTATGGCATAGCAAGGGTGTTCGCTTTCTCACATTGTTTCAGCGGTTATCGCAGCTCAAGGCCGGCCAGCTGTAGTTTGTTATGAATTAGTTAGAATTGCTTTGCATGGCCTTGAGCCAGGAGGCGGCCCCTGCTTGCTTCTGTATGAGATGTCTGTATATAGCTGTATGAGTCCGCCCCGTTTTTGGCACTCCTTACCAGGCCCAGGTTATGGTGCGCTGGGTTCCCCGTCTCCGTGACAGCAACGCCAGGAGTCCCCGTTGCAGATGTGTCACTTTGCCTTCAATAAAGCCAATAACTCACAGAGTGTGTGGGCCTCATTCTTGCAGAGCACCCTGGGTAGGCCCGCAGCCTCCCACGAACGTAACATTTGGCGCAGTGAGCAGGGTGCTCTGGGAGACGATGCCGTTTTGGCTGAAGGTAGGGGAAGTAGGGAAGCCGCCGCTGTCCCTACAGCACATACCTGGGCGGCCCCAGACAGAGCTCTGGGGGCCGGTAGCGCGGGTTCTGGCCAGGTGGGCTGCCCCGGCCGATTGGCCGGAATCCCAGCAGGTGGCTGGGGTTACCCCTGCACAGCTGACTGAGGGTTTACAGCGGGTGTGGGCGAACCGGCGTTCTGGGACGGAACGGCGAGCGATGGGGGGGCCAGGGTGGCTCCTCCTAACCGCCCTCCGGGCCCAGGATGGGGAGGTGCTCCACTTACAGAGGGCACTGAAGGAACAGACGCAGGAGATTGTCAAGACGTTTCATCAGGAGCCCGGGGAGGGCGTCCTGCGGTGGCTGGTCCGAGCCTGGGACAACGCTGGCAATACGGTCATGCTCCTCCAGTATGAGCTACAACAGCTGGGTGTCCTGTCACAAGATTCCCAGGTACGTGCGCAGCTGGCTCACCCCCCGCAACCCGGGGGGGATACTGAGTTGCCCTCCCTGTACCGCTGGTTAGCGGCAGCGGTAAGCGCGGCTTACCCATCGGTGGGGGAACTGGAGGCACTGGCAGGCCCCTGGAAGACTATTGCCGAGGGAGGGCAGATACTACGGCAGTTGGGGATGGCTGGGGCCCTAGCGATGGGCGGCACGGGAGGGCCAAATAATATACTGGTCACAAAATCCATTAAGGCCACCCTATTGCGCTTGGCCCCAGGCGAGCTGAAGCCCTCACTCCTCGCAGTAGTTATGGCCGCGGATGGGCGTGTCGGGGACCCGGCTGCCAGTCTTATGCAATTGGAGACCGCTCTGGCCGGGGCACGGCCCAGGGCCATCCGAGCCACGAAAGGACAGGCCGGCAGGGGACAAGAGAAGGGAGAGCTGTGGGTGCCCCGGAAGACCCTGTGGTTAGATCTTTTGCAGGCCGGTGTCCCTCGAGAGGAGATCAATGGGAAACCGACAGCGGACCTGTATAAGCGGTGGCTGCAACTACCCGCCTCGAAATGGAGTACCGGAGGCGAGGGAGAGAGAGGCATGGAACAAAGCAAGCCCGCAGCACCTGCTGCTCCACCCGCTGAGTGGCAACTGCCGCGCCCCTATTGAGGGCGTGGCGGGTCCTCCGTTCCGTGTGTGGCAGCAGCCACAGGCGGGAGGGAAACGGGGGACCGACGCCCCTACGTGCCCCTGGTGAGCCGTTGGCCGAGGGGAGGAGTTCAACATGTCTTGGCGCTACTCGATACAGGTGCTGAAGTCACGATTTTACACTCTGCGCAGGCTCAGGGCCGAGCTACTCTGGTGAACGGCCTTGGAGGAGCCGAGACCCTGGCGTATGAGGTCATGGTCACCCGGGCCCGGCTGGCGTGCACCAACGTGGGCACTGAGCCAGTGCCGTGGGAGCAAGGGGAGGCCCTGTGTAAATTTGTTCCCTTACCTCCTGCAGGTTTGGCGCCCCACGTCCCCAGTGAAATGGGGTGGCGCGTGCTAGCCAACGTCTGGTGGACGGTGCCGCAGCGAGAACTGCAAGCCGCCGTGGTTCTGGCCACTGGAGATGGATGGGTGTATGTGCTACCAGAAGGAGAGGACTATCCTCGTATGGCCTCGCTCTCCCGCTTATTGCTGTGCTCCTTGTGAGGGAGGTACTGCCCAGGGAGCTGCCCCTCCCCTGGTTAATGCACGGGTGGTACTCGCCCAGATTGTTATGAATGCAATACTTTTTTGCCTTCCCCGTGTGTATGCTTTGGGCCCCACCCAGTATGTTTTAGATACAGCCATGTATTCTCTTTGTTCTGCTTTTTGGGTTTTTTTTGTGTGTGCCTTGCGTGGCCGTTGCTGTTGTTTTTGCTGCCCAGTGCCGCTCCCCCCCCCCCCGGGGGGGGTCTATATGGCCGCTGACGTCGCTCGAGAAAGCGAGGGGAGGATTGTAGGGTACCATGGAAGATTGTGTTACGGCATAGCAATGGTGTTCGCTTTCTCACATTGTTTCAGCGGTTATCGCAGCTCAAGGCCGGCCAGCTGTAGTTTGTTATGAATTAGTTAGAATTGCTTTGCATGGCCTTGAGCCAGGAGGCGGCCCCTGCTTGCTTCTGTATGAGATGTCTGTATATAGCTGTATGAGTCCGCCCCGTTTTTGGCACTCCTTACCAGGCCCAGGTTATGGTGCGCTGGGTTCCCCGTCTCCGTGACAGCAATGCCAGGAGTCCCCGTTGCAGATGTGTCACTTTGCCTTCAATAAAGCCAATAACTCACAGAGTGTGTGGGCCTTGTTCTTGCAGAGCACCCTGGGTAGGCCCGCAGCCTCCCACGAACGTAACAGGTGGGCAAGCTATGTTCTGGGGGCCGCATCCAGCCCGCGAGATGTTTTAATCCAGCCCTCGAGCTCAAGCCGGGGAGTGGGATCCGGGGCTTTCCCCACTCTGGCGCTCCAGCTGGGGAGTGGGGTCCAGGGCTTGCCCCGCTCCAGCACTCCAGCTGGGGAGCGAAGTCTGGGACTTACCCTGCTATGCATGGCTCCTGGAAGCAGCGGCATGTCCGCCCTCCGGCTCCTACGCATGGGGCAGCCAGGGGGCTCCACACACTGCCCCTGCCCCAAGCGCTGCCCCCGCAGCTCCCATTGGTCAGGAACCGCGGCCAATGGGAGCTGCGAGGCAGCACCTGGGGACAGGGCAGTGTGCAGAGCCGCCTGGCCACACCTCCGCGTAGGAGTGGGATGGGGGATATACTGCTGCTTCTGGGAGCTGCTTGAGGTAAGCGCCATCCGGAGCCTGCACTCCTGACCTCCTCCTGTGCCCCAATTCCCTGCCCCAGCCCTGATCTCCCTCCCACCCTCTGAACCCCTCAGGCCCAGCCTGGAGCACCCTCTGGCACCCCCAACCCCTCATCCCCAGTCCCACCCCAGAGCCTGCCCCCGCCCCAGACGGAGCCCTCGTCCCCTCCCGCACCCCAACCCCCAATTTCATGAGCATTCATGGCCCGCCATACAATTTCCAAAACCAGATGTGGCCCTCGGGCCAAAAAGAAGCGAGGGCACGGCAGGCTCAGGGGAGGGGCCGGGAAGGGGTGGAGTGGGGGCAGGGCTTGTGGCAGAGCCAGGGGTTGAGCAGTGAGCAGCCCCCGGCACATGGGAAAGTTGGCGCCTGTAGCGCCAGCCCCGGAGTTGGTGCCCGTACAAGGAGCCGCATATTAACGTCTGAAGAGCCGCATGTGGCTCCAGAGTCACAGGTTGGCCACCCCTGACTTAGGGAGAGAGAGAAAATGAGGTGGCTTTTAGCTCATGCGGTAGAGACTCATGCACTGAGGTCCCTGGTTCAATCCCCCCCTTGCTGATGACCGGGGTCTGTTGTAGGCATTACATGTACACAATGCATTTGATGTATCTCCAGCACAAACGAAAACACACTCCAGTTCAAGGTACTAAAGAGATGAAAAGTATCAGCGGGGTAGCCGTGTTAGTCTGGATCGGTAGAAGCGACAAAGGGTCCTGTGGCACCTTATAGACTAACAGACGTATTGGAGCATAAGCTTTCGTGGGTGAATACCCACAGTGGGTATTCACCCACGAAAGCTTATGCTCCAATACGTCTGTTAATCTATAAGGTGCCACGGGACTCTGTCGCTTCTAAAGAGGTCAAGTTTCAAAACATACAAATTAATTTTAAAAAATTGAACTTGCATTTACAAAAGACTGATCAAAAAGCACATTTTAGCCCCTGGAAACTGTTCAGTTGTATAACATAATAGAGGAATCCTGAGTATGTATCTACCGTGACCCAGCTGGCCGATTCTTAAATGTGCCTTAATGAAAACAATATGACACTATACGTCAAAAATTTCTACGAAAATTTGCCCTCTAAACAATGATATTTCAAGGGTATAGTCAAATATTAAGGAAGGTAGTAAACAGACCTGTTCCCAGGCTGTAACAACCTGGGAGGATTAAGAACCCTCCAGGAATTGTAAAACAAAAACAAAAAAAAGTCCCAGGGGTCCATAGCCTAATTCATGAAAGAAAACGGTTTTATTTTCCAATTGAGAATCTCAGAGTAACCAACACCAGCGTTACGAACTGACCGGTCAACCACACACCTCATTT